>OX387341.1:22773684-23138155 GCA_947562085.1 Eudonia lacustrata
ACGGTAGTAATGGATACGTCTGATTATAACGAAAAAATAACAATACTTTTATCGGATGACAAGACGTACAAACGCGTTAAATGCGACCAAACCAACAAAATACTTAAGAAAACTAGTGATCTTGTCAAACAACACTCCGAAACGTTAAATCTAGATGCTAACTATTTAATTCCTTCCTGCCCTAAACCACCAAAACTGTATGGGTTACCGAAAATTCACAAACCCGAGGCTCCGCTACGCCCTATTGTAAGCCAGATTGATTCACCAACTTACCGACTGGCCCGGCATATAGCTAAGATTCTTTCACCACTTAGAGGTAACACAACAGCTTATGTGAAGGATTCCTACCAATTTGTCAACGATATCAAAGACCTACATCTCGCTGACAATGAAACTATGGTTAGTTTTGATGTGCAGTCCTTATTTACATGCCTACCAGTTCAGGATTGCATTGAAATTACCAAAAAACGTCTAGCGGAATAGAACGTCTAGCTGATGAATATGCAGTACTATTAGAGCATTGTCTAACTTCTGGCTACCTTTTGTGGAATGACATTTACTACCTGCAAGTAGAGAGTGTTGCCATGGGTTCCCCTGTTTCGCCCGTCGTCGCCGATATCTTTATGGAAGACTTCGAGGAGAGGGCCCTGAGCACAGCACCGGTAACCCCTAGGTTCTACAAGCGGTACGTAGATGACACTTTCACTATCCTACCAACTGATAAAGTATCTGCTTTTCTAGATCATCTTAACTCCATACATCCAAAAATACAATTTACAATGGAGTTAGAGGCAGATAGTAAGCTAGCTTTCTTGGATATTTTAATTATCAGGAATCCGGATCATAGTTTGAGTCACACTGTGTATCGTAAAGTAACCCATACAGATAGGTATCTCAATGGTGATTCTCACCACCATCCTAGACAGTTGGCTACTGTAGGGAAATCTTTGTTTCAGAGAGCACGCGGTATCTGTGACACCCAACACCTGGCTGCTGAGCTTCAGCATGTCAAGCACGTACTACAGGATAATAAACTGAAAGTACCACGGCTTTGTCACAGAAAACGCAATAAACCAACCACAGTCGAGCGCCAACCTGCTGTACTTCCATATATGAAAGGTGTCACTGACAAGATTGGACATATCTTAAAGCGAGCTTCAATCAACACTTACTTCAAGCCGCCGAAGAAGATCAACCAATTTTTACGACCTGTCAAGTGCAACATACCCCTTCAAGATGCAGGCGTGTACAAACTGGACTGCGACTGTGGGCTCTCTTACATCGGGCAAATAAAGAGAAGTATAGGTACCCGTGTTAAAGAACATATAGCCGACGTCAAGCATAGGCGCGAAAATAAGTCTGCAGTATGCGAACATTCCCTAGAGGGGCCCAACCATTACATCAGATTTGATAAACCACAAATACTCGTTAAAGAACAACGATTCATCCCTAGGATGATACGCGAGGCTATTGAAATTAAAAAACATCCTAACTTTAATAGAGAAGATGGTTGGAATCTACCACCAGCCTGGGATCCCATCATACAAAATATTAAATCCCAGCCCCGACACCATACTGCCAGACCAAAAGATACTGTAAGCTCTTTCTGCGTAAAACGGAACGCACCTGATTAAATTTAAATGAGGGTATACAAGCTACCAACTAATTATGAGATGACCAACACCTCAGTCTCCCTGTGACCACGGACCCTGCAAAGGGTTCGAAACGTCAGGATAAACATTAAATAAGAAATGTGTAAAATAAACGCGAGTAGATCCGTAAAAGTTGTTTCATTTCAATATTGCAAATATTTGAGGACAGCAGTTTCACATTTTAAATTAAGACTAATAGACTTATAATAGGTATACAAAATTCAATACTTAAAAGGTATGCATAGAGATAAATTACTATTTTCTAAATTTATATTAACTAATTTTTTTTTCATAATTTAGAACTATTATTTTGAAGTTATATATTCGTTTAAAGAATAGTACTATTTATATTATTATTAGTACTTTAAACGAAGTTAGATATCCGTTAAATAATAATATCTATAAGTAAGATTGATGTCTTTGGTGTCGGAGGCCAAGATCCACTTCGGATCGCTGAGCCGGCGTAGTAAGTAAGTATAAGTAAGATTTCTATAAGTAAGGTTTTTGTTGTGAAAATGTTTTAAAATTAGTTGTGTTTTCTATGTGTTGTCTATGTGTGCGCTCGAGCGCGTCTGTGCCTTATTTTGTGCCTTTACTGACTCGCGCTCGGCTGGATTACCATCAAGATGGGAGATTAAAAATCAGCGGTCTGATTCCTCGAGCCATGAATCATAAAGAAACGTGGCTGAGCACACTGTACCTATAGTAATCTTTTCTTAATCTTTTCTTTCTCTGTAAGAGTATTGAAACCTTTTTCGTATCAGTTCTTTACAAAGAATATGTTTAAGTTTAAGAAATACATTATACTTCGCGCCTCGTCCTCGAGATTAGTAGTTAATTATTTTATATTGTTACTTGTAGTATCGCATAGATGTCACCACTCCTGCACTATCGTTGAGATTTAGTTTTTTTTTTTTTTTTTTTTTGTTGTGGGTATCCCTATCTTTCTCTATGGCGCCATTGCCTCGCGCTCGTCATTCGCATTTTAGTGCTCGACCACTCCAGTCACTTTAAATTTCTTCCGTGTTCAATCGACTGTTTTCGTACGCAAAATGCCGTAACGTAAGAATCCTAAGACTTGTGAAGAAGAACTTGAACATATAATGAAAAAACGCGCAAGCTACAGCGCTAAATACGTGACAAAGGAAGCCCGGCGAGTGACTCGCCGCCGTTAACATACAACAACGGACTCGTAAACTCAGGTAACGAGTGTTTTATTAACTTATCAGTGTCTTAATTTTGGTACATACAGAATGCAACCAGAGTTAGCCGTTGGGGCTTCTTCGACGCATTCAAAAGTAACGGTTGGCGTTGAATCCATTGGGGATTTTTACCTAACCTTGACAAGGTAACAATCTTTATCTAATATAAAAGCAATGCCATTATTTAATGTTTTCCAAATACGCACTTTTTGCTCGTACCTAGTTAAGTATAACGTATTAACGTTGTCTTATATCCACACCTATGCCGCAATTATCTGGTTGATTGTCTGAAGAACTCGATAATGCCGAGCTAGTTGGCTTTACCCATGAGGTACAGGCGCCTGCTGACGATAGTCTTGTAGATGCAATGACTCCCCCAGAAGCGCCCTGTACGTCTTCGAGGGCTCCAGCCCTTGATACTACCAACAAAGATGGTGAATTGGACACTGATGTCCTTGAAATTCTGGGTGACGATCTGTTGCTCACAGAAAAACTTGGCAAAGACATTCGGCAAGAGCTTGCTTGCCGACTTGAACACACATCCACATAGGGTCTTAATAAAGAGGGTTGTAAAGAATTGATTTCGAAATACTCGATACCCGCCAATTGCTTGCGTATTAACCCCCCAAAAATAAATACCAAAAATCAAAGTGGCTATTCCTGAAAACACTGTAAGCGAGTAGACGTATAGAAGCCAAACAAAAACAGATAGCAAGTGCTATTTCCTGCCTAGGAGAAATCATTACTGCCCAACTTACGTCAAAGGACATGGACAAAGAAACGCTTTAAAAGCTTATGGATCTCAGCCGATGGCTATGCGATATTCATCATGGGGTCTTCTTAACAAGATTCTTCTTGTCAAAACTTTATCCTTTTTCATTAAAAAAGGATCTTAAAGAACACCTTAGCAATACTAAGATTGACACCTTTTTATTTAGCGAAACGTTAGCTGAGACTAATAAAACAGCTAAATCGATTATTAAATCAGAAGTCAAATTAAAGGCTGATGCATCATACCATAAAAATATACTTAAGCGGGCGAAGACACTAAACCAGAAGAATTTAAACTGCAAAGCTCCTGGTCCAGCATACAGGCAGCCGGGCCCACCGCCGAGGAGCTACGAGCCTGAAGGCCCCCGCGCACCACCTCCGCCACCGCCGCCCGCGCACTCATGGAGACAGCCGTTGCGTCAGCAACAGCTGCCAGCACTGATGCAGACACAGGCACGTCGTCGCTACTAAATTCAGTTGAGTATGCCGGCCGTTTACATTACTTTAAAACCCAATGGTTCCTTATTACGAAAGACAGAACAATTCTTTCTTGGATTAATGGTTATAAAATCTCTTTCTCGGCTCCAGCATTTTAAAATTCGATCCCACACACTCCGGTTAAAAGTAATGAAAATAATATTCTTTTTTACGAAGCTATTGGTGATTACGTAGATATTGAACTGAATGTGAACCTTGTAAAAACTAGTTTATATCAAGTATATTCCTTACGCCGAAACCTAACGGTAAAATGCGGTTTATCTTTAACCTTAAAAAATTAAAACTACTAAGAACTGTAGGATTTATTTCCACACTTTATCTTGATGACTGGCTGCTATTCGGTCAAACTTACCAGCAATGTATAGCAAACATAAAAATTACTAAAACCCTATTAACTTCAATTGGGTTCATTATCGATGAGGAAAAGAGCGTTCTTAAACCTTCTGTAACTTGTAAATTTGGTACGATCATTCAATTCGCACGAAATTAATTTAAGCTTACCTTTAGATAAAAGATTGCAAATTATAACAGAATTGGAAAACTTTTTGAAGATAAGAAATTGTAAAGTCCGGAAGCTCGCCCAAATCACTGGCTTGCTAGTATCAGCATGCCCAGCTGTATTGTATGGGCTACTTGACACTAAGGATTTCGAACGCTGTAAATTTCTTAACCTGAGAAATGACGACGACTATGATAAAACAATGAATATTCCTGTTACACTGTATCCGATATTTAATGATGGTTAAACAACATAGGTCACTCAGTGCGCCGCATTAGGAATGACGAGTATAGCACTGAAATTTATTCTGACGCCTCAACGACGGGGTGGGGTGCGGCCTGTCAAGATGAAACAGCGAGTGGCCAATGTTCTAATGATGAGCGGTTAAAACATCTACATTATCTCGAACTCTTGGCTGCTTTTATTGCGCTGAAAACGTTTGCAAAAGGCTTTCAAGGCTGCCAAATTATCCTGTTCATAGACAATTCTACTGCAATTGCCTACACAAATCGAATGGGTGGGATCCAATTCCCACACCTTACACAGATAACCAGGGAAATTTGGCAGTGGTGTAAAGATCGTAAGCTGTTCATTTTCGTATTTTATATCAAATCAAGCGATAACGTCATCGCAGATGCGGAATCATGCAAATCTCACCGGGACATTAAGGGAGTTAGCAAACTGGACTTTTTTCAATGCTTGATAGAATCATTTGGTATTGCTGATATTGACCTGTTCGCAAGCCGCATAAATAAAAAGTGTGAAATTATATCTCATGGCATATAGACCCTGATGCTATAAATATTGATTCTTTCACCATAACATAGAGTGGTTTGAATTTTTATGCGTTTCCTCCCTTCTCTATTATATTAAAAAGAAAATAATTTCTGACAAAGCAAAAGGTATCATGGTTGTTCCTTTGTGACCTACGCAAAATTCAAAATCATTTATTCAGTTTAGGCTACAAGTAGCTCTTGTGAATGTCACTATGCCATCATACGCAACCATGGTATCCCGTATTTAAAGCCCTTGTGGTCTCCAGAATTATAACATTTCCACCTCATAAACGCACGATAATTTCCCATTCCAGCTCTCGGTGGATACACTAATCCATTACCCTGGTGGCAGCAGTCTTATCCGAGACGCGCTATCAAAAATTTGCTTAATTCCCTACTGTGGTATATTTTACCCAGTTATATAATGAAGCCTGTCAATATGGCACCCTGAACTCATGCCGATCAGCGTTGTCGCTGTTACTGGGTCCAAACATATCAAAAGACTGGGTGTATTTCGTCTCCGACCACCGTTACCAAAGTATAATGTTACCTGGGATACAAATTGCGTTTTGGATCAATTGAGTCAATGGTACCCCAATGAAGACCTAACATTGACCAAAAAGACAATAACATTACTGTCACTTACAACTGCCCATAGAGTTCAGACCTTGTCAAAAATAAATATTAAGAATATACATTCATCATCCAGCCGTATTACTATTACAATCTCCGATTTAATTAAAACATCAAAACCAGGTTGCAAACTGCCAACACATTATATACCTTTTTTCAATAATAAACCTACTATATGTCCTGGTAAAACTTTGTTATGTTACTAAATCCGAAACACCGCGGGTTGGAGCGGCAACTCCACTGTGTTTGCACGGTTCTTTATTAGACCTGTTTTGAACGACGATTGTACATCTTTACCTCATTCTATTTTGATGCTTAGGTATTTTATGTAGCAAATTATAATACTGATTGATTTGAAAAATTAAAATTAGGAACTGTTATGATTATTAAGTACAAGAATAATTATATATTAGTTAAATTACTGATCTACATAATGTTGTTTAATTAAGTATACAAATAAACCTACATTAATTTGAAAAGTATTTCCATTGATGATATTTCCCACATTATTACTACTCTCAAAGTCTACAAGTAACAATATAAAATAATTAACTACTAATCTCGAGGACGAGGCGCGAAGTATAATTGATGATTAAACGAACTTACCTGTAAGTGAAGTTCTAGTTCTACTAATCTCTAGGGAAATACATCAAAAAAAAAAAAAACCTGAATCTCTAAACTAAATGACGAGCGCGAGGCAATGGCGCCATAGAGAAAGATAGGGTTACCCACAACAAAAAAAAAAAAAAAAAAAAAAAAAACTAAATCTCAACGATAGTGCAGGAGTGGTGACATCTATGCGATACTACAAGTAACAATATAAAATAATTAACTACTAATCTCTTCGGACGAGGCGCTTCGTATAATTATGATAGAACTTCACTTACAGGTAAGTTCGTTTAATCATCAAATATGTTTGATTGTTTTGTAAACCTATTGTCAGTGAAAGAACCTTAGACCTTTAGAATAAAAGACTCTCGAAACGCAACATTTGGTATCAATTCCGAATGATTTTAATAAAACTTTTGCAAACAAGACATGTTCCTCTTTCTTTGGTGGAAAAGCAATCTGTTATAGATTAGATCAATGATATTATAATAAAAAGAGGTAGATGAGTTACATGTGCCTAAAAAGTGGCAGCGTAAAACTAGGCTAATTAGCCTACCCAAGCTCAGTCTCGCGAAAGCGTTGGCAGCAGTTCACAGTGTGCGTTTGTTTCCAAAAAATTATATATAAATGCCGTCCTGCGTTATGCGACACTGTAAAAACTACACAAAAAAGTCTAGGAATCACATATCATGCTTAAGTATATATTTTTAATTGATTTGAGCTCATATTATTAGTAAAATCCAAAATATTATTATAAATATACCAAATACTCCGGTTACCGAGTGTGACATCTCTGTCTGTCAAAGATTATAAAAAGTAATGTAACAGAAGGAGGTTTCACCCGAGTTCTTCCCGTAATAACACGCGTGATGTGAGACTCCATTTTAATTTCTATCTACCGTACAATTGCACCCTTACTATTAACAATAAAAAGAAACTTGAAATGGGCTAAATGCTAAACGCGAAACCATTAATTTGGGTAAATAATTAATGTAAGTAACAGAAAGAACAATTACGACTACGACTGTGCCTACGAATTACGAGATCAATTAACTGGCATAACATGTTTGCTATTCTGCCGTCATAATTAAAAAAGGCACATCTAACATTTTGCAAATCAGGAGAAAAACGGGTTTGAAAAGATAGGCCTTTTTCTCCGATTCCAAATGTGTATCTAACTCAAATTTAAAAAAAATGTTAGTTGTGCCCTTTTTCCTTATGACGGCAATATTATATTTCTAGGTTTCCGGCAAATGAATTAAGGTGTAACCAATGGATAAATATTGTACGTAGACAAAGAAGGGAAGAAGATTGGCGGCCAAATACTTCAAGTAGAATATGTTCAGTACATTTCAATAATGCGAATAAAAATATACATCTAGAAAGGGATTCACTTTATTGAAAAAGACCTAACAGCCTTGATAGAGAATGTATCCTATCTGATTTGAAAAACAGCACTTAATAAATATATTCGAAAAATTAATTTTGAGAAACAAAAGTTAATAAAAAGAAATATAAAAAAGTGTCATTAAGTATATTAGTAGCTGTTTTATTTTATTTTAATACAATAATTAATTTCTATAAACATAGTTGAAATAACAGGTCAGTTTCGTCATCCACGTGCTTCAAACTATTTTATGTCCGTTCTGTGTGACATTTTGAATGTTATTCTATGAATTACTCTCGTGATATCGCAACGACACAACTCAACCTATATCTGTCTCATTTTCGCTTTTGTTAGTTGTCATGCTCTCTTACTCACACATTAAAACACGTTCAATTTAAATCGGCACCATGCGGCCATGTGAAATTGGAACTTGAGGTGAATAGTTATCTCGGCCGTGTAACATTAGTGTTTAAAACTATAAGTAGGTACGTACGCCATGTACGTTTTTGGCTTTACATTAGTACTGACATAACCTATCTACCTCTTTTTATTATAATATCATTGGATTAGATGAATTATATCAACAAACAATTGAAATATTGAAATTAAACAACTTTTACGGATCTACTCGCGTTTATTTTACACATTACTTATATAATGTTTATCCTGACGTTTCGAACCCTTTGCAGGGTCCGTGGTCACAGGGAGACTGAGGTGTTGGTCATCTCATAATTAGTTGGTAGCTTGTATACCCTCATTTAAATTTAATCAGGTGCGTTCCGTTTTCCGCAGCAAGATGATGAATGACTATGTAGGTAAAAAAAGGACATAATTTTCAGATCTTAATACTAAAAATCTTTTTCGAAGAAAAGAGTCAGTAAATTACAATAAAATATTTCAGGCATATCACGGCTTGACTCCCAGTTTGTTGTGTAATAATTCTAATAAAACTTTTGCAAACAAGACATGTTCCTCTTTCTTTGGTGGAAAAGCAATCTGTTATAGATTAGATGAGATATCAACAAACAATGACTATGTAGGTAAAAAAGACATAACTTTCAGACCGTAATACTGAAAAACTTTTTCGAAGAAACGAGACAATAAATTACGATAAAGTATTTCAGCCCTAACACGTTTTGATTCCCAGTTTATTATGTAATTTTTTTGAACTTCTTAACCAAAGCCTTTAAAACCAAAAAGATCGTACATAAAAAGAACCTTATCTTTCAGGTTTAGGGTTATTGAAATCAGCGTTTTATGTAAAGCATTGATTTCTATGATAACCGCGACATCTGCCAGCGGCATCAATATACGAGCGATGGTAATCGCGAACGGCAATCATGCTTCTTTATTGATATTACAGATTGCGTTAGGCATTCTAGCGCAAGCTTTTATTTGTTTAATGGCGCAGAGGCTTGCGCGTTTGGGTTGTGATTTTAAAAGTTAAGCAACTTTCGCAATGTTGGTTCACCGGATGGGTAACGCCGATGATCTCCAGATTTACAGGCATTTCATGCTTTCGGAGATTGTAGAAACGATTCAAACCCTAAATCAAGACTTATCTGCTGTCCAAGCATGGGCTAAATCTTACGGTATTATTGTAAACCCTGCAAAAACACAAGCCATGATTGTGGGGAGCGGTAGGTTAAGAGGCAGGCTGGATTGGAGTTCTATACCTGCGCTTCTTTACGACAGCGTTCCCATCAAGTTCGCTGACAGAGTAAAGGACCATGGGATTTGCACGCATAATGTCAGATACGCGAAATGTCAGATACGCAAAATGCCAGAATTCGCAGAATGCCAGATACGCAAAATGTCAGAAACGCAGAATGTCATACGCAAAATGTCAGATACGCAGAATGCCAGAAATACAAAGCATGCCTTTCTGTTGTCTAATAAAAAATTACCTCGAAATTTAAGACAATCGCTACGCTATGCGCTTCGCGATTGCCTTAAATTTCTAACCTATCACGTGACCTACAGGAGTAGGGCAGCTAGTTTTCCACTTTTTGGCATTTGTAGTATGAGCTCGCATGTTTGGCATTCTGCGTATCTGACATTTTGCGTATCTGGCATTCTGCGTATCTGACATTTTACGTATCTGGCATTCTGCGTATTTGACATTTTGCGTGTGTTCCCAGATTTCTGCCTATCTGACATTTCGCGTATCTGACATTATGCGTGCAAAGCAATCTGGCCATACGTTTAATCTTTGGCTTAAGAAAGTGTGACCATGTTTCTCACTTTCGTACTGAATTAAATTGGCTACTTGGCCCTTATTATTATTAAATAAATTATTAATAAATATTAAATAATAATAATAATAAGGGTAGGGTCAGATTCAAAAAGCAGTACTCCTTGACACGGCACGTATTGTCGGGAGGTTCCTCACTCTGCAGCCCTGACCACCGGTAGCTTGGGCCCTGCCCCGCTGCTGGCGGTACTCTAGGATTAGGTTTTTATAATGTATTATTGCTTTTATATTAAAATTTTGTAAAAATCTTTATAAGACTTAAGATTCACAGTAAGCTGAAGTTGTTGATGCTAACCAATGTTTTTTCAGATTTTGCTATTCGAAATTTAAATGTATTTTCGAGATGCATTTTTGTTCCGGATCCTATAGCTAGTACATAATTGATCGAAGCTTATTAACCGCTCAGTATCAAAAGTATTTTTAAGTAGGTTTGAACCTTTTACGATCAGCTGTAAATTTATGGTGGGGATGCGAATCACTCGTTGTATTAGGCTATTCACTTTACAATCTATGTTATGTCTGTACTATCTGTGTTTGCTGTCAGTGCATTAAAGAAGTTTTCATAATTATTATCAAAAGCTTGAGCAACACTTGTTGAATAGCATTTGTGTCCAGTGAGTCATACTTACATGTAGAGCACTTATGTAATGCGAACATTCACACTCTAGTACGCAGCGAATCACACTTATAACTAAACGCGTTGTAAACTTTAGCTTGAAGCCACGACCCACTATTACGGCGCAACCGTGTGCAATGAAATGAAATTCTCTCACAATAGATATAGATAGTTAAAAGTCGGGTAAAAATAATAAATAATTCAGTTATCCTTGGCAGCGCAAGTGTTTATTATAGGAAACTGCAGCTAATATTACTGAAGGACGCAATAATTGCAACCGACCAATGAACAACTTGTCGTGAAGCGTCACACACAGCAGTTACATCGGTGTGGCGTGGCATTTATTAATGCTCTAAGGGTAAATGCCCCCATTTAAATTGTTAATTTATTATTTAATTTCGTGAAGCTGGCCAGTTTTACCATCAATATTGATTTTTTTAAACTGTTTAAGTTTTTCTATGTTTGTCAGTGCCTCTATAGGAAAGTTATTCTCACTCTACCCACCAGGGGGTCAAGGTATACCTGGGGCACGAGCCTTCCCTATGGATGGATAGGGAGAACGGGCCATAAACCACCAACTGCACTTGGTCCCGGTTGCATTAGCAACAAGAGCGACAAGAGCTCTAAGGGTAAATGCCCCCATTTAAATTGTTAATTTATTATTTAATTTCGTGAAGCTGGCCAGTTTTACCATCAATATGGATTTTTTTAAACTGTTTAAGTTTTTCTATGTTTGTCAGTGCCTCTATAGGAAAGTTATTCTCACTCTACCCTGGTCAAGGTATACCTGGGGCACGAGCCTTACCTATGGATGGATAGGGAGAACGGGCCATAAACCACCAACTGCACTTGGTCCCGGTTGCATTAGCAACAAGAGCGACAAGAGCTCTAAGGGTAAATGCCCCCATTTAAATTGTTAATTTATTATTTAATTTCGTGAAGCTGGCCAGTTTTACCATCAATATTGATTTTTTTAAACTGTTTAAGTTTTTCTATGTTTGTCAGTGCCTCTATAGGAAAGTTATTCTCACTCTACCCTGGTCAAGGTATACCTGGGGCACGAGCCTTCCCTATGGATGGATAGGGAGAACGGGCCATAAACCACCAACTGCACTTGGTCCCGGTTGCATTACCGGGCCCAACGGCTTTACGTGCCTTCCGAAGCACGGCACGATATCACTACACTATTTATTTCTGTTTGTTTCTGTCTTTTTTTAATTTTAAGTTTATTTTTAACTTTTATGTGTTACTTTTTTTGTCATGTGTTGAATAGCCGAATAAATGTTTTATTATTATTATCATATCATTCATTCATCACAAAAGGCGCCCTCAGTTATGCTCGAAATTATTTTCGCATTTTTCATTTTAGCGCCCCTTGCCACCAGGCGCCTAAAGCGACCGCTCAACTCTCTCTACCCTAGGGCCGGCGCTGATGTCTGTCACCTTATAAGAATGCTAGTAGAAGCATTGGTGTGTTTCTCTACCCTAGGGCCGGCGCTGATGTCTGTCACCTTATAAGAATGCTAGTAGAAGCATTGGTGTGTTTCTCTACCCTAGGGCCGGCGCTGATGTCTGTCACCTTATAAGAATGCTAGTAGAAGCATTGGTGTGTTTCTCTACCCTAGGGCCGGCGCTGATGTCTGTCACCTTATAAGAATGCTAGTAGAAGCATTGGTGTGTTTCTCTACCCTAGGGCCGGCGCTGATGTCTGTCACCTTATAAGAATGCTAGTAGAAGCATTGGTGTGTTTCTCTACCCTAGGGCCGGCGCTGATGTCTGTCACCTTATAAGAATGCGAGTAGAAGCATTGGTGTGTTTCTCTACCCTAGGGCCGGCGCTGATGTCTGTCACCTTATAAGAATGCTAGTAGAAGCATTGGTGTGTTTCTCTACACTAGGGCCGGCGCTGATCTGTCACCTTATAAGAATGCTAGTAGAAGCATTGGTGTGTTTCTCTACACTAGGGCCGGCGCTGATCTGTCACCTTATAAGAATGCTAGTAGAAGCATTGGTGTGTTTCTCTACACTAGGGCCGGTGCTGATGTCTGTCACCTTATAAGAATGCTAGTAGAGTAGCAACAGATCACAAACATATGTTGTAAAATAAATAGATTTACTTTTGCACTATATAAACTCACTAAAGTAGCGTCTCAAAGTGCAGCACTCACAGCATACTTTGCATATATTGAGTCCATCCTCCGTTATGGTTTAATCATATGGGGAAACAGCACAGACACAAATAAAGCATTTATCGCTCAAAAAAAATGTATTAGGGCAATCTGTGGCACTGCACCAGATGAGCCATGTGCACCCTTATTCAAAAGGTTAAAAGTCTTACCCCTGCCATGTCTATACATTTTTGAAATAGCCAAATTTGTCAAACTTAACCATCATTATTTTGAAACAGCACAAGATATGTATCCCCGAAACACTAGAAATGGAAAAAGGTTGATGTCGGCCTTTGTTCCAAAAAGCACTCGTATGCAAAAGAATTGTTTCTGGATGTGCATAAGTATTTTTAATAAATTGCCTGAAACAATTAGAAAACTTATTGTAAAACAATTTCTAGCAGAGTTACATAAATGGCTTATGGCACACCTATTTTATTCAGTGAAAGATTTTCTTACACATACACTTAATAAATGTAAGATGTGTACCTAGATGTGTGCAAGCTAATATTTTAGTTTTATTTTTCTTATAAGTTAACGACATATTATTTTCTTTTGATGTCTGTAAAATACTATTCACCTTGACCAAACTTGATAAATCATTTGACTTTTATTATTATTTTATTTTTGTATATTATTTTATTTGAATTGCAAATATTTTAGTAACTTTTGACAACTGCGTAACTTTTCACAAACTTTTCTTTTTTCCTCTATGGCATGGACTACCATAGAGATGTGAAGTTTACAAGCTCCACAGATTATAAGTTTGGCCGCTGCGCTGTGGTTATAATACATAGATTTAATGTTATAATATTGATTTGACATATTTTTGACATTATAATATTGATTTGACATATTTTTGAATAGGGACAATTTCTAGTAATTAATTTTGTATTTTTATTATAATGTTATTTAATTGGTTTTTGACAATTTGGAGTGTTGATTTTGTATTTTTATATGTATGTAATTGGTTAGAATATTTAGTAATTGTTGTTTAAAGCTGTTTGCATGCTACATTGTCAGCTGAGAAAGAGAGGAAAACTAGAATAAGACCAAAAATGTACCTTTCTCAAGCGCAAATTAAATATATTTCATTTCATTTCATTTCATAGAAGCATTGGTGTGTTTTTCTACCCTAGGGCCGGCGCTGATGTCTGTCACTTTATAAGA
Source organism: Eudonia lacustrata (assembly GCA_947562085.1). Classification (NCBI taxonomy): domain Eukaryota; kingdom Metazoa; phylum Arthropoda; class Insecta; order Lepidoptera; family Crambidae; genus Eudonia; species Eudonia lacustrata. Next base: position 22,787,919 of record OX387341.1, read on the forward strand.
ATGCTAGTAGAAGTATTGCTGTGTTTTCCAGTCAGTTCCTCAATTGTAAGGTTCCGGGTGAATTAGCGACTACTTCAAATAGCAGCCCGGCTTAAGGCGACGACACACTGAAAAAATGCTCCAACTTTCGTCGAATAGTTTAAAACTATAAAATGACTATACTATTTATCTGGAATTCACCAGCTCAAACTTCGAAAATACCTCTAAAATATCACTATTAACGAAATCACTTATTTATATGCTTGGAAACCACTCTAATACAATGATAATATCAATATTCGTAATTTAGTAGCTGCATATTTTGATAATCAATATTTTTTATATATTTTAAGTGATTCTATTCATTTCAAAGTAGGCGGTCTCAATCGTCGCGGGCGCTACGTATTTTATGACAGCGCTTGTAAGGATCAGCCGTTTTTGAATGTTCACTAACCGAGGTGTCATCTTAAAATGCCTTTAAAACGAAAAATGTATGCGGATACCGTCTGCGCCGAAAGTCACTTAACTTTTGCAATCGTTGTAAAGCTGCATAGTTAATCACAATTCTTTCAGTCATAAATCATCCAAGCGCCGTACTACAATAATATTGGCATGGCCGCCGCGCCGTCCCAGCTATTTACGGGGTTTCGATATTTGTTTGTTTGCTCAATAAAAAGCGGTAGAGCGCTGTAAAACAAAAGCTAAAAACTTTTGTGTTTTTTATAGTTTCATTGTATTTGTTCGTATACGGGGTGAACGACCTTAATAAGTCAGTCAGTAGGGAAGTCTGCTTTCTTTATTAAAAGAACTGCTATATCTTCATCATCACCAGGTGTTTTTATGTCCCCACTGCTGGGGCACGAGCCCATTCCCTAAAGAAACACAGGGTGAACCACTCGGAGCCATTGCATATTGGTGGTTGTTAACGGATGCTAATGTAACCGGGAACGACTATACGTGCTATGTAACTATAAAGTAGCTAGATATGATACATTTTTGGTCACCTATCCGATTACCGGCATTATCGAAAGTTGCTCAACTTCAGCAACCGTAGACAGAGCGCGATTACCACTGCGCCATCGAGCACTTTTATAACGGCTATAAAATGATAATCAATAATAAAAAATAAAACCGTTAAATTCTACAAAACTCATTGCTAACTCGGTCCGGCAGTCACGGCCGGACCGTCCTCACAAGAACTGGACATCAGAAAGTAATCAGAAATCGCTCAGACTTCCATAAATTAAATAAGATACCTAGTAAAGCTTTTACAGCGTTTAGCGACACCTTAGACAGCGACTGTGGAACGCGAAAGTTTTAAAGTGTATAAGTAATAGTAAATTAGTTTCCTGAAGGTAGGACTGGCCCTCAGAAAAAAGCCTTGACTTTGACTTTATCAGCGTTACGCATGTTACTACAAACACAAAACGTTAACGATATTAGTGGCCTCACCAAAATGTGAAATGTTGAGCAATCGCGACGACCTTGCCGGCCGTTAGCGTGCTCATGCGAAGCTATTTCATTTACCATTTCACTTTACGACGTCTAAGATGTACGAGTGGCAAAATAGGTTTTGACGTAAGCGTGTGAGCAAATGCATCACTCAATGCCATCTCAATACTCACATTCCTGCGAGTACATCATCTAAAGAATATATCCCTGTGTGGTGCCGGGGATAAAGAATTGCACCACCCCATCTCTTCCCGTGGGTGTCGTAAAAGCCGACTAAGGGACCATTCCAGAGGATGGGCAGCAGCATCTCTCTGAGGTTACCCTCAACCTACTGCGATCGCCAACCCGCCTGCCAAGCGTGGCGATTACGGCAAATACCCCTCATATCCTTGGGGGAGGCCTTTGTCCAGCAGTGGACGTCTTTTGGCTGAGATGAGATGAAAGAATATATAGAGTTCCTACTATTCCTTTTACTCATTATTAATTTCTCTATATAGTTACTAGATATCTCGTAGTAAACACTAAAAATCAAAAGAAAACAACAATAAAGTACTTTGTTCTGAATTTAAATTTATTTTATTATATCTATTAATTAATACGTGAAGCAAAAACTTTGTACCCCTTTTTTACGAAAATTGTGCGGACGGAGGAGTAAACATAGGTAATAAACATCACGTTACATAAATATGATATATAGACAAATAGGTTTTGGTTTAACAAAATTATTACGAAACGATGGCTCATACCTACTCTTAATATAAACGCTAACTTTTTGTAGCTTAAATTGAATAAAATATTTAGCATTCTGAATGAATTTTTACACAATAATATGTTTTTTTTTTTTTTTTTTTTTTTTTTTTCCTAATCTGCTAACGATTTTCTCCCACAGGATGGGAGGCATTATACTCTAATTTTCTCTTTCATACCAGTTCTCGCTTTTATTCCTCTCGTACTTTCATTCCTATTCCTCTTTATCATTCATCATCTTTTGTACTTTACGGCTGGGTGTTGCCGTCTATTTTTCTATTTGGACTTTGCCATCTATCTAACTATATATTACTTTTATTTTATTATCTTACGAAGTCTACACTCTAATAGGGAAAACAGGGGAAAATAATTGGTACAACTTCTGATACATGTGCATAAAAACTTACAGACTAGATTGGCTTCGTTTTACATTTCTGCCTGTAAACTTAATTCTATTGCTTCTTAGTTACTATTTTTGCTTACATAATTATTTTTACTTACATTATTTCTTATGGCTATACATATATTGTTTTGCGGTCTTATATACTCTTATTGAAAAAACATAATAAACTTAAATTTTTGCATGAGCAGATTTGTTGCACATTCTTCATGAATGTGCAAAAATCTCTCTGGCTTATTACATGCTAGTTTTTTACTTGCTACATTATTTATTGCGCTTACAAACAATCTCTACGATTTTAATGCAATATTTCAAGAATTTTTCCCTAGAATCCTTCGCGGCCAGGAGATCCGCGAAGTTCTTGGGGACAATACGGGTGCCCAATTCCGCCTCAATGTTGTACCTCTCACGAGTGTGTATAGGGCACTCGGAGAGGATGTGTGCTACTGTTTCGTCGGTGTTGGGGTCACAGTCGCACGACGGGTTGTCCTTACACTTAAACCTGTGTAAGTATGCGGAGAACCCGCCGTGACCCGTGAGCAGCTGTGTGGTGAGTTTAGTGTGGGTGAATTTGCGTGTGATTTTGTATGCAGCAGTGGTGTCTGTAAAGAAGAGTTTGGTTACTTCGGCTGTAGCACCGGACTGGTATCTCCTGTTCCACTCGTCTAGCGTCCCATCCCTGATGATGCGCTTTACGAACGAAACAGGGCACCTGTCGTAGTCAGGCTTTCTCTTTAACTTTATAGCAGCTTCCTTGGCTAGCACGTCGGCCCTTTCATTCCCTTCCAACCTCGCATGTGCTTTTATCCAGTGCAAAGCAACAACTTTGCTCTGTTTGAGTGCTATGTTAATATTGTTTCGAACATCTACTGCGAGGGGGTGGAGGGAATTTCCGCCGGTGACGGCTTGCAGGGCTGCCATAGAGTCGCTATAAACTCCAAAAGAAACTTCCTTCCTACTGAGTACTACTTCCGAAGCTTTGTGGAGTGCTAGCAGTTCGGCCTGAAAAACTGTGCTGTACGACGGCAGTGCGAGTTTAAACGTTCCAATTTCGGCAGCGCCCCTCCGAAGAGATAACGCCGCTCCAACCTTCCCGTCTATCTTGCTGCCGTCGGTGTATATTTGAATGTCATACGTGTTCATGTGTATTTGCGTTTGGTCTGTGATGTGTGTAATGTCGATGTGCATATACTCGGCCGGATGTGGTAGGTGTAATGCAGAATGTGGAGTCTCTATGTCTCTGCCCCGAAGATCGGGCCAGGGCACCCCCCTCCTCACTTCATAAAGGGCTGCGGCCTCTTTAATCCGGAGGTCGAGGGGAAGCGTCCCGGACAGAACCAGGGCAGAGGTGAGTGAAACTGTCCTGTATGCTTTGCACATTTTCTGTGTAAATCCCCGTTGTAATGTATCCAGCTGTTTGCGCGTCATGATCTTGTCTGCGGCTGATGACCAAGCGCCAGCTGCATACGTCACAACGGGTTCCACCGCTGCGGTGTATATAGTTTTGGCTACCTCAGGCGTCAACCCCCAGTTGACATACGCCGCTTTAGAAAGGTGCTTGTAGAAGGCGGCGGCCTTCCGACAGACGTTTTTAATGTGTGCATTGAAGGTTAACTTATTGTCGATTGTCAAGCCCAGGAGCTTGATCTCTTTCTTACTCTCAATCGGTATCCCGTTCATGCTGAGGCGGGGGGTGTCATACTTAAGCTTCCTGGTGATAGTGAGGCTATGGGTCTTATGCGCTGCAAAGTTGAGTTTATTATGACTACCCCACGCCGCAACATGTTCGAGCACCGGATTGGCTTGTTCGTGTATTGACTGGGCTGTATCGCCGACAAAAAAAAGGACGATGTCGTCCGCGAAAGCCTGGACATGAACCCTCCGTTCCTCCAGGGTGTGCAGGAGGGGGTCGAGCAACAAATTCCATAGGATGGGGCCCGCTATGGATCCCTGTACACAGCCCTTTGAGGGAGTCCTACTGGCCTCCTTGCCGGCGTATCTGACGTTAACCACCCTATCACTCATGTAACTGTCTAAGACTTTCCTGAGGTTGATCGGGCACTCCTCTTCAGCCAATCTGGTCTTTATTGCTGGCCACCAAGCGTTGTCGAATGCTCCCTCTATGTCCAGGGATATTAGTGTGACTATCTTCTTCTGGTGAAGATTATCCCTTATGGTGTTGATGAGGACATAGAGGGAGTCCTCCGTACTACGCTGGGGCATAAACCCGTACTGGTGTGGGCTCAGCTTAGGCAAGATGTGGTACTTAAGCCGGCCCACCAACATCTTCTCGAAGATCTTTCCAAGTACCGGTAGGAGGCCAATTGGTCTATACGACTTAGGAGCCGTATAGTCCTCCTTACCGGGCTTTTTAAGAATGACCACCGTGGCCTTCTTCCAGCATTTTGGGAAAGATCCCAACTCAAGGCACTTATTTACTAGGCTTCGAAATAATTTCGAGTCCTCCCCTATCGCCTTTTTGCATATGTCTGCAGTTAGACCATCTGCCCCGGGGGCCTTCTTAGGGTTAAAGGAGCAGACAGCGTTCCGGAGGTCTGTTTCGGTGAATGGTGGGTCTAGTACTTCAGTACTCGACCCCTCATTTATCGTGTCCGCTTTGATGCGTATCTGCTTATGTATGTCGCTGTCTGCTGCGGTCAGGTCCTCCGGGTAGAATATTTCCGCTAGATGTTTTGCGGAGCCCTCTGCGTCTAGTTGGACATTGTTCTTTTTAAGCGGAAGGTCTTCCTCTCTGGTTGATGTTCTTTTCAGGATTCGGTAGATGCCGTCCCAGACGGATTCTCTTTCTTGCCTAGTGCAGAACTCCATCCACGATTTGGTCTGTGCAGCAGCGGCAGCAGTCTCATACTCTTCTTTTTGTTTTAGGTAATCGGCGACTACGGCAGCTCTTCGACGCGGTGCGGCGCAGCGGATGCGGTGTTTTTTGGTGGTTGTCATCCTTGTACTACAGCCTGATTGTATGTATCAACTTCTAGTTCAATTTTGATTTTACTGTCTATTTCGTTAATTTTGTTTACATGTAGATTTTTATTGTTTTTAATGTTTTTAAATTGTGTACTAAATTTTTGCCAATCAGCCTTTTTTGTGTTAAAAATTCTTGTGGTTCTCTCCCTCCGTGATTTTTGTACATTTATATCAAAAGTTATGCCGTTGTGATCCGAGCTGGTGAGGTCTTCAACAACACGCCATTTTGCTATACGTGTCAGCAAGTTTTCCGCACACACCGTTACGTCAATGCTGCTCGCATATCGCCGTCCCCCTCGTATGACATCGTTTTTTTTTTTTTTTTTTTTTGGAGAGAGACTGCTGGTTGCCGAGGGGCATTTCCAGCTTCACCGGGCTTGTTTTAGGGGCGGCGAGGTACGTAAAGGGTACCTCAAGCCGTGTTGAAACGAAACACCTTCAGAGGATTTCTAGAGGGGTACGGCATCGCACACTTAAAAGTGCGCGTCCCCGTGCCCTTCCAGAGTCTCCGAAGGGTTCGGATCGGATCGGGGAGCGGAACCACCCGAGGGCGCCTCTAAAGGCACGGACCTCGGCTCGGGTAGACCGGGCCGTGGAGGAGGAGAGGAGGGGCTCCCAGGCACATGATTGTGCCTGGCATAGAGCGCGTGTGAACCGGTTCTTCGTACCCTTGTTCTACGAGTACGGTGTCTTGGGCCTAAAGCAGTGTGCATGTTTAGTGTATTCTGTAAATGTGTGCTGTCATTTGGAGGAACGGGCGGGGGGGCATTCGCAACTGTAATTGCGTCGTCGGGCTCGATGACATCGTATGTTGGCGTATTGCCGCTGTTTAGGATGTGGTATCCCAGCTCGTGGATGGTGCCCGCCACAATAATATGTTTGCTAATCATATGTTGCATCAGGTCACTAAATCAATAGTTTTTTGCTATTCATCTATATATTAATTTAATTGAGAATGAGGGGATTATTTTACTAAAATGTCATTGTAATTGATTTACGATTTATATGTAGTTGTACAGCTCTATATATGTAGTTACTAAATAACTCGTAGTAAACACGAAAAATCCAAACAAAACAACAATAAAGTACCTACTTACTTTGTTCCAAATTTATATTTATCTATATATTAATACGTGAAGCAAAAACTTTGTACCCCTTTTTTACGAAAATTGTGCGGACGGAGGAGTATGAAATTTCGCACACTTATAGGTTATCCGAATGTTAATTTTTTTGTTAAACTATGCATAAAAATACAGTAGATCAATAAAACAAACATTACACACACTACTATGTATTTGATACACACACAGACTCTTTTTAAAAATTTCAAAAATGGAACAGGAGCGGCCGATATCTGTCAATGCCAATCCAAACTCACATTCTATCTTTTTTAATTTTTCATTGCTTAGGATACAATCCGTGCAGCCTTAATAAAATTACGGTCGAATTTCGACCACTGGGCGACCACTAGTAATAATTAATGGACATGGAAATTAATATTAGGTGGCATTTGGAAATGTGATGATAACCGAGAGACATTAAGAAAATTTATCTCACGTCCGCCGTCCTTCTTCCAAAAAGGGGTAAGTAGACAAAGTATCAAAAATCACCAATTTAGAGTAAGCTCAACATTAGTGATTACATTTTGCATTCGTAATCAAAGTAGTCAGGACTCCGAGGTGGAATGGATAACATTAGCAGGCTTAGCCAAAGTAACACTAAGAAAACGATAGCGAAGTTCGAAAAGAATAAAATGTATGGGGTTGACATAAGATTGACCACGTGATTTAGCGCGGCTTATGTCAATCCCATATATTTTATTATTTTCGAACTTCGATGTTCGCTATCGTTTTCTTAATGTTACTTTGGCTACCGCCACAGTGATAGTTACTAGCCGATCCCCTGATGTGCGAACATCTTGGAACCCTTGTCCCTTACCCGGCTCTTACCACATGCACGGGGAGTAAGGCAGCTGACACATTGTTTTCAGTTCCAGACGAGCATGGGATCTTAATACAAGCTTGGATTCATTTCAGTAAACACTGGTGTCTACCTACGTCTGCCAGTTTAACTGCCGTTGTGCTTGTATGACGGTCTTTATGGCAAACGATGCATTGTATGTAAGATTGTCTTAGAAAACCCATTTAATTTTAAATATAAAACCAACGTTTTCATTCAACTAACATAAATGTGAACACACGAATGAAATTACAGTGCAATGGTATGTGCAAGTACAGTCGGCGACAGAATAATCGAAACACCATCGTAATAAAAAAACAAGTTTTTTTTAATAGACAGCTCGGCAAAATTAAATGACTCCATCCCACCTGATGTTAAGTGGAAATGGAGTCCAGACGCGCAGACAACTGGTGCTTTTTTCATATACAGTGTTTTTATGTTTGTTAAGTGTTTCAATGGCTGTTACAATATTATTATGACTTAACATTACGGGCTAATGGTCAACCAAATGGCGATCAACCATCAGAGCATCCAAATTAGGTAGTAATTACTTGCTCAGTGCAAATTAGTTTATGTAACTTTCAATAAGTAATAAAGTAACAGTTATAGTTAACTCAAAGTCCGCGGAATGGGGCACTGGTTACCTGTGGCCTAATACGGGCTTTTTTTTCAAAACCTATCGCAAAGCACCAAGACTCTCACAAGGGCTACTGTGGTTTTGGGTTGAATGGGTTCCATTTACTTTCTTTGTCATTTTTTCTTTGTACAACTTCTAACTTGTGATGAGAAAATAAATTATATTTGAATTGAATTAAACTTTTATTCTACAAAGATGGTCGGAAAAATAACTGACTGATGACGAAAGGGCGCTGGGAGTAGCGCCCTACATATTAAGACGACATCGACAGCTCGATTTGTGAACATTCGAAAAGGCTGATTCATATTGGCGTTTTCATAAGGTCGAAAATACGTAGCGTCTGCGACAATTGAGACCGCAAATTAACAGAATCTAAAAAACATTTAAAAAATATTTGTTTTAGTTATCAAAATATGCAGCTACCAAATTACGAATTTTGGTGTTGTCAATGTTGAGTGGTTTCCAAGCTTATAAATTAAGTAATTTTGTTGTAATTTTAACAATAGTGATTTTTAGTAGTGTTTTCGAAAATAATTATGATCGAGTCAAAATTATACAATCGTGTATTTGAGCTAGCAAATTCAAGATAAAGACATGAATTGACCTTTATCAACATTTCAGATTCATTAAACTACGACATCATTAAACTACGACGACTATGTCGACGAAAGTTGGTGAATATTTTCAATGGGAGACATTATCTCATCATTATGGTCAGTCTTCAACTATGCATGATGGAAAGAAAACAAAAAAAAAAAAACAAAATTTACGTGAGTAATAAGTGAGTCTATTTGCACAGCTACCACCGCGCTTCAAGTGCTTTCACCTTACTTTTATGGAACCAGAGTATGTTTTCAACAAAACACAAACCGTAATCAGTTTATTTGCTACATACATAGTCTTAAATAGAATACAAGTTAACGAAAAAAAATATACACTTTTCCAAAAAGTTTAGATATTTTAGACAACGAAGGAGTCACAATTATTTTGATGCTGACCGTACAAGGCTAGTCGGATACAAAGTTAATTACATTTTTCTTGCTACACATTGTAAGGTATCTACTATCTAGTTATTACTACTATTAGTTCGCAAGGCACATTCCAAAGTATAGTTTAAGGCTTTAATGACATTTCAGTCGGTTTTAGTTTCAGCTTCAATTTTTTGTTATTTTTATTAAAAAAAACATACCTTTAACACGTTTCTTATTGTTCGTGTCTTAAGTTATTATCTTTTATAAGATATTTTATTTAATAAGTATTAAAAACAAATTTATATTTAAAAAAAACTATTTGCTTCTTAAAATATGAAATTTACTATTAAATTGAAATAAATCATCATCATCATCATCATCATCATCATCATCATCATCATCAGCTAATTTTTATGTCCCCACTGCTGGTGCAAGAGCCTTCCCTATGGATGGACAGGGAGAACGGGCCATAAGCCACCACGCAGGCCCAGTGCGAACTGGTGGATGTTAACGACTGCTAATGCAGCGGGGACCAACGTCTTTACGCGCCTTCCGAAGCACGGAGGAGCTCGAGACGATAAATTTTTGGTCACCCCTCCGAAGATTGGCCTTTGCGAAAGTTGCTTAACCTCAGCACTCGCAGACCGGGCGCGTTAACCACTGCGCCATCGAGCTCCTCAAAATCTTGAAATATATAATTGATAAAAATATAACATAAACTTGAGGCTCCTCAGTACTGTACTAAAGAAGACATGTCACGGTTGTTGTTGTGAGATGTGGATCGTTAAAAGCCGAGTGTGAGTTTTATTTGCCGTCCAATCACGTTTAACGCGGCACGTTAATGTAAACGAGAATTTGTGTAGCGTTGAGGCAGCACCTCCTGTCAGTGGAAAGGCCTGTGCCCAGTCGTTTATATTCTAACGATCATAATTAGTCATCAAGCTTAGTTCAACAAAATTCACCAAAATAATAAAAATATAAATACCTAGTTATTGTTGTTGAAGTTGAAGGAAAACATCTTACAGTTTACTTTTACAATTATAGCCTACGTCACTCCCACGGTCAAAACAAATCTAACGACACCTCATATGTTAAAATCCACCATGCCGTTTGGGCTGTAAGGCGTGCCAAAGAAACAGACATACTTACATACATTCATACCACGGAATAGATAATTAACTGTTCTGTGATACATACCTTCTGACGCAGTCGGGTAGAAATGTTAATATTCAGTGCAATTTGTTTGACTGATTGAACAATGAGTTTATAAGTAAAATAAAATTAAAAATTTGAATGCTATATTTACAACGATAAAGGCATATACATACAAGGCTTCATTAACAAAATAAAACACCTGACATTCGATATAGCAACTTTCGATATTACGTGTGTAACCCATTATTATTGTACAGTGTAGCCTGCATTTTTTTTATATATCGTCGTTGAAACTGCAATACTGCGTAACCAACAGTTGCTAATAACGCGGAACTACAAAAAAAAAATTGAGATTTCGCGCGTACCTAATAGGTTCTAAATATTGGCATCGTGGCGTGTGTTTAAGTACCTAAATCTTTAAATATATGTTTTTTCGCTCTCCTGTAAAATTGGTCACTACTAAATTCTGGCGATATTGCAGTATCAACGACGATATCTTACGGGTAAGCACAGCCTTGATCTCATCTGGTGTTAAGTGATGAGAAGGCCAATGATGGAAGCGCACTTCACCCGAAAACCTCAACTAGTGAGGCACTGGCTATCTTATCTCTAGCTGCCGGAACACAACATGCTACAAACATTGCAACGTGCTACAAACATTGATGATATGGTGACATATTTAGATAAGATGGTGGTAGCTAGCCAGGCGGACAAACAAATCCTACCACCAACCAAACCGAGTACACAAACATGTACCCCCCGCTGGGAATCGAACCCGGGACCTCTGGGTCTAAGCCGGTGGTCTTAACCACTAGACCACAGAGGCGGTTGATAAAGTTCAAAGCCTATTGAGGATATTTGACAGTTTGGGGTAGTCTGCGCAGGCGTGTGTATACTAAATTCATCTATAGATACTAATATTATAAAGAGGATACCTTTGTATTTTCGTATGTATGTACGTTTGTAACGAATAAACTCAAAAACTACTAGACCGATTTAAAAAAAAATTTCACCACTAGAATGCTACATTAACGCCGAGTAACATAGGGTATATTAAAAAAAATAAAAATAAAAAGGGCAGGGAGGGGCCGCTAGTTGCAAATAAGTATAGGTATCTATTATATTTTATTATACTCTAGTCTGGTACTATTAGTTATTCTGTACTCTAGTACCTTGTTGCCGGGTGGCGGGGGAGGGCATTGTCCCGTCAGCTTGCTCGACCTGTAACAACGCACATTATATTATAATAATTACTGAATAAAATAAATAAAACTAGTGGTCGCCCAAGTGGTCGAAATTCGACCGTAATTTTAAGGTTTTAAGGTTGCACGGATTGTATTTGCAATGAAAAATTAATAAAGATAGAATGAGAGTTTGGATTGGTATTGACCGATTTAGGCCGCTCCTCTTCCATTTATGAAATTTTTGAAAAAAGTATGTATGCGTGTGTGTCAAATACATGGTAGTGTGTGTAATGTTTGTTTAATTGATTTAAAGTATTTTTTATGCGTAATTTTAAAAAAATATTAACATTCTGTGCGAAATTTCATTCTCCTCCGTCCGCGCAATTTTCGTAAAAAGGGGTACAAAGTTTTTGCTTCACGTATTAATATATAGATAAATAGCAAAAAACTATTGGTTTAGTGACCTGATGCAACATATGATTAGCAAACATATTATTGTGTAAAAATTTATTCAGAACGCTAAATATTTTATTCAATTTAAGCTACAAAAAGTTGGCGCTTATATTAAGAGTAGGTATGAGCCATAGTTTCGTAATAATTTTGTTAAAGTAAAACCTATTTGTCTATATGTCCTATTTATGTAACGTGATGTTTATTACCTATGTTTGATCAAAGAAATTATGAAAAAAATATAAGAATGTTTCATTTTTTATATAGGTATTAAGCGTTTGTGTATGATTTTTGAGTTTTTTGCCGCAACAAATTTTAAATCTGTCTCCATCTTAACTTTACACAAATATAGGGATGAGAGTGAAATTGGAAAGGGGTGGATGGCTGCAGCGTCGCAAACTAAACACAAACATCAAAGCGAACTCTGTAAATTTGACGCTCCACAAAGGGCGCTATGAATAGCTAACTAAACTGAACCCTTGCTGGAACATAACAACATTTGAAAACAAATACGAAAAATACGGCGACAGCGTATTTTGAAGTCCCTTCAATAAAATCTTTGATTTGTAGATAAGAAATTAAATTAAAACCGCAATCTATGGGTTTTTTGAAGATCCACTGACCACCACCGCCGCCGCCGGGAGGTCGTTACTTTTCAGAACGCATAAAAAATAAAAGTTGGCTACTCCAACGAATTATAATAATACTAGCGGCCGCACGCGGCTTCACCCGCGTGGTTCCCGTTCTCGTGGGAATATCGGGATAAAAAATATTCTATGTGTTAATCCATTCAATAGTAGTTTTTAGGTGAAAGAGTAACAAACATCCATCCATACTTACAAAATTTCGTGTTTATAATATTAGTAGGATTTTTAGGGCTTAAAAGATGGCCTACAGTGGATACCAAATATTTAGCTTGAAACAGTATAGAGTGAAGTTCAGCAGACACTACAATTTACAGACAGAACTGCGACAAGCTTTAGCTGCGACAATTCGACAACGCTCGCTTCCGTTGTACAACAAATATTTCATATAATATATGCAAGCTGTAGGTATACCTACCAGAGGTTGCCATCGAAATGACGAGCGTTAGGTGTACATGAACCAGAAGCGAAATCTCCCTGTCGCTGTTTCGACTGTCAAACTACAGTCTAAGGCTGCCTTTCCACGAAAAATATGCGAGGTATAAGCAGCGGTGCCTGGGAAATAATCCACCAATAAGATAACTTAATTTTCCTTTCCCGAGCTCGAGCGTTGTAAAATGAAGTGATCCTATTGGAGATTTTTTCCTCGCGCATTCTTATTATGCTACCTCGTTTAACTCTGGTGGAAAGTCACCCTTACATCACATCACATACATCATCACCAGCTCATTTTAAGTCCCCACTGCTGGGGCACGAGCCTTCCCTATGGATGGATGGAGAACGTGCCATAAACCACCACGCGGGCCCAGTGCGGATTGGAGGTTGTTAACGACTGCTAATGCAGCCGGGACCAACGGTTTTACGTGCTTTCTGAAGCACGGAGGAGCTCGAGATAATAAATTTTTGGTCACCTATCCGATGACCGGCCTTTGCGAAAGTTACTTGTCACCCTTACACTCAGCTTTAAATGCCTACTGCCTTTTGAATATCTACAAAAATGTACTTAGACAAAATTAGTTCGATAACTCGCATTCCCAAGAAGTGGATTACGCAACAATGAAGCTACCAGAACGTTCCGCCGGCATTGAACTTGAGCGTTATTGCCAATTATTCAGACGAGCTCTAATTGAACACTTCGAAATAATAACCTAGTTTACGCTACGCTGTTTTACGACGAAGGACGTGTCATCACTACACGAGCTCGCTAACAAGCCGAGTGCCCACAAGTTGTCAAGTTGTATAAACTTTGACAAAAGATACAATGCATTATGAGCGTTTACGCCGCTCACTAGCGCCGCCAATGAAAAAAAAAATATATCTAGTAATTAGAGATAGAAAATCAAATTATGCTAAACAAACTATCTGAATGAAGTAATTTAGCATTTTTACGTCACTTAATGAACACCTGACATGTTATGGTTTAGTTAAATATGGCGTTATAATTAAAAGTGGCCGTAACGTCTTATTTAACTAAACCATAACATGTGAGGCTGTAAGAAATTACTACCGCACTCATAGACGTCGGTTATCATTGGTGATTGCTTGGCACCTACAACTGTTCAGTCGAAAATGTACTTCTAATGTCACTGTTGGAGACTATTTTACAATAGACAATTTTAGGTGCTAAGTACCTAGTCATTAGTGTTAGTTTGCGTCTATGATGCGGCAGTTAGTGAATGCACTTTAGCTTGTTCTTGTTTTTTACCCGTCTGCAGTCATGTTCTAAAACCATCACATTTATTCGATATTTCATGAATTGATCTAAGTAATTTTACAAGATGGTGATTGAAAAGTGATCGTTAAAAGTTAAACGCAAGTGAGCCTATAAGATTCATAATAGTTTTATTATTTTATTTATCAAAGTCTACGTCAAAAACTTTTTTTTTTACATTGTTGTTTATTTTCGTATAAGTATTGTTATATCAGTATGTAAAAACTCTAGGTTAGTGATTTCTAAGTTTTATGGACACTAAAGTTACAACACTAAAAGTTAAGAAATAAGATAAAAAACAGTTGACAGTCCGTGACATGTAGCGTAGTGTAGATGTCAATGGTCAGCATAAAAAAAAGCAAAATTAAGTAGTCTGGTGGATTATGGTGCTATTAATAAGCGGATCTGGTACTCATGTTCACAAAAACCGAAATTTCACTAATCGGCAGGATTACCCAAATCCAATAAAAGGTGTAGGTAGGTAGTACCAACGCATAAGCTGACTCAAATCCTTGGGAGTCCACAAATCGCCGGCACAAACCCGTCGAATCAGACGGGACGTTTCTCTATTTGTCCATTCACGTGTCCAAAATTGTCCGAAGCCGAACGCAACTCTATTGAGCACTGTCAATGGATGTGAAACGAACGAAAAAGAATCCGCTCCGGTCGTTGGGCATGGGCCCGAGCGATAGGCGGATCCGATATTTGACGACTGAATGCACAATATTCGTAAATACTATTGATGGTACCAAATCAAAGCGGTATTGTGTAAAAAGTATTCACTGGTTATTCTATCTATTTATTTGAACAAAATTTATTGCACATGACTGTACGTACAGTCGACCAGTTTGGCTACGTCGTCGGTAAAGTGGTGAAACCCATGATGTTGTTAAAACTTTGTTAAACATTAAATTTTATACATTTGAAAACATTATACAATACCTACATACTCGTATATCCAAGCTTATTCAGAATATCATCATCATTATCATCATCTCAGCCAAAAGACGTCTGGACAAAGGCCTCCCCCAAGGATCTCCACAACGACCGGTTTTGTGCTGCTCGCATAATATAATAATATAATGTAATACACATAGATATACTAAATACTTTACGTAAAAAGTATATTATGAAGAACAAAGGAGGTCACTAATAGTCCATACATCTTTGACCATGTTTGTACCTTGAGGTACATAGAGAAAAGTGCGAGGATTCCGAAAAACGTATAATTTTGCTTTTAAATTTAGATAAAAACTAGATAATAAATTAATAAAGTTGTTAATTACTTGTAACACATTTTTGTCATGTGGTAACATTGGATGTTCAATTGCGTTTAGTGTCAGACTTCTCCAAAACCTGTAGTGTTAAAAAAATATTTTATTTGCTGTTATATACTAATGCATCTACTTGTCGTCCATTTTTATCAATATATAATTTAATGGTCGTAAAACAATTAAAAATAGAAAATAATAATATTAAAATCAGCAAATAATTGTCTCTCTGCAAGTAACAAAACGCTACAAAATGTCAAAATACAACCTAATGTCATAAATTAAATGTCATTCCGTTCGTTTCGGGGTGCTTCGTTGATTTTGTTTATATAATAACTTGGCTATTCCCTGTGGTATTCCGTTTTCCCTCGTGAATTGGTTCCTGTTGACCCTCTGATCCAGAAAACTTGGCTATTCTTCCCGGACTTCCGTTTTAACTCAAGATTTGGTCACGGAATTTTTTAAACGGAAATTTTGATTTTTTGTCTTTTTCAAATATCTAACAAACAAAGTAGGCCTGCATTATTATTTAGCGTTTCATAGAGTATTTTTTTCCATAAAGTGTACCTCGGTACATTAACTGGCCAGATTTTAGTGACCTCCTTTGTTCAAGTTTTGCCTACAATTTAAATTGTTAATCAAATATTTACAATGATTTAGTATATTTTTAAATCTATTAGTTAAGTACTATTTGGCCCGGCGGACTTCGTACCACTTTGACAGTTTCTATAACAACAAAACAAACAAAGACATCAAATGTTTCACAGCTAAGAACATTTTGTATTGGAAAATTAAGTTGTCGTTTTTAGTATTTTCTGTTACTTATTATTTATGTTTCTCACCGCTTAACCTTAACCTTCCCTGAACTTCCACAAATATTTCAAAATTAAAATTAGCCAAATCGGTCTAGAAATTCTCGAGTTTTAGCGAGACAAACGAACAGCAATTGATTTTTATATTTATATATATATAGACTAGTTGACCCGGCGGACTTCGTACCGCTTTGACAGTTTTCGTGACAACAAAACAAATAAATCATTTTGTATTGGAAAATTAAATTGAAATTTTTTTTAGTATAGCCATTCTCGAGTTTTAGCGAGACAAACGAACAGCAATCTATTTTTATATATATAGATATAGATTCTATTAGTTATCTGCCGGAAAATACTTGCTTCTTTTAGGTACTTGTGTTTGTCGCATAAATATATACAAATAGAGACACAAACAAGGTACAAAGAACAAAAGTGCTTCCAAGGTGTTGGTGAGCTTGTTTTTCGACCGAACACTTCTGTAAATCACATTAACATTTTTTTCACCTTCGTAAGCACTCCACCGCACACAGACATGTAGGGACGTGTTTTATCACCTTCATCGTTCTGATCGATCTGTAGATGCTTACCCTGGTCCCGACAATAGCAGTCACCACGGCTATAACCACAGATAGGAAAAGGGAGAGCTAATTTGGTCAAAAGCTAAAGTTGGAAAGGACACAGTGTGGTTACAACCCGGTGTTTGGAAGATAAAGCAAGGCTTTTTTTGCAACACGCAACCTTCTACAATCTTCTAAGTAGTTAGCACACTTGACAAATCTCAGTGATTTTCGGTGTGCTTATAATGTTCTGTAAGCTTTTATTTTTAAGTTCCCACTTGTGGTCTGTATATACGCAAGCTTGCACATCACACTACCACATGTTGTCAGAATTCCTCAATAGATTTTGAGATTTATGTTTCAGGCATATTACTACATAGTATAAAACAAAGTCGCTTCCCACTGTCTGTCTGTCACTATGTATGTATGCTTAGATCTTTAAAACTACGCAACGGATTTTGATGCGGTTTTTTTTAATAGATAGAGTGATTCAAGGGGAAGGTTTATATGTATAAATACATGCATAATATGGTAGAGAATAACTGATAATTTTAGAGGTTTCACATTTGGTTGCGCTTACATTGCAAACGCTGGCTGAACCCTACGAGATAGATCAAAATAATGTACTACAGTATTGTACACCTTAAATAGGTCTACAAAAATTCCGCGATGGTATATGTCTATCTCTTAGGGATAACCCACAATCACATGAGAATACATATATCTACTCATGTGCCACAATAATCATTTTTATCCTTTACTTTTTACGAGAAATAATGGCTTATTTACGAAGCGACTTTAAGCAATACAGCATTAATCCTTATTCAATTAAGTACCTTAAATTCATTGTGCATTTAATATAGATCAATATGGCTTTTTACAGCATGTAATTTAAATGAATATTTTCGAAGATATTACAGATTTAAAATGCAGGTACTTACATAGCGGTTGTGTGTATCAGCATTGCACCCGTGCGAAGCCGGGGCGGGTCGCTAGTACTTGTTATAAATATATTTGTCAGTATTGGGTAGGTTGATGTACAAGCGTCTGTACATTGCAAGATTTTTGATCTCCCGCGATTCGGCCTGTATGACCGGAAGGTCGGTAAGGCCATGGGTGGTTGGTGGTTCTTTTTTATTTTTTATTGATGTGTAACATTTTTCCGCTCGCCTTCTATATATAGGATGTGGGAGTGATTTCGTTG
This sequence comes from Eudonia lacustrata, assembly GCA_947562085.1. Lineage (NCBI taxonomy): Eukaryota > Metazoa > Arthropoda > Insecta > Lepidoptera > Crambidae > Eudonia > Eudonia lacustrata. The sequence continues at coordinate 22,806,037 of OX387341.1, forward strand.
AAAAGGGACGGAAGTAGGGTCGTAACAGTGTGATCGGCTCGCCTTCTATAATATATACAATAATATGTGTGAGTGATTTCGTAGAAAAAGTAACAGTAACAGTAACTAAGCTTACTTCAGCAGTCTCCTTATTTTTGAAGTAAGCCAGTGCACGAAAATTTATCGAAATCGGTCCCGGGTCAACATGTTCATTGAACATGACCTTTGTTTTGTCAAGGTTCATCCATAGACCGATACGTTGAGAGGAAAAGGCAAGGCCGTTCAGTATCTGTTGTAAGTCCTGCAACGTTTCAGCCATAAAAACAATGTCATCCGCAAATCTCAAGTTTGTACAATATTCGAACCGAATCGGAATTGGAACCGTGATACTAGTCAATTTGTAGAAACAAGCACGAGAAATAGCTGCTTTATCTTAAAAAGGTTGGAAGTCTCGGTGGCCGAGTTGCAAAGCGTCCGGCCCAATATCCGAAAGTCCTGGGTTCAATTACCAGGTCGGGCAAAATGTGCACATGCAGGTTTTTGAAATTTTATCGGCATTTGGCAAACGTAATGATTAAGCCTACAAATTGTAGGGATAACTTAATTCGAATAATAGAGGCCTTTGTCTAACAGTTGGACTTTATATGCTATATTTTACTTTACAGTTTTATTTAATCCATCGTTCAATATTACTTCATCTGTAGTGAAATGGCCCATTGATTGACCAAGTTATTATATTTTAATAATAATTTGTTCGGCAGCCCTTTCACTTCGTCAGAGGCCAATAACTCTGTTAAACTTTAAACACGAAAGCCCGCTTTCTACCAAAGGATCTACAAAGGTACTGTCTCTCACTCAACTACACTTGCGTGCAAAAGAAACGACTTCCTGTATTAACAGTTGCATATACAAACGAGCTTAGTGAGAAGGCTCGGTGCTATGACAGGAATTAGATCGAGACGTTAATCATGATAAAGACGATACCTAGTGAAAGATCCTGATCTCCACCCGGTTCGTATATTTATTTATTTATACATATAGGTGCCATAACAGACATCAGTAACAAAACTCACACTAATTTACAACATTTAAAAAAGTGCATGCCTGTGTTCAATTAAAATTGTGCACAGCATTTACCAACATGGTTAACAGTATTTATTATACTGTAAGTAAATAAGATAAAATGTTACTAGAAAGCTATAAATAACTATAAACTATAACCTATTTAATTATATAGCTTTGCGAATGCAAAACTTAAAACAATAACATTATAATAAATATTATAGTCCCATATATAATTTAATATAAAATATATTTAGTCACCAACCCACTTAGATAATAAGTTAATGTAAAAGATATGATCTTTCAGATGCTGTACAAGTGTGTAAATTGGATTATTTTCTGGTCTTAATATGTGAAATATGCGTGTACAATCTAGGTGTGACTATAATTTGTCAGTGGACTTTTCGATAATAAATAAATAAAATTAAGATTTCTCTACATTTCCTTGCAATTTTTACCGCTTTGTGTTTGATGAACAACATTGGTTTCAAACGGCTGTACCGATTCATAGAAACAAGAAGCTTTGTTCACTCTCTGGAAAGCCATCATCATAATTATAACGCCCCGATCTATTCCTGAAGGTATCAAGGCTTAAAAATACGTTCATATTATATAGAGTATATTGTGACTGAAATAAAAATGATTAATATTTTTTACATGCCAGCTAAGTAAAACACGTATGTTCGTACTGTATGATCATGTTTTTAGCGAGCATAATACTTTATAATTTATGTATGATTTTTTTTGCACGCAAGTGTAGCTGCAATAAAATTAGTCATACTTAGTTTAAGAGCCATACGAAATGGGAGCACGGAGACGTCCCGTCGGTCAAATGGAGTCGCTACAGCTCCAAATGGCATTCATCGACCACCCACTGGCTTGCATTAGCCGCCTTTATCGCCGATACAAGTAACAATTTCAATTGCTCGTAAATCGACATGTGTACTGCACTATGACTATTGCACGATCAATTTGTGAGATTAGTCAATTGAATAAGTTTTAATTGAATGGAAATTATTTATTTTTAGGACCTCACTTAAACTGATTAGATTGAAATCTTTGTTATGAAGCCATTTGGAAGTTGTCGTGTTTTTTTGCTGTATTAGTTGTCGTGTTATTTGCTCTTAGTTTATGAGAATTTGCTAATAGTTCATGCATGTAGGCCTAAACAAGAAGGGAAAGACCTAAGTACCCCTAAGAAACCGCTGGAAAGTTTAAAAGCTAATAATCAAGATATGACTTTTTCATTTGATTGCATTTAACTTTTTCATTTAATAAGTTTATTCATGAAAGTAAAAATCAGTACTTAGGCACATAAAAATAGTAGTAAATAAGATCGTGAACAATATGAACACAATACATAAAAAGCGCTTTGGTTCGGAATGTGCGCCAAGAAGACGACAGTAATAACCTCAGTAGATACTCTTTTCGAAACAATATCTCTAATTGTGCTGTAAAAGTGTTCTTAAAAAATAATATAGTTCAGTAAGCGCTGTGCGGGTGCGCAAACTACCAATAATTGTAATCAATATGGTATTTTTTTTGTTTATGGCTTCATGCGGTTTGCACATTTAGCCAGTGTCAAAGTAATGTTCTTACAAGTTATAAATATACGAAATTTATATCGTTAATATAGATTATATGTAATATAATGATGAATGATAATATAAATAACAAATGAGAAATAACATGTCCCCTAACCCCTTGAGGATCTCAATAAAGATGTGGGGCTTTAGGCTTTAGATTAGACCTCACGCGGATTTTTTGAGAGAATTTGAAAAGTGACGTTGCACTGTTTTGTTTCATTTGCCAACACTCATGCACACTCACGAATACTTAACGGTTAATAATCCACCATTATTTCACATTAATATTCGACATATCAAAAATTTTAGAAAATAATACAAAACCGCAGACATGAGTTTTCACTTTCCCGTTAAGAAGCAATCGTCTACTTTATAGCATTTTGTTACCAAACTTTTTTCTGATATCAGTCTTGAACTTGGGAGAAATAATTCAGCCCTTTGACTGAACTCTTTAGAGACAGTGAAAATGAAATTCTTTCAAAATAACTAATCATAATGGAATGTCTCGCTGTAAATGTTCAGAAATGCCGGAAAGGGTTGCCGCACCGAAGCCTTGAGTTTAAATATAACTTAATCTTGCTTATCATTGTACTCTGTCAGTTGATTGTGGTTGACAGAGTGGCCATTTTGTTTTAATATTCAGGTCAAGAACGCTATCCTACTAATATTATAAATGCGAAAGTTTGTAAGTATGGATGGATGTTTGTTACTCTTTCACGTAAAAACTACTGAATAGATTTGGATGAAATTCGGCATACAGATAGTTTATAACCTGGATTAACACATAGGGTAGTTTTTATCCCGATATTCCCACGGGAACGGGAACCACGCGGGTGAAACCGCGAGTGGCCGCTAGTAGGTAATAAAGTGTTCAACAGTATATTTTATTATTAATAAAAAATAGATTACGATTTGAAGAATGCGAGAAAGCGTCGTTTGTGCTATGCCTTTGCTAAGTAAATGAGGAGCTCGATGGCGCAGTGTTTAACGCGCCCGGTCTGCGAGTGCTGAGGTTAAACAACTTTCGCAAAGGCTGGACATCGGATTGGTGAACAAAAATTTATCATCTCGAGCTCCTCCGTGCTTCGGAAGGCACGTAAAGCCGTTGGTCCCGGCTGCATTAGCAATCGTTAACAACCACCAATCCGCACTTGGCCCGCGTGGTGGTTAATGGCCCGGTCTCCCTGTCCATCCGTAGCGAAGGTTCGTGCCCCAGCAGTGGGGACATTAATGAGCTGATGATGAATTGATTGTAATGGTATTTAAATTGTTTGAGAAATAAATAAGTATAAAATTTAAATAAGAAGGTAATCGTTTATAAGACCTCAGAACAATATAAAACCCTTTATAGTGAATTGTATTTTCTCCTATTTGTTTTTACATAATATTTTATCTCGACCCTTTGTCTAGTCTCTGTGTGAGTAGTGTAGTGTCGCTTGAAATTTGAAAAAGCAGTATTTCTCAGACGTTCGAGTCAACAAGGCGCGGCTGGATCTTTGCATATTTGTTGTATAAGCCTTAATAATGTTTTTAAATTTCCATAAAAAATATACAAATATAAATCTTCAATAAAAATGGTAACACTATTATTTTTATGATTATTTACTTATAATTTTACGCATATATTGTTAGGAACAAGTTACAATTTGAAAAAAGATAAAGTGTTGAAAAAGTTCCACGAGCGGGATTCGAACCCGCACCCCATGACATGCCGGGTCAGGTGCACCACCAACTATGCTATCGTGGCTCAATCCAACTCACCAAAATTAATGAACACTATCTACTCTTACTCTGTAAGCCAAAGAAGCCCTATTCTATGTCGACGACTACGTCATCAACATCATAAAATTATATGTAAACTAGCCGTCACCCCAAGTACCCTATGAGTTTTGATTACCTTGAGAGTGTCGAAATATACGTTTTTTGCAACATAAACGGCCGTATCTTTTTTTTTCGTTAACTTAGAAGTTTGAATTTTTCACAGCTTCAAGTGACCGCAGAACCTATATGTTTTTAATTTCAAGTCGATACCTCCATGCGTTCCCAAGATAAAGGGTCTTGACCGACAGACAGACGGACAGACGGACAGACGGACAGACGGACAGACGGACAGACGGACAGACGGACAGACGGACAGACGGACAGACGGACAGACGGACAGACGGGCAACAAAGTGATCCTATAAGGGTTCCGTTTTTCATTTTGAGGAATGGAACCCTAAAAATCGTAGAATTGGTGTCAGTGAGTCATAAAACGAATATTTATCCCAAAATTTGTCAGATAAATTGCATGTACAGACAGAGCCAACAGATTTATATAGTAGTTTATATAATCTTAAATATAGCTTGCCTAATTCTTTACTGATCTTTCAATATTTCTAAAAATATTAAGATCGAATGTTGATGACGTAGTTGTCGATATTGAATAGGGCTCCTTTGGCTTACAGAGTAAGAGTAGGTAGTGTTGATTAATTTCGGCGAGTTGGATTGAGCCACGATAGCATAGTTGGTGGTACACCTGACCCGGCATGTCATGGGGTGCGGGTTCGAATCCCGCTCGTGGAATTTTTTCAACACTTTGTCTTTCGTTTTTTTTTCAAATAATTTTTTTATTTCACAACATAAAAGCCCTTGGCCTTTATCTTACAAACTACTTCAAGTTAAGAAAAGACCTACGTTGGGAGTGCACTGTGCTGAGGAGGCATTGTTAATCAAACAACCATATTACCTTTACGGGATTCGTACCAGCGACCTTCATTTTCCAACCAACCAGGCTTAGGCCAAAGTAGCATTAAGAAAACGATAGCGAAGTTCGAAAAGAATAAAATGTATGGGATTGACATAAGCCGCGCTAAATCACGTGGTCAATCTTATGTCAATCCCATATATTTTATTCTTTTCGAACTTCGCTGTCGTTTTCTTAATGTTACTTTACCTACCGCCACAAATCGTTAATAAATTAACCTCTCTTTATCTATAAAACCAGACACAATAGAAATTCAATTGTTCTATGGTTCCTTAAGGAGTCACTGGGAGATATAAGATTAAAAAGTGACTAATCTTAAAAGAAGCTTAAGTAAAACACAAGTATTATACTTCTGTTATTCTTTATTAACGCCTTAACGACCGCCCGCTAACACTGTTAGCAGATAATTGTCGACTATTAAAATAGCTCCCACACAGTGGCGCATTCTATTTGTTTTAATTATCTCCGATCGCGATCACAATTTATTAGATGCCGGTGACACTAACAATCAATCAACTCACAACAGTTAAAGACCACCACTGAACATGACCTTCTAAACATAAGTTGATACATTAATAACGATAAAATTGTTGTTTAATAGACATCGGTTAACTTTTCAATTTACTTATTGAGAACAGTTTTTATTTCAATGTGCTAAGTCTAAGTTTGGTTCACCATTCGACCAAAGACGAGAATTAAGATCGTGCGATCGTAAATTTTCAGGGCGAACTCACTTCGTTTGTCAGCAAGATTCCTTTATTATTTTCTTATTGAAAGAGTTTTCAGATGGCTTCAAACGGCATTTTTAGCGTCGCCGGACTTATCACCAAGACTCGTTGCCTCAATGCCATATAAATTCTCGTTTTCGTTAATGTAATCGAATGGCAGAATTGGAGATCACGCTGAAAGCGTCGTGTGGGCCGGCCACCCGCTCGCTGGACCGACGACGACCTGAAGAAGGCGGCGGGAAGTGGTTGGATGCGAAAGGCGGAGGACCGAGTTTGGTGGCGATCCATTGGGAAGGCCTATGTTCAGCAGTGGACCTCTGCCGGCTGAAGATGATGACAAACAAAACAAGCACAAATTAAATAGAATGATTATTGTATGGGATTGACATAAACGTCATTAGCATGTATCGTTGACCTTTGTCAATCCTGTAAAATAATCATTTTAGATAATTTATATTCTGTTAGCTTAATGCCACTTGTGTAGGGGAGCAGAACGATAATAAACGAGTTACGTTTAACGAGCGATGCTGATGGCCCTAAAAAGCCTGAAGAGAGTGAGGGCGATGCCTCTGATATCATCTAGGTACACCCTCAGCGTTCTATAATTAACCGTTTACAATACATCTCTGCGTGTGTTTTAAAGTGTCTTTATGTAATTCAGCGAATACAATTGGACTGCGACATATATTTATACATTTCTGATTTGACTCGCGTACTTTTTTTTATATATATCTTAGGAGTAGGCCTTTGCTAAGTGATGATAAGGTCGAAGGTTGAAGCGCACTGCACCCGGAATCCTCAACTACTGAGGCACTGGCTATCTTATCTCTAGCTGCCGGAACACAACAATACTACAAACATTGATGTTATGGCGACATATTTAGATAACATGGTGGTAGCTAGCCAGGCGAGAAACAAGCTCTACCACCAAAAAAACCAAGTACACAAACATGTACGCTAGGAATAGAACCCGGGACCTCTGAGTCTGAACTGTGAAAGAATAAAATGTATGGAATTGACATAAGATTGACCACGTGGTTTAGCGCGGCTTATGTCAATCCCATACATTTTATTCTTTTCAAACTTCGCTATCGTTTTCTTAATGTTATATACTTTGGCTAAGCCTACCGGTTTAAGACCACCGGTTCCACTAAATTTCTTGATAACATTTACATTTTAACCCCCCTTTTAATAGCAAATAATGTATTGGTGCGGTCTTTACACATACAAATGTATTTGTAAAGACCGCAGAGGCGATAAAACTTAAATTTTATTCTGTACAGTGTCTTCTTTGTGTATGCATTACTCTTTCCGTTGGGTATGTGTTTGCGCGGGATAACAAGCAGGTTTATAAGGAGCTTATTATACAAATTTTAATCGTAAAAAATATGCTAATCGAATGTGCGTTTTACTTACCGAGGTTATCTTAGCAATCCCTTCCGTAGTTTTGACAGCATTGTCTTATCCATCCTTAATCTGAAACAAATTAAAGATTATCTTTAACCATCCAATTGTAACATTTATAAGCAATTTATCAAATTAGGGAGGCCTTTGTCCAGCAGTGGACGTCTTTTGGCTGATGATGATGCTGATGATCAAATTATGTAAAATTACTATTTATCATTTTTTATTTTATTATTATTTTTTCCCTGTGTGGTGCCGGGGATAAAGAATTGCACCACCCCATCTCTTCCCGTGGGTGTCGTAAAAGCCGACTAAGGGACCATTCCAGAGGATGGGCAGCAGCATCTCTCTGAGGTTACCCTCAAACTACTGCGATCGCCAACCCGCCTGCCAAGCGTGGCGATTACGGCAAATACCCCTCATATCCTTGGGGGAGGCCTTTGTCCAGCAATGGACATCTTTTGGCTGGGATGATGATGATGACTATTTATCAAAATAAAATAAAGCCTATGTTATCCGTAAAGATCATCATTTTTTCAGTGTGAAAATTAATAAATTGGGCATTGATAAAATACTGCAGCGCTATTCTCTAAGCAAAACAGCGTAGAACTCGACGTTGAACTCGCTCATAACTTGCAAACGAATTTCAACCTACTCTTAAATAGTAATAAAGTCTTCATTCGTTTGCAAAATATGAGCGAGTTGCTGTTCATCTTTAGCCGTACACAAAATAGACATTGTAATTATAATCTTGGATTTATAATGCTACAAAACAAATCAAAATTAAGATTTGTTTGAGGTGACGCTTGAAACCTATGACCTTTCGCAATCCAAATAAGCTCTTCTAACTGAACTGCGGAGACATTGATTTCCCCGACGAGTTGTTCAATCAGTGCGCTACCAGTTAACATTGTTGCAACAATGTTCAGGCACAAAAAAGGAGTCCCCAGAAAGTAAGCTTAATACATACCGTACTCGAAAAATGCACATTATAGACTAGGGATGGGCAAACTACGGCCCGCGGGCCATCTCCGACCCGCGAATGATCGAAGTCCGGCCCGCGACCATCAAACAAAAATTCAAGTGCGTGTGTGTTTCAAAAAATGCATAGGTACTTAACTATAAACATTTTTATTTCACAAAAGAAAAAAAAAAAAATACCGCACAAAATTTAGTAGTCTGCTTATTTGTGGTTCAGGTATTACGCCATGAAAAGTTTTTTCTAGATGACCATAAAGACACACACCCTGCTACACACTACTTTAAAGTTTATACTGACACCTCCTACCAACCTTACGGTTACAAAGTAGGTGTCAGACATCCTTACGCAAGCGCAAGGGACCATCTACGTGAGGTCATAACGCCAGATCAGAACACGCCGGTACGCATCCTTCATCCGGTACTTTTAAGACTAGTGTCTCGAGCTAGTTGCCCCGTGGACACGTATAGTCCACTAACTAATATCCAGATAGGTCTCCGGAGCTGTAAGCTCGCTCACTTCTCGTTGCACTAAGAGCACAACTCGCAGTGTACCACTGCTCGGGTCGTCAACTCTAAAGTCGACTACCAAATGTCCTCTTTGGTGGCGGAGTTGTAAGCACACTCACTTCTCGGTACCCATCCAGGCACCTGATCTATTCCAAAATCCTACGCGGCTGATTAAACCGGAGGCTTTTGCATCTAGCGGGCACCTTTACTAGTTATCCAGACTAGTACCGGAGATGTTGGAGTAACCACTCAGTGAAAACCACCGAGTAGCACAACCAACTAGGGCAACTCACGTGCCCCGCAGGTCTTTTCACTTCAGGCCCCCTCCGGACCGCTACTAAGACTTGCTCGCTATGCACGAAGTGGAAGCCTGGCCAGACCAACCAGGCAGACGAACATTCCCACTTCTATAGCTAACCACATGCCACCACGAGTCCAACCCATGTCCAGGGCCTGCCGGAGACGCCTGCGAAGGCATAACCGGCAGGGGGCCTAGGATCCGGAACTCCCGTGGTACCCTTGAAAAGACAGTCGGACCCGTAGTTCCAGCTGCCATACCCTACCTATCAGGGTCAGTAGATAGGGACCATAAAGACAGTAAAAAATGTATAGCTGTAAACATCTTTAGAGCTCAACATTTTTATTGAAAAACAAAAAGTTGGAGAGCCATCTTACTACTAAAAGAAAATCTTACATAATTATATCTCCAATTAAGCTAAAAACTAGATAATGCAGAGGTTGTTGCATTGTTGCAGTTAATGGAGATTATTCCTAGAGTTTGGATAAACAGTTTTGAATTCATAACAGTAATTTATTGACAAAGATTATTGTGTAATTATTATTAACCGCAAAGTTATCTGGAAGCTATATATAAACTAATGACAATGGTTTACAACACATTTTGTTGTCAATTCTAAGAATAGAAGATGACTGGTGCTGTAGAACGCTTTGTTTTTAGTGTTCTATTACTATTACGAGTATTGTTAGAGAGAGAGAGCAAATTACAATAATGAATTATAAACTTTGAAGTTTTTCTATTTCTTACCTAAACTTTTAATAAATAAATATAATTTCATTTCAATTTAATTCATACCTGAAAAAATACCTTAAATAAGAACAAATATATTTACTAATTCATTAAATCATAACATATGTTAAAAGCAAATACCCAATCAATCAGCCAATCAGGCGCCAAACATAAGTCATGAATATACAAATAAATCTACGTTTCGCTGATACAAATATTATGTCGTTCGAATGGAAATCGACGCAGTAACGTCTAAACCGTATACAAGAAGCTTTTTCCCATTAATTCCTTCCGATCGCGTCGTTTTTGTTTTCTGTTTGTCTTTCATTTATCTCTGAATATCGTTTTCGGCAAATATATCGTTAAAAAATTACATTCGTTGACTACACAGAATTGATTTGAAAAACAAACAGTTTCAAGATTGTATCCTTAAAAAGCTTGAAAACGATGTTACGAACGACAATTGTGCCGACTTAAGCAGTCCAAGCAAGTACGGTCAGAACAAAAGTCTGAAAACTACTTCCATTTCGTATTTATCTTTGCTAGCAGTTCGAAGCGCTTGTTGGACGTCTTAGTCGTTCTGACAAAGTACTTAAGTGTTCAACGACTTAATTTACTGACTGTAGATAAGTACTATTACAAAATAATCATACTAAGCTTTTCATTGACTAGTCTTCCTGGTGGGAATTTGAAGAGTCATGCTTGCGGTTATGTTTTATTTTCTAGAATATTAATGTGGGTTACTCATATTATCCTTTAAAAGTATTTGCGAACGTAAATAAGTGAAAAAAGTTAATGTAAAATGAAACAAAACCCTGCAACGTCACTTAAATTTTTCCTAAGGCGACCGCATGATGTCTCAGTTAAGTTGCACATCTACACTGATAGTTGCTTAAATAAGGAACTATCAGTAAACATTAAAAAACCCTCCTAAAACCCTTGGTTTGAAAATTATGATAGGAACGTTTAATACTATCTACATACTATTAAAGGAAAATACTGTACAATCTTCAATACTTGTTTTTCTAATTGTTGAAGTCTTCATAACTTTAAAACTGGCTAATGTGATAACTGCACAAAGCCATTAATTAAGGAAAAAAATATATTGTTTTGGAACTAGTCCATAATACATACAATGACAAAGAATAGTATACGCTTATAACACGAAAAGGTACACAGTAGGTATACATATATACACACACACACAGTAGGTATACATGTATACATATATATGGGACCTACTGTATGCCTGTTCCTAAAAACAAAACAACAGCTTTTGATTGACATGCGATGTTTCAAGAATATGCCCTGCCGCCTACCTCTGACACCGAAGTTTTCATTTTTAATGGAGGAAATGCTAGGTTGGTGTAAGGGCGGCGACCGACGTCTCGCAGTATGGCTGCGGAATAAACATGAGCGGAATAACATTGTTTACCTAATGACTTGTAAATAAACATAAGCTTAAAGGCTTTTTTATTATTGCTGACGGGTAAGCTTTTGGCTTTCATATCAGCTGATGTTAAGTAATGATATCCGAAAGAGCAAGCGCACTTCATCTGGAATCCTCATCTACTGCGGCGCCAGTGCCTCTTATCTTATCTCTAGCTAGTGTTGTAAAAACTCAAGTCTTTTAGTCTTAATTTCGAGACTTGAGTCGATTTTCAAGACTAGGACTCGTTAGTCACATGAGTCCGAGTCCTTTGAGTCCTTTGAGTCTTCTAAGTCCTTTCGAGTATTTTAAGTTCTTTGAGCTAGACTGAGTCATGAACTTGAGTTGGTATTGTAATAGGTAAGACTGGGTGACTTTATATCGTCGTCCATATTTATTTACACATATTCAATTACTAATTTGTTTGAAATAGCTTGTACTATGGGTCTACACAACAGATAGATTACTTTATATTATTTTATTTTTTTTACATTTTTTATTTATTTATAATTACGTACCTAATAAATCAATAATTTGTTAGTTGCTTTTTTATTTACTTCAAACTACAGCTATGGATTTAAAGTACTCAGTCATGAATTCTTTTAAAAAGACTCAGTCTTTGAGTTCTTTTTGGCAGGAATCAAGTCCTTTTACAAAAGACTCCAAATTCTCAAAGCACTAAGTATTATTTATAAGACTCGAGTCTTCAAAAATAGCTCAAGTCTTATTAAATAAGACTCCAAGACTCAAGTTTCTTACAACACTATCTCTAGCTGCTGGAACACAACAATGCTATAAACATTGATGTTATGGCGACATACATCTATACTAATATTATAAAGCTGAAGAGTTTGTTTGTTTGTTTGTTTGTTTGTTTGTTTGAACGCGCTAATCTCAGGAACTACTGGTTCGAATTGAATAATTCTTTTTGTGTTGGATAGTCCATTTATCGAGGAAGGCTTTAGGCTATATAACATCACGCTGCGACCAATAGGAGCGAAGCATCAGTGAAAAATGTTGCAAAAACGGGAAAAGAGCCTAAAAAATTAAAAATGCTGCCGAAAGTCACTATTCCACGCGGACGAAGTCGCGAGCACAGCTAGTATTTAGATAAGATTGTGGTAGCTAGCCAGGCGGACGAACAAACCCTGCCCCCAATCAAACCGAGTACACAAACATGTACCGGGAGGTACATGTTTAAATAATAATAAATTTTCCTACACTCACACCAATTATCTAGCCCAAGAGACGCTCGTTATGAAACTCGTTAAATGGTTACCAGACAACTTAAATACATACTTATTTAGAAAAACAATAATTTCTAAATTGACCCGACCGGGGATGGAACCCTGGACCTCAGAGATGGCGACACCATGAAAACCGGTGTACAAACCACTCGACCTAGGAGGTCGTCATGTTTGCTGCGTATCGAACCCGGAACTTCTAGGTATGAGGCCGGCGGTCTTGGCCATTAGACCACAGAAGCGGTAAATACATATCGCGGAGGATTCAATACATATCTTAAGTAACGAAAAAGTAACTTAAGTTATGAATAACGAAAAAGTGAATAAGTACCAGACTGCAACTACTCATCATTCAATATCGGTAAAGGTATCGCACGTGTCACAGATGTTGGCCGGCAGTTTATGAAGCCACACAACCATTACCGGCAAAGGCATTTCTCGGAAACGTGGGAAATGGCAGCTAAAGGTGTTTTATGTTTAATGATGGCAAATGTCATTTTCTCAGTAATACTTATATAACATACATTCATTACTTTTTATTTTTATTTTACGACCTAAAAGCCTTCGGTCTTCTTATTTTTGTCAACAAATTAAGGTAGATAGGCGTTTGCTTTACCCGGAGTCTAGACGTAGGCTTAAGATCGATGGCGTAGTGACTTTCATATGAGCTCAAATTGAAGTCCTAAGCAAGTGTAAAAGTGGTTAGTAAATACTCAAACTAATGCACCATAAGCAACGTCATAACTTGCTATTACAAGTTTTATTTGTGTATAATGTTTTTTGAAAATAGTATGAAAGGAATTTGTTTCTGCAAGTGTTAGGCTTGTTTTACGCGTACCACAACCATAACCACAACCACAACACAACCACAACCAAAATTAACAGTTTAATTCACACGGGCCACATCTTGCCGTCATTATTGACGGCGTGTTTGATACCGACGCCACAACGCAACCACCAGCAACACCACGAACTAACGGCCGGCCAAAACATTTTGTAGGTAACACAACGCAACCGCAAGAAGCCGCAGCGACACTATTCACAGCTTGACCACCTTTTGTCGCGACGGTGACGTGTGGTTACAAGCCTTAAAAAGTTAACGGTGCTCGCCCACGATCGACTTTTTGTAGGACCGACAATCGGGCCGATTTTTTCGCCAATGTATTATCATCACCTGTTTTGTGACCTAGTTTGTGTAGGTTGCAAACATAGAACGCCATACGTTTCATTTTCACCGACTAAAAAATCGGTCATCGATTTATCGGACGTGGGCAAGTGTCGATACAGCACTATTGTCAACATTTTAAAATTGAGACAAAGAATATGAGCAGCATTATGAAAGTTTAAGTATATTATATTTGCAAGTCGTAGCAACGTGCATAATAACGTGATAACAAACTGCACCTTGCTCAGCTCTCGTAGCTAGCACGTAGCACCTCTACGACCCTCGTAGTGCTACACGTAGCGCTTCGCGTAGCGCTTCGTGGTTTGCGCTACGGCCCAGGTAGTCAGAAACGAGGTAATCGTCAGATAAAGTTCTTGTATTATGTATGATGATGATAGCAAATATATTTTTCTCGGTAAAACTCATACAGATATTATTGGCGCTTTAGCAGTTTTCCCTTTCCACCGACGATATAGTTAGAAAGTTCTCATACTATCATATCGTCGAAGGAAAGACGCGATAACTGCTTAAGCGCCAAAAATCAAGCCAAAATGCCCTTTTGGCGCTTAAGCAGTTATCCCGTCGATAATAATTACTTTTGTTTATTTTACTTTAAGTTATTTTAGTTTTTTATTGTGATATGGTCGAAGATAGGCTGGCGAGGTGACATTCATAACAGTTTAAAATATAGCCTGCAATGAATTTAGGAATTCAAGATCTTATTTGAATTACGGTAAAAGTGATTAGTAAACACTCAAAATGATGAAACAATAGTGACGTCATAAATTCCTATTTCTTTTAATATGTTTTGTATGATACTTAAATTTTTTCAAAGATTTTTCTTTGAAAGGACTTCGTTTCTACAAGTGTTAGAACGGTGCCACTAATCACTAAGCTGTCGATAGAGAAGGTACTATTGTGAACATTATATAATAGCAGAATTGAGTCCTAGGACATTTCCTAGAACGTTTAGTTATTTCCAACAAATATTTTTATGTGCGAGTCGTAGTAACGTGCATAATAATTTAGTGAAAAGACACCGCACCCAGCTTAGCTGTCGTAGCAAGCACGTAGCGACTCTACGACTCTCGTAGTGCTACATGTAGCACTTCGCACGTGGCTTGTGCTACGGCCCAGGTAGTCATTAAATTAAATATTTAGTTCCGGTTAACTAATTCACAAAACAATATAGGGACTGTTTCTCTCAATAAACTTAATGAAAAGTTCAAGGGGCCGTGTTTTTATTTTTTTTATTATCTGTTCGGGAGGCAAAGAGCATCGCGTGACAAAATGCCGTCAGGGCAACAGGTATTGTCAGGGTACGCAGATGACCCTTGCTCAAAGGAGGTCCTTAAATTGAGACTGCAATATGCTTTATTTTTCATTGATAATTATTTTACTAGTAATAATTATCTTCACAACATTGGGCCTGCATAAAACGTGTACTACGATATCTGAATGGAACAGTAAACACAAGATTGGTTTTCAGTAAAAATAATAATAATATAATCAGCATCACAGTATCCAACTGTGATGCTGATTGGGTGACTAATCAAGAAGATAGAAGATCTTGTTCAGGCTACATTTTCATGTTTCAGGGTGTTGCTATTAGCTGGTGTTCTAAGAGGCAACCAACCATAGCTCTTTCTTCCACCGAGGCAGAATATATATCGCTGACCTCAGCAATACAGGAGGCAATTTTGTTTATTTATTTAATCTTTATTGCAAAATTACATAAAGTACAAACGCGAACTTAATGCCAAATGGCATTCTCTACCAGTCGACCCAAGGGCTAGTCAAAAAAATTGGTAAGCTGTGCGACAAAGAACGTGGCAATATGGCTTAAACAATTAGAAGAAGATTTTTGGCCGTCAGGTACTCCTATTGTAATTACGTCATCTACCACGCCAGAAGCATTGACGTCCGCTATCATTTTGTGAGGGAACGCATCTCAAACAAGCAAGTTTCAGTACGCTAATAAGTACTCAAGACATGGTAGCTGACGGACTAACTAAGGGTCTCCAGTGGACTAAACACGGAGACTTCTCAAAGGCAATGGATCTGCGTCCAGAGGAAGGTGTTGGAGTGAAGGACGCATACACCTGAAAACAGACTTAACATCAACGTCACTTGAACGCATCTTAAATTATTAGCATTGTATAATCTGTCAAAACCCCCGCTCTCTGCTTTGTGTTTTATTTCAATATTGAGCTTCAGAGTGACGGGTTTTTGTTTTAATAAATTCTTTTGGCCCCGGTTGTTGTCAAAAATTTGCAGACGCTAAACCAAGCCATGTCCAAGGACTGAATGGACGACTTGGAATACTCTTGCCACCAGTTGAACAATCCTGATGATCACTCGCTGTGATGGCTATCACTCTCACTGTAGTATTACTCAATCACTACAGCTATTACAAGGTGACACATCTCAAACAAGTTAATGTATTGCTCATAACATCCTCATAATGTACCGCAGATGACGCATCAAACCTTTTTTGAGGCTATCTATCTGCGATTGCGGGCAAGTAGCTAATAGTCCCGGCATTATTCACAGATACACTCATATCGATATTATTGACAAGCAAACGTTATCGATATAGTCTCAAAACAAGCATCCAATATTAAATATGATTCAAGTTTTATGTGCCTTTAGCGTAGCGTTTTCGTTTAATTTATTAAGGTTTGTAATTCGCCTCTGCCTGACGAAGGGTTAAATCTACATTATCGTGTCACCGCACGCTTTCCTGTACAAAGCTTATATTTCGTTTTATCATCACGTATTTTTTGCCATAATAACGGGCATTATTGAGCACTTGAGCTTTGGCGATGTATGCTGTTTAGATTATGTAGATTTTTTTTCTTTATTTTTACTTTATTGATATTAAATAGAATCTCAGTTGGTTGAAAGCTTCCCACAAAGAACCCGTAGGCATCCTCTCGCCTCGTCTCGTAGCTGGGGGTGGAAAAAGAGGAAAGCCTTACATAGAAGTTATCCCTGGCCCAGGTGTATGCGTAATACAGAATTTGACCTAGTAAAAAAGGATACATAATATAACTAAGCAGTTTGCGATAAACCATTTTATCTTGTAATAAGTTCCATATGTTTGTATAATAAAATAAGAAAATAACTTGAAAAACCTATATTCCCGAAAACCTTATCTTGAAGCAGAAATAAATAAAGAATAGTCAGTTGGAATAAGGAAAAGAAAAGGCAGAGCACTAACTGCCCAAGGATGATGGATGATATATGAATGCGAAGTATGTGGCATGAAAGTGCGAGAGGCAAAAGAGATAATAGTATGAAAGAGAAATAGTTTACAATAGCTCCAATCATGATGGAGGATGGAGTTTTTTTTTAAACCCTTTAATCTTTTATTTATTCCAGACGGTTGCGCAACAATGCTATCGTGTGCCGGTTCTTGTAACTCTATCGATATATTACCTAATTACTTTTAGGAGAGTCCCATATAATCCTTGTTCGCTCCAAGTCAGTGCATAAGACAGGATTTTACCTAGTTAAAAATAATACTATATTATGGAATAATATGAAGGATCCATTATTCTAGACAGTTGCGCAACAATACCCTCATGTTCCGGTTCTTGTTACTCTATCGATATTCGTCTAGTGGCCCTGCCCTACGCGTACGTGTTAGGTCGGGACAATGTGCCCCGAGGCAGCCGCCGGTTGTGATTCTTTCCAATAAGCAGAACGGCTCCAAAACGTAGCTTTTATTAAATTTCTCCGTCTCCCATCGAGGATCAGTCGAGCTTGCCGGAGAGAAAGAATTAATGGAACTATTGAACTGTGACGTACGTGCGAATAGTAAGGTAGGTATTTTGCTAAGGATTTAACTTAGAAGCTATTGTTTGGGCTTTGCTGTGGAGATTTCGTAATGACTTTTAGTTATAAATTATTATCAAATACCTACCGATTTTTCTAGTCTACCTATAACAGCTGTAGACTAGAAAAATCTCACTTCGAAAATTAGGTCTGTACTTTCCTTTAAAAATAATAAAACAAAGATGACCAAGGAGTTGTATGTGTCAGTAATTAAAAATTTTCGGTTCAGTTCTTTTCTGTCTTAAATATGTTTGCATTGTATAGTTTGGTGCCTGGAGCTGCGCCTCCTTCTTACTGGTTCTATACAATACCACCAGCATGGCATATCAACGTTACGGTATAAGGCGAGTAGTCTCCATTTTGGTTGCATAGTTTTATATAAAAATGTCAATGTCAAATATGTCCATCTGTTTCATAATATGCTCCGAATAAATAATTTTCCAATTTATTTCATATAAACTAATATTACAAAGATGTAGAGTTTGTTTGTTTGTTTGGTTGAACGCGCTAATCTCAGGAACTACTAGTTCGAATTGAAAAAATATTTTTGTGTTGAATATTCCATTTATTGAGGAAGGCTATATTACATCACGCTATGGCTAATAGAACGCGGGTGAAACCGCGGGGCACAGCTAGTTTCATATATTAAAGACAATTCTCACTCGCAATCCTATTAAACAGTACAAAAAATAGATTTACATAGTTAACTTAATTATATTCCGTACTGATCATTATCATCATCATCAGCTCATTTTATGTCCCCACTGCTGGGCCACGAGCCTTCCCTATGGATGGATAGGGAGAACGGGCCATATTCCGTACTCATTACTACTGAAATGCTACAAATATAAAAACTTCGTTACTAAGAAAATAAATACAGTAAATTAAAGAGAATACTTGTTTAATGTTTCGAAATGAATTAATACGAGTATAAATAGCACAAAGTCAAAGCTGAAGGTGGCTTCATTAGTGTAATGAAGAAGCAACGCATTAATGAAGGTTTAACTGACTTAGTTAAGCTGCCATATTGCTCAGAGCACTCACAGCTCTTAAAAGAAGGAAGGTGGAGCTCTTTTATCGTCCGTAACTTTAAAAGTGGTAACGTTATAGAGGACTTAATGTATTACGTCTGTTGGATGTTGCCAACCGACATTATTCCTAAATTAATATTATAAATGCGAAAGTGATTTGTAATTTTTGCACGGACTTATCATTGTAGAAACAAGGTGCTGTGAACTCGTGGAACGTATCAAGATAGCGGTCCCTACCATCTGCTTCGGCTACCAATCAGTAAAATTGTTTACCTTCCAACCGCTATTAAAACCAATCTTGGTTGTAATGCTCCAATGGTAAGATGTTGCATGCGTTTCAACATGATTCACCAAAAGACTTCAAACTTAGATATATTCCACAGTTCAGTGGTCGAAATTCGACCGTAATTTCATTAAGGCTGCACGGATTGTATCCTAAGCAATGAAAAATTTAAAAAAGATAAATTGTGAGTTTGGTTTGGCATTGACAGATTTCGGTCGCTCGCGCAAAAATTTCAAAAATGGAAGACATTTTTGAAATTTTTGAAAAGAGTATTTAAGCTTGTGTGTCAAATTCATATGAGTGTGTGGCAAATACATGGTACCTAGTGTGTGTAATGTTTGTTTTATTGATTTAATGCATTTTTTATGCATAATTTAACAAAAACTAACATTCTGTTCTCCTTCTCTATATAAACTATAAGTGTGCGAAATTTCATACTCCTCCGTCCGCGCAATTTTAGTAAAAAGGGGTACAAAGTTTTTGCTTCACGTATATAGATTGTCGTTGTTTTTATTTTATTATTATTTTCTTTTTTTTATGACATTGTTTTTGAAATCTATTTTTTAATTAATTGACAATGAATTTTTCTAATAATCTTTTAATTTGTTAATAATTGTACTAATTGTAGTGTCAATAATAATTATTAATGTTGTGTGCACTAATAATTGGAATAATTATTAGAATCTATGAATCTAAGTAATTAAGGAATTAATCCTACTAAACTACTTTTTATCCAGATATTTCCACGGGAACGGGAACCACGCGGGTGAAACCGCGAGCGGCCGCTAGTTTAATAATATATATTCTGTAAGTGTACCATAGATAAATAAATAAAAGACATAGGATACTTATTATTAAAAAAAAAGTGAGTTTGTTTATTTGTCATACATAGTTTCCGCGCTTATTCTGAGTTTCCGCGTGAAAGTGTATCAAACAAACAAAACTGTCAAAGCGGTACGAAATCCGATAATATTTTTTTGGCACCTACGTATTTGCACCAATGTTGATACTGTTTCCTCTAACTCATTGGCGCCTCGTAGAAATAAGGTAGTGTATCTACAATTCCTGTTATGTTTATTTACCATCAATGGAACCAGCACAACATTACTCCAATCATGATAGTTTACAAAATTACCTTTATCGTAAGTCATTTTTTAAGTGTAACTTATTATAATTTGTTTTACACATAAGACACACATTAAAAAATACGTTCCGTAAGATATACAGGCAAAGGTAAGCTACTCTAAAAGAGATTTACGCTAGCTAACCCTTGAAAGGAGCACGATGGCGCAGTGGTTAAAGCGCCCGGTCTGCGAGTGCTGAGGTTAAGCAACTTTTGCAAAGGCCGGTCATCGGATGGGTGACCAAAAAATCCTTTTGACTTTATCATCTCGAGCTCCTCCTTGCTTCGGAAGGCACGTAAAGCTATTGGTCCCGGTTGCATTAGCAGTCGTTATCTACCACCAATCCGCACTGGGCCCGCGTGATGGTTTATGTCTCATTCTCCCTATCCATCCATAAGGAAAGCTCGTGCCCCAGCAGTGGGGACTAAAATGAGCTGATGATGATGATGATGAACCCTTGAAATGGTGTAAAAATAAACTCTTCATAACTAAATTCTTTGTAATATAAGGTAATGTAATTTACACACATTCATATTAAAGACTTTATAATCTGAACAAATTACCAAATTAATACATTACTTGAATACCTGAATAACGGTTACCATGTTCTACGAGTATTTCAATTAACGTAGTTACTAGTTACGACATTTTGTATTCATACTATTCAGTGTGCGTGACTTTTTGGCGAAACTTTCAATAATGTTGTCTACTAATAGTATTGGCACCTACCAGTGTTCGACATAAGCCAGCGATTGACACTTATTGCTTTCAATTATTAGGAACTAGCGGCCGCTCGCGGTATCCCCCGCGTGGTTCCCGTTTCCGTGGAAATATCGGGATCAAAACTATTCTATGTGTTAATCCAGGTTATAAACTATCTGTATGCCGAATTTCATCTAAATCCATTCAGTAGTTTTTACGTGAAAGAGTAACAAACATCCATCCATACTTACAAACTTTCGCGTTTATAATATTAGTAGGGTATGGGTCAGCAACCAATTTTAGTCTTTACCAACAATTGAATTTAGTTTTGGACTACAACGCTTGGTTGTTTGACAGTCAAGAGGTTCATTACAAACATAACTAACCTCTCTTGCTTTTTGCCTGGCTTTTAAATGGGTGGGCATTTTTTTGTGTGAGATGAAAGTGTCTTACTTTATTAGGTACTAGCGGCCCATCCCGGCTTCGAACCGGTGGACTTTTTTTTAAATATAGCCTATGTTACTCAGCGCTAATGTAGCATTCTAATGAAAGAATTTTTTAATTCGGTCCAGTAGTTTTTGAGTTTATTCGTTGCAAACATACAAAAATACAAAGTTTTCCTCGTTATAATATTAGTATAGATATAGGTTGGATGTTGTTTTGACTGTCAGCACCAAAATGACTGCTGAAAAGGAAAAATAAGTTGAACAAAATGTGTAAAATCGATGATTTAAAAAAAAAGTTTAACTATGAATAGTAGGAAATATTCCCATATGTTCTGCAGTGCTATTAGTGCTGCTAGTGCAAACGAATGTAGAATTTATTATAATTAGAACGTAGGTTGAAATTCGTTTGCAAGTTATGAGCGAGTTCAATGTCGAGTTCGACGCTGTTTTGCTTAGAGAATAGCGCTGCTGGTATGAACCCCTGGCACAAAGGGAAAAACAAGCGAATACGGTAGTGGCACCGGCGTTTGACATTAACTAGTCATCGACATTTTTAAAAATAGGGGGTCAGCAACTGATCTTAGTCTATAGAAACAATTGAATAGACCACCTGCTTCCCAGCGGTCATCTTGTAAAATTTCAATTTAATTCTACAAGGTGTTTGGTAATAATTATATGTATATTCCCGATACGTACCCATGTCTTTCTACCTAGCGGGGCCCCCCGAGCTAGACTCATAAAACTAATGGTAATGCTTCAGTTGCTCAATGTTCCTTTCGAATTTATCAACAGATTTCAAAGTACCTCAACAGAGAAGATCACGGAAGATCAGGCATTTTATCGTAATTTCTGTCAAAACGTGACAGAAATTACGATAAAATGCCTGATCTTCCCAGCTGAGCCCTCGGTTGTATAACGCTCGAAATACATAAAAAAATATACTGATCTAATGTACTTCCAATGTACATCCGATTTGTGTATTTAATTCAAGGAATCTTTATTAGAACAGAAGAAAATTGGCTTGAAAGTTTTGTCTTCCTAGCGGGGCCCTGTGTAATCAAAGTGAATACTAATAAAAAAGTATACCATCTTTATGTTTTTCCAATGTACCTCTTAGTTCTTCGCAATTTACTAAATTTAGATACAAAATTATGATATTGGTAATTAACAGTACACGCTTGGAAAGGTAAGGTCAACAAAACAAATAAGAAGGCATGTTAACTAAATTAAAACTGGTTTTTGTGTTAGGAGAATGTTGTTTTAATTATAAATGTAAGCAAATGGCAATTAGAAATAAAACACAATATTTATTTACATTATAACGCAGTGTTACGTTTCCAATTGATGATAAAATAAATATGACAAACTATTCACAGAGCTACCCTCATTGCAGCAAATATTACCTGTTACCGATTTCAATGGTGAGGTAAGGTACCTTACCATTGAAATCGGTTGATAAATTCGAAAGGTACATTGAGCAACTGAAGCATTGCTATTAGTTATATGAGTCTAGCTCGGGGGGCTCCGCTAGGTAGGAAGACAAAACGTACCCATGTTAACATGTCTATATAAATACTATGCCAACGTCAGAAAATGGGTATTGTAAAAAATAATTTTCGACATTCCATACTAACTCGATCAGCTGATGGGTCATTTTGTATGAAGAGTCGAAAAAATTTTTTTTTCAATTTTAATTTTTTGACGTTGGCGTAGTTTCGGGAATATACACATATTACCAAATATCCTGTATATTATTGGCGACAAAAGCAGTGTGTCGAAGACAGGGTTACTGTGTCGATCACTGGTGCCACCAGTCTTATTGGTTTTGGTTTCTTTACTTTAGTTCTGAATGAATCAATGAATAAGCGTTAATTGGTAATACACGACACATACACAAAGTCACAAAAGGGAAACTGTAAATACTGACTCTTATCGTATGAAAACGTTAGTCAAAAAAGAGTCTACAAATAGGTATGTGGTTGTGACTGTACATCGCTTTGGGATACATCCCAAACAAACAGCGCTTGAGAAAATAAACAACATAAAGTATGTTATTTATTATCTCAAACGCTGTGTGTTGGATGTAATCTAATACAATAATAAGTTAACTAAAGAATAAAAATATATAATTAAATAGCCTATAACTGTCCCACTGCTGGGGAAAGCCTTCATCATTGAATGACGTTGTGAAACACTAGACCTTTTAGTAAGTGGACCTTTTGATACTGGACGTTTTAGGACACTGGGCATTGTGAGACTGGACGTAGTAGGACACTGGACTCTTTAGCATATTGGACTTAGTAGGAGACTAGACATTGTCAGCCAGAGCGGAAATTAAGTCATCGCTACAATTGATGGGATATGGCTTAATCACCACGCTTGCCAAATGCGGGTTGGCGATCACAAACTCGGATTATGCATCGAAAAATCCAAAACACACTCTGCCCGACCTAGGAGTTGAACCCGGAACCGTCGGGTATCGAGCCGAGCGCTTTACCACTACGCCACCGAGGCGAACTAAAGAATAAACTTACAAAAAAGTGTCGTACATTTTAAGACAGACTGGTTTGTGTGAAGTGTACGAAGCTCGACTACAGTTTATTGTAAAAAATTGTTTCGTCTGTCATTTGAAAAACAATTTAAAAAAATTACTTAGTTAAAATAGTGGTCTACTTACGCTTATCGTCCCAAGTTATCCTATAATTTAGGATATCTCCCAAATTATAGGATAACCTGGGACAACCTAGGATGGGAGAGAGTCAAACGTTTTGAACCATAAGCCCATAACGCTTCGGTGTCTTTTAGTATGTGTTAAAATTGTATGTAGTTATGTCAAGTTGTAGTTGTAATACTAAACTTGTAATAATAAACGTTTTTATATTATTTTCTATTCTAACAGTGTTCGGTGCATTACATGTTACCGAACACCGTTATTGACGTCACTAGAAGCGTCGCCGCCGAGCGCGTGCGTTTGTGAACCACATCATTAAATTAGTGCATAATCATTTATCGGCGCGATCGGTTGCATTCATTTATCAGTTATCATTATCATCAATAGTTATAGATTTTAGCAATAAAGTTTAGATCTTAAATATCAATCATTTGTTTTTATGTTCTTAACCGGAACATAAATTGGTCCTTCGAGCGTAAAATAAGGACCTCGCGCTTATAGGAACTTTTTTAGTTTCTCAAATCTCAGTGAGGTTCGATCAGTGACTTATAGTGACAGTAAACTGGGAGTGCAGTGCTATTGGAGTTGTTACTTTGTTGCGTCTTAGCAAAGTAGCACGAGCAACAATCATCAGATCAGCAGCCGGAGAGCGGCAAGTACAGCACAAACAGCATCAAAAGTAAGATCTTTCCGTTTTTCTTACTGATTATATACTATCAATTAAATCACGATGGAAGGTTTGTACGACAAGCAGGCTGAACTCTTTGAGACAGCATCGAGGCTTTTAATTAACTTTAAAAAAGATGGAGCAGAGCGGAAAACCGTCGAGTATTGTCAGCAACGCCTAGAGCGGTTGGAAGCATTATGGATAAATTTTAAGTCCAATCATCAGAAATTAGAACGTTTTGGAGTGTCGGATCACCCCTATTTTGTTCAAGGTGAATACGATCAAATGAGGGAATTATACAATACGGCGAAAGACTTATTTCAACGTACTTATAGTGAACTGGTAAGAAAAGAAAAGCAGTTGCGGGAGGAAGAGCAGGTTGGTCAAAAAGTAAGCAATAAAGCAGAGATAGAGCAGCCAAGAGCTGGAACAAGCAAGCAGGAAGAAGAAGCAAATCAGCAGGCTAAAAAAGCAAGTGTTCATCATCATGATAAGCCATCATCAGATACCAGTTTCTTACACATGACTTCAAGGGGTACATTCAGCAAGTTGGACGACATGTTAAAAAAGCAAAACATCAATTTCAAGGCCTTTCAGAGGTGCGTTAATAATATTAATATAGATTCATTGCAAAACAAATGGGAGTTCGAGGATGCACTGAAGATGCTGCAAGGCAGGTGGACAGCAATAGATAATCTTCATTGGGAGATAGCAGGAGAAATCGAAGGTGAGGAGTTAGAATACGAATTAGAATATAGCAAGCACGAGCATCAATTCATCAATATCAAAAAACAAATAAATACAAAATTATGGTCTGTATCTCATCGAGAGAAATCAACACCACAAATGGATATTCCATCGTTTAGTGGTAACTATCAGCAGTGGGTTTCTTTTAAGGATCTCTTCAATGAAGCGATACATAATAACCCGTCGTTATCTAATGCACAGAAGATGCAATTTTTGAAGAGCAAGGTCACGGGCGAGGCTGAACGTATCATTCATCATTTGCAAATAAGTTCGGATAACTACATAGTTTGCTGGGAAATATTAAATCATCGTTTTAATAACAAAAGATTAATCTTTACATCTCATCTAAATACACTTTTAAACCTTCCGATTATACAACAACAATCATTGGGTCAAATAAAGCGATTGCATGACATCACAAAAGAGAGTCTGCACGCTATTCAAAACCTAGGCATAGATACCAGCACCTGGGATCCTATGCTGGTGCACATCCTATCTCAAAAGCTTGATAGCGACTCATTTGGAGAGTATATTGAATCATTAAAAAATCCACGGGATTTGCCAATTTTACAGGAGTTTATAGATTTTTTGGAGAGTAAATTCACTATTTTGGAATCATCTCGCAAGAGAATGGAGCAAAATTTACAAAAACCAAGTTTCCAACAATATAACCAAGTTGTTCAACCTAAAAAATTTATTCATCCAAATTATTCGGGTCAAAATATTAAGCATCCAAATTATTTAAAAGCATTCCATACATCAACTTCAACCACAAAATATAATTGTCCACTTTGTAATATGGATCACGCTATATTTTATTGCGCAAAGTTTAAAGAAATGCCAAGTGAAGAAAAATTAAATGTGGCTAATAAATATCATTATTGCGTAAATTGCTTATTCGACCACAAAGGCAAAGCATGTTTTTCGCCAAAGCGATGTCGCAATTGTTCCGGTAATCATAATACATTGTTACACGATGCATTTATTAAACGTAAACAACCAGTAACCGGAAGGCAGATCAATTACAATCAAAGACCGAATGAAAATGTGACAACGGCCTCACACGTGTCACGGGAAGACTTTTCGGAAATTCTTTTATCAACAGCTCTTGTAAAGGTCACCGGAGCAGATGGTACCCATCATGAATTACGAGCACTCATAGATCAAGGGTCGCAAATATCTATCATAAAAGAAAGCGCAGCCCAACTGCTAGGTTTGAAAAGACAACACTGTAAGGGTGTGATCTTTGGGGTTGGAGAACAGCAAAATAATAGCAAAGGAAAGTTAACAATAACTTGTAAGTCTATGTACAATCAATTTACTTTCACAGCAAACGTCATTATTATGAATTCACTTATTAAAAACTTACCGAATAATTCCTTCTCCAAACCATCATGGAGCTATATCGAAAATATTAAGCTAGCAGACCCAGATTTCAATGTAAGCAGGCCAGTAGATATGCTGCTGGGTGCAGATATTTATTCTATCATTATGATGGGAGGAATTTTGAAAGGAAACAACGCTGAGCAGCCTATCGCTCAACAAACCCAACTGGGGTGGGTCTTGTGCGGTAACATGATGAAGACTTATCAATGCAACGTAATTTTAAATAATGTTGACGAGATACGAAAATTTTGGGAGATGGAAGACATCTGCGATGACGAGTCATTATCAAACGAAGATCAGCAATGTGTTCAGTTTTACCATGAAACGACCACTAGAAGAGCAGACGGCAGGTATGAAGTACGCTTGCCGCTTAAACATGACGTCATTAATCAGCTCGGAAAATCGAAGCCCATGGCTTTAGCTCAATTTCATAATTTGGAAAATAAATTTAACAGAAACATAGGGCTAGCAAGCGATTATAAGGAATTCATAAATGAATACATTACATTAAATCATATGAAACCCAGCAAAAGTAATTCGATCTTGGAATATTACCTTCCTCATCACGCCGTTCAACGCGCGGAGGCTGTCACCACCAAACTTCGCGTCGTGTTTAATGCCTCGGCAAAAACATCATCAGGGCTTAGCTTAAACGATTGCATGTATACCGGGCCAAACCTTCAGCAAGATCTACAATCACTTATCTTGAAATGGCGCATCTTTAAATATGCTTGGACCGCCGACATAGAAAAAATGTTTAGGCAATTAATTGTCAACGAACAAGATCAACACTATCAAAAAATTATATGGCGAGAAAACCCTGACCAACCTATCATAACTTATCAATTGAGCACAGTTACATATGGAACTAAAGCGGCGCCCTTCCTAGCTATGATGACCCTGCATAAATTAGCATCAGACGAAAAACAAAATTACCCATTAGCAGCAAAAGTTTTACAGAGTTCCTATTATATGGACGATTGGATTTTTGGGTCACATACTCCAGAAAAGGGACAACAACTTATTTCCAATATGTATTCATTACTAAAATCAGGAGGCTTTTTGTTAAGAAAGTGGATATCAAATCATCCATCACTATTAGAAAATTTAAATTATGAGCTAAATGGAGAAAATCATCACTTTAATTTTAAAACGGATAGCATGTCCAAAACATTAGGTCTTCGGTGGCTGCCAGATCAAGATATATTTACATTTAATAGCAGCATTTCGTTTAAATCATCAAGCACAATAACAAAAAGAAAATTTCTCGGTGAAATATCAAAAATATTTGACCCTCTAGGGTGGCTTGCTCCCCTTACCACTATGCTCAAGTTATTATTTCAACGAGTGTGGTTAACCAATTTAAAATGGGATGAAGAAGTACCAAAAGATATAAATAATGAATGGCAAAAGTTAAGATCAGAGTTAGAACAAATAAATCAATTTGAAATTCCGCGGTGGATAGGGTTCCGTGAGAACTGTATGATCGAACTACATGGGTTTTCAGACGCATCTCTTAAAGCTTACGGTTGCGTGATATACGCCAAAATCAATATCGAAGAGAAAGCAAGTGTGGTGTTAGTAGCGGCGAAAGCAAAATTAGTACCACAAAATAAAATATTATCATTGCCCAAACTAGAACTAAGTGGCGCTCATTTGCTTGCAAAATTAATTAGCAAGGTCATCAAATGCCTAGAGCCTCATGAAAATATCAAATTATACTGTTGGTGTGATTCTAAAGTGGTATTAGGATGGTTACAAGGCAATCCATGCCGATGGAAACCCTTTGTAGCAAACCGAGTACGTAGCATAAGTGAAGTCGTGTCACCAAACAGCTGGGATTACGTAAGCACGGGCGATAACCCTGCGGACGCAGCAAGTCGCGGCCTATCAGTGGCTAATTTGAAAAAACATAATTTATGGTGGAAGGGACCGAAGTGGCTTGAAACTTTTCAAGCTCAAAAACATCAAAATAAAATGAAGTACACAACAGATGAAGAAAGTAAAATAAAGCATGTCAATGTTATCCAAAAATCGGAGTCAGAGCAAAGCATCATAAATAATTTATTAAAAGACTACAGTTCATTTCGAATGGTGACTCATGTTATAGCATGGATTAAACGAATGGTTATACCTACGCGTCAACGCAAAACAATGCCCAACTATATCACGTTACATGAACTGCGTCAAGCAAAAATCATTATTATTAAGCAAGTACAAATGGATCATTTTAGCACAGACATAGAACAGTTAAAGCAAAATAAAGACTTATTACCTAAAAGCAGTTTAAATAATTTAAATCCATTTATTGATCAGGAAGGAATACTGCGTGTGGGAGGCAGGTTAGCAAATGCAAAACTTAACGAAAATATGAAGCACCCCGCAATTATCCCTCACGAAAGCAGATTAACTACCCTACTTATAGAACAAATACATCAACTTACCTTTCACGGAGGGCCCCGGCTAACACTAGCCAACCTGAGGAGGCAGTACTGGATTACCGGTGGCAAAAAAGCATATAAAAGCATGCATCATATGTAAAAAGCACAAACCTAATATGCAGCAGCAACTGATGGGGGATCTGCCAGGCCCTAGAAGTAATCCTGAACGTCCGTTCTACCACACTGGCGTTGACTATACAGGATATGTATATATTAAGAGCAGCAAAGGGCGGGGTACCAAAACAACAAAGGGCTATATAGCAGTGTTCGTCTGCTTAGCCACTAAAGCAGTGCATTTGGAGTTAGTTTCCGACATGACCAGCTCAGCATTTTTAGCAGCACTTCGACGAATGGCAGCTCGAAGAGGTACACCACATCACATCTATTCGGATCAGGGAACAAACTTCGTAGGAGCAAATAGACTTTTGCAAGAGAATTATGAAGAGCTCCAACAAGTTTTTAAGGACAGTTTTCTTGCCGAAGTCTCAGAGATGAATGCAGAGTGGCATTTTAATGCTCCATCATGGCCCAGTGCGGGAGGTTTATGGGAGAGAGCAGTGCGCAGTTTGAAATTCCACCTCAAACGTGTCGTAGGTGACCAAAGACTAACTTTCGAGGAATACACCACCCTCCTCAACCAAGTGGAAGCATGCCTAAATACAAGACCCTTATGTGCATTGTCAGAAGACCCAGACGACCTTAATATTTTAACCCCAGCTCACTTTCTAACGGGCTGCTCACGGCTGACTGTCATTGAAACAGAGCACGATGCCAGGACACGTTGGCATCTTTTATCGAAACTGAAGCAAGATCTATGGAAGCGATGGAATGTAGAATATTTATCACAGTTGTCAGCAAGATCAAAATGGACGAAATCAAAAGAGAACATTAAGATAGGAAGCCTAGTTACAATCCAAGATGAAAACCTCCCACCTGGTAAATGGGCGATGGGGAGAGTAATAGAACTCCACCCGGGCCATGACAACCTCGTAAGAGTGGTGACACTTAAAACAAAAAATGGAATAATCAAACGACCCGTAATAAAATTATCAGTTCTTCCAGTAAATAGCGAAAGCGAAGAAGATCAACAATCAACTCAGCCAAAGCATAGAAGCAACAACAAAACAAAATATTCACTCTCCGCAATTGTCGCCGCAATACTATTTTTTATGACATTAATAACAACATCCACAGCCCAACCTAGCATTTCTCAGCTTCCGAACAACCAATCATTATACTTTGACCCAATATCAAAAATCAAAATAATCCGAGATCAATGGAATCTTGTCGTGTATTACGACATGGAACCCTATTGGTCGGGGCTAGAAGCATATAAAAAACTATATACCTATTTAGATAACACTTGTAACACTATTCAAAAGCAAATAAACTGCAACATGATATTACTACAGCTAAAACATACCTATCAAGAAATAGAGTACTATAATAAGCTCTTGCTAAACCAGCATTTTGATGAGCACGCTAGACGGCGTCGGCGCCGGGGGCTTATCGACGGTATTGGCAATGTAGCAAACAGTCTGTTCGGAGTACTGGACAGCAAATTCGCAGAAAAGTATGCTCAAGATATAAACCTAATAAAAAGCAATGAACGTCACCTAAATAAACTTTGGCAAAATCAAACTTCGGTCGTAGAAGCAGAGTTCAATTTGATAAAACGGATGGAAGACACAATAGAAAAGCAACATAAGATAATTCACAAACAACTCAATAATTTGGAATCTGCCTCAAACGTGTTGCAAACGGAAATAGCAAACCTCAGTAGCATTCAGGACTTCACATTAACGGCGTTATCTGGTAATAATCTTCTACAAACTATAAAGCAACTTCAAGATACTCTGTTGAACACTATCACGGATATCTATCATGGACTAATCAGTATCCACCTGCTCACTCCTACGCAACTAAAAACAGAATTACAAATCATTAGCAGTCAAATGTCCAAAGATCTCACGTTACCTATTAATAATTTATTGTTAAATATACAAGAATTGTATAGATTACTTCATGTCAAGACAAGAGTGACTAAAGAATACATAATATTTGAAATATCAATTCCACTAGTAAGTCGAGACAATTATCAGATGTATATGCTAATTCCAGTTCCTCGCCAACAAAACAATAACATGGTTACCATTACACCTATATCCAAATATATAGCATTTAACATACAACGAGATTCGTATTTAATTGTAGACATTAACGAGTTACGAGCTTGTTCTTACGTGGAGGACTATCATGTTTGCCCACTAAAACAAGCAGTTCAACAGCTACAAAATGACGAAAATTTATGTATGAGAGCTAACGAAAGTGCATCATCTAAATGCACAACTGAAAAGAAAATTTGCACTAATCAATGGTCAGCATTAAACTCGCCGTCACAATATTTTTATTTTTGTTGTGACACTTACTCTGTAAGGATCATATGCGAGGATCAGGTTTCCACGCAACAGCTGAGCGGCGCGGGCATCATTAATTTTAAAACGAATTGTATTGTAAAGGGAAAACAGTTCACTTTACACCCACTTCAACATCATACGAATAAGCTGTTTGTTTCACCTAAGATAAACACTCCAAAACTAGACCAAATCAATCACTTGATTCATTTAAGCATTTCGACAACAGAAGAAGAGAAAGAGTCAGACGGCAATTTAAATCAAACTTTCACCAAAATTGGAAGGCAAATAAAGGACTTGAAATCAATTAAGGAAAATGTAGACTTAGAAGCTCTATCCTATCACGATGTTCATCAATACGCCATCAGTTACGTAGCTGTGGCCATAGCAGTTGGAATCATCGTGGTCTGGCTACGCAAGCGTCGGGGAAGGCGATGCTGGTCGCTGAGCACGCGGCCTCAAGCGGAACGCGGTGCGGTCGGCTCGGGCGACTCGAGCGTGGACCGCCCGCCGCCGCCACCGCCCATCATCAGTGTTGTGTCTAGTGGTAGTGTGTGTGATGTGCCAAATATGGCTTATCAGCCTAGTGTTAGTGATGGGCGTAATCCCGATAATGACACTTACGCGAGTGTTAGTGCGCGAGTGGCTTTACCGAGCATTCGAATAAGTGCACGAAAAAAGGACAAGGCAACGTCGCCTTACAACAAAAGGGCATCATTTGAGCCCGAGTTATCTCAAGTGACTCCATAAAATTTATTTTTACTTTTAATATTATTTCTATTATCCTTTGTATGTTGCACTTAACTTACTAATCTTAGATTTAAGTTGACTTTGTATAAATCATTTTTGTAATCATACAACATCATCCTTACTAACAGCATCATCCTTATCACAGCATCTTGTGCCGGCCCGGAATATGTTCGGTGCATTACATGTTACCGAACACCGTTATTGACGTCACTAGAAGCGTCGCCGCCGAGCGCGTGCGTTTGTGAACCACATCATTAAATTAGTGCATAATCATTTATCGGCGCGATCGGTTGCATTCATTTATCAGTTATCATTATCATCAATAGTTATAGATTTTAGCAATAAAGTTTAGATCTTAAATATCAATCATTTGTTTTTATGTTCTTAACCGGAACAAACAGTTAATTTTTAGTGCTACAATGATTGGTTACAATTATAAAATTTATGGACAGTGTATGTATAAGATATAATGTTAAAAGATTCAACACAATATAAAGTTATTTTTAGTGCGATGTGACCTATACCGTTTTGAAAATCCCACCATACTAAAGAACCACTAAAGAACCATCACCTTTATACAAAGTAGTTTGATTTCCAAATGCTAATGTTCTCAACAAAATGGAGTAGAGCAAAGTAATTCCCTATGCGCGTAAGTTGGAGCGATGCCTGCGTGGAACGACCAAAGTTCTACGAAGGTTCCCGCATGTAGCAAGAGCAGGTAGCGAGAGACAACTTATGTTATCATTATACTACATAGCAAGACACTTCTAGACATCCCGAATGAGGAGCTTGATGGCACGGCGCTTGCTTTCTAGGAATTTGAGTCCATTCTCAATGCCACGTCACCAAATCGGTGGTCTAATCTTAAGAGCGTTTACGCCGCACACTAGCGCCGCCAATGAAAAAAAAACATATCTAGTAAATAGAGATAGAAAATCAAATTATGCTCAACAAACTATTTGAATAAAGTAATTTAGCATTTTTACGTCACCTAATGAACACCTCACATGTTATGGTTTAGTTAAATAAGACGTTACGGCCACTTTTAACATTCAGATTAGTTTGTTGAGCATAATTTGATTTTCTATCTCTAATTACTATATATATTTTTTTTTCATTAGTGGCGCTAGTGTGCGGCGTAAACGCTCTTAATATCATATCCACCTAAATATTTTACCGTTGGTGAGTCTCGTAAGATGGCATTTTTTTACTGAGAAAAGTTAATTTATTACTTTTAGAAAGGAGGAAATTAGCTTTGCAAATCATCTCGCGAGGCTCCAAATCCGCAAGGTATGTGGCGTTAGCTGATGTTCTTGCCAACCCACTTAAACCTCAGTACACCCTTCTACCGCTCGGGCAAGAACCGCCGGTGTTTTCCCTTCTTCCCTTAACACATCTCTTTGATAGGCCCCCCTCCACTGCACCAGGGGGAAAACTGCGGCGGGCAGAACACCTTGAGGAGTTATTCGCGGAGAGTGTGAGTAAGATAGTTTTCCCCACCCCCGTGACACGGCTAGGATGGGTAGTGCCGCCAATCCATCTCCTCCGAAAAATAAAATTGATTGATAAAAAATTCAGCAACCATCATTGGGTCTGCCTTTTGGGTTATGTATGACTAGGCTTACCATAATTTTGGAGCTCCAAACCGGGACAGGAGCGAAAGACCAAAAAAAAGGCTAAAGAAAAACGCATTATGCTACTACCAAACAATGTTTTATTTTGTTATTAAAAAACAGATAAACAATAAAGTAAAGGAAACGGTACCCACAGACCGACCGACCGACCAGCTTTAGGGCTGATTTTTCAATCCTCAGATAAGTTTTATCTACAGAACAAGATTGTCATTGTGACATATTTTCTTAATAAAATCTGTCATTATGTCAAATTATTCAATGAATAAACTTTAACTTACGATTAAAAAATCAGCCCTTGATTATTGACATTGTGCCATTCGTACTTCTCGCTGGAGTGAACTTTTTTCGCAGCTGTTGATGATTATTTTTATTTTTTTCATAAAAGACACTGTATGTCATTCCAAATTTTAATTTACAGTTACACAGTAAAGCTCGCACTATCGACTCTAGCATGCGACCTCGGGCATCCGACCAAATGTGTTTCATGATTTAACTGACTGATTGATTGTACTGACTGACTGGGCATTTAGTTCGTTCGTTTTTCATAATACACATTCCGACGGTTAACCGGGACAAAATACCAAACAGGCCGGGACGCCGGGACCAATGCTTGAAACCGGGACAATCCGGTCAAACCGGGACATATGGTAAGCCTAGTAATGACCCAACTTCCTTAATGCTATTGTTCAGTCCTCCTAATGCGCAGTAGAGATCATGTTTAGGTTGAAGGTGAGATGAGACATCTGGTAAATTAAAATGAAACCAATAAAAACTGTAAAATGTGTCAACTCGCAAAGCGCGGTTGGATTTGTCATTTGTATGTTTGTCGTTGCTCTAGTTATTATACAATTTGTTCGGTCACGCACTGTACCAACTTTAAGGTCGGGAACTACGCTCAGTTTTATCAATAACGTTACCAATGAAATAGGAAAATATCGAGACCTCTTCAAAATGGCAGTTGGTAAAATAGGATATTATTGTTTTCATGAATTATTACGATATTAATGAACACCGATATTTTCAGATAATTATATTTGAAGTTTGAAAAAAGACAAAATCAAAAATATTTGAAGTTATTACCTGCACCGTCAAATTTTCAAACCATTGAATAATGTCAGCGCACAACTCATAACGGCTACTTAAAATTTTTATAAATTGCGTTGAGTTTTTTTGATCGTGTTTTAGTTGATAAAACTGAATTATGCACACTATCATAAAATTTGAAATAATATTCTTTATTGTACACCATAATAAAAGACATACAAGAAGTAGTACAGTACAAGTGACGCTCTTATCGCGCGCACAATTTATACCAGTTCTTAACACATTGTATATGTTTTTAGTCACGCATAATGTCCATTTCCTGGGCGAAAGTCTCCGTTTCCTTCCACTTCTTACGATCGTCATCTGTCTCCGAGCAGTCTAGCACAAATTCAGATCGTCGCTTAAATGCTACGCTTTCGTAGCCGTCCTCGGCGCCGGCCGTGTCCCGGTAGGTTGCCAATCGGTGGAGGCTAACCGCTCGGCTAGAATTCACTAATACATTGCGTGTGATGCCAATTAACCGCAGTTCGGTGGGCGATTTGGCCGCGCAAAGGAGAGAGATTTGGCTAGTGGCGTCGCCGCCGCCGGCGCCGGTCGCCCAAACTCGTGGCCGAACGGTAAGGCGTCCCGCCTAGTCCCAATAAAGCTTCGCAACGTTCAGCTCTTGAGTCTTATATACTTTGGTACACTTATTAAAAATGTACTTACACAAATGTCAAAGTCAAAATAAAATTAAAATATTCAAATAAACTTCAAGAAAAGTGTTTTTTAATCGTCCAAACATTATTTTACCTAGGTACTACTCTTCTCCACAGTAAAAAATAGACGACCCATTCAGGACGTCTATTTTTTGCTGTGGAGAAGAATGGTCGCAAGAAACTCCACAGCTATAAAAGAAGTAATGACATTTACTAAAAAAAAATATGTCGTTACCAAATCATACAAAGTTTAATTTAATTCATTTACAATTAAAATACTTTCAAGAGCCCGTAATTACAAATAATGCTTACCTCGATACATACACTTGATTCATTGACACAAATAAAGTAGGTTAAGCAATATAGTTTTACTTTGTAGTGCTTGTATATCTTAACTCTATAAAAATAGATAAATTTGCAATTCTATTGCAAATAGATTATTATGATACTGTTGAGTTATAAATAAAAATAAAATAAACATTTAGTGTTCTCATAACATTTGTTGTTTTATTTCCCACGCCTAATTTGTAGAGATCGACGAGTCCAGATGTTTACTACGAACATATGGCAACAAGCCCGTAACCTGTTAGATAAATATATATTTTGTTGCGAGAAGTAACCCGGATTTATTCATGGAGTTAAGATTTTTTTCCACAGCAGAAGCACTTGAGGTTTCAAAGTGTGTAAAAGTTCGTCTATTCCCACCTGTTCTGTTAAGTAGTCCTGCCTGCAGAACTACTGGGATTATTTTTCCCATTAGTTCTGCGACTTATAAGACTATGCTTTACACCGGGCTTCAATCTCAACTATTCCCACCTGTCCCACCTGTTCTGTTGTGAGTCCTGTCGGCAGAACTACTGTCATTTTACTTTCAATGTGAACAAATATACTTATTTTAAACAAATTTATAATGTAAGTTCGTATCTAGAATATCAGATTCCGTCGAGTCATTTTTAAAAACGCTATCTCGAATTGATTGCATTGAACGAACAACCAAAATGATACTTCTATTAGTATTCGACATTCACATAACTTTAGTCACTTGCATTAGAATAATCTAGACACTCGGTAGCGTGTCAAGCCAAGTTCAAGCTAACAGAACTGGCGACCAGCACCGTGTGTAATATTACACGAACCATTTGGAGCCACTTTTGAACCCCTCATAACTCAAAAACTATTTAACATAAACATGTCAAATTTGGCTCATATATTGAAACTTGCGAGGTACATATGTGCTCCTTTCATAAACACACCTCAAACGGTTATTTAAATATTTTTTTTAATATTTTACGTCCAAAATCCACTGACTGATCTATAGATAGATCAAAACTCTAATCCAGTTCCAGATGACTGATGATAAATAAATAAAAAACTAGTAAATTTTAATTTATTATATTTTTCAATTAATTGATTCTAGAACACTTACCTAAAGATGCCTTAATTATAACTAAGAGTATAGACGACCTTCGTATTTATTACTTTATCATTAACTGGGATTTAGTATTAATTATTATTTCAATAATTAGAGCACATCAATAGTGTAAGTTTATTACTTATAAATAATTAAATAATACCACGAACCACGGCGCACGGTGCGGCGGCCGTGGAGCAACGGGGTGGGGAGCGGTGCGATAATTTTATTATGAATAAATACCTACTAATAATTTCTGTACAAAAAGTAATGGTATCCCATCAAAACATAAATATAATGAAGCTTAAGGTCTAACTTGGCTAGTCTTCATATACGAATTATGTTATAGCTTTCGCAAGTTCTAAAGCTGTAAGTTCTTATTTTATTCTTCCGGAAATTTGGCTGGCTGGTAGAAACTAGCCATCGAACATAGGGCTCTTCCATGACTGTTTTAGTAAGTAGGTAGGTTTATATTAATTCGTATATGAGAACTAGCCAAGTCAGACCTTAGGCTTCAATATATTAGCCTAAGTTATAAGAAGAAATGATATATTAAGTTGTTATAAATTATTTTTTTAGTTATAAATAAATTTCAGGACTGACCATTGAACTTGGCACCCAATTAGATCTCACTTCTTTTGTCGTTGAAGTCAACAACCAAGGCATATATCATAATATTGAACTTGGCTCTCATTTCACATTTATGTTTTGATGGGATAATTAATAAAGGGATAACTACCATATTTTTGTTGTTAGCACATGCAACTGTACCAAAATATCGGATAATAATAATGACAAAAGCCATTCTTTGCCAACAATAGGTTGGGGAAAAAGTTTCTACGCATTTTTTAAGAAAATTCAAAACTTTTTTAATATAGTTTATTTACATTTAACTAAAGTATGGAGGTGCCACTTTGTTCCACAACCTTTTGCCATCTTGTAGGTAGGGACATGATCTCATTGCTAAAAAAATTTTGGGGCTTCTGATCAAAATACCGCGACAAGTGGATTTTCAGTCCTCTCGTGATGTTAACCTGATACTGCCTAAAGAATTCTGAAGAGACCGAAACAGGTGGAAATCTGAAGGTGCAAGGTCAGGACTATACGGTGGATGCATTAACACCTCCCAGCCAAACTATCTTAATTTTTGCTGAGTGGCTAAATATGTGTGAGGTCTAACGTTATCATGATGAAAAACCACACCCCTTCTGTTGATTAATTCCGGCCGCTTTCTCTCAACTTCTTGCTTTAATCTCTTCAGTTGTTCGCAGTAGAGTTCAGAATCGATGGTCCTGCCTGGTCGTAACAGCTCATAATGAATAATGCCTTTCCAATCCCACCACACACACAGCATCACCTTGTTGCGGTTAACCCGGGTTTCGCCACAGTCTGTGAAGCCTGACTGACCGGCCTTTGACCACGACTTTTTTCGCACGTTCTTGTCGTACGTGATCCATTTATCATCACCAGTTATCAGCTTCTTCAAAAATCGTTCGGTTTCATTACGTCGTAATAAAGAATCACAAATGAGTACATGGTTCATTAGGTTTCTTTCAGTGAGCTCATGAGAGGTAAGTACCCCAATATAGAGCTTTTTTGTGTATTACCCAGTTTTTTTTAAAATGCGCCAAAACAGGTCAAAACTGTTTTGTGGTCAATTCCTAGTTCTTCAACTACGTCGTAACTACTGATATGCTGATCTTGCTCCGTTTTTCAAAAATGGCATCCATTTTATCCGTAATAGGGCGACCAGACCGACGTGCTTCTTTGACATCTAAATTTCCGGATTGAAATCGCTTAAACCAAATTTTTGCTACTCTCACTAAGATCATAAACATCACAAATTTTTTCCGCGGCTTGCGTTGCATTTTTACCTTTTCTGTAGTAAAATTTTAAAATGTATCGAATTTCTTCATTAGATTCACTCATTTTGACTGTAAGAAAAACAAATGAAAATCACACATTTTCCTAATTTGAATTTGGAATTATCTTCTTTAAAATTCAGCCAGATACAATTGGTATAGCCAAAGAGATTTTATTACAAGTTCATACATACTATAGTATGTATAATATGTATAATATAGTATAGTAGTGTATTTTAAATATTATCCTACCTAATATTTAAAATACAATATCGGATACTCACAAACAACGAAAGTCAATAATCCCGTTATTAGTAATTACTAATTTAGTATAAGCCTTTAAACGTTTCGCCGTTTTCCGCGAACTTAGT
Source organism: Eudonia lacustrata (assembly GCA_947562085.1). Classification (NCBI taxonomy): domain Eukaryota; kingdom Metazoa; phylum Arthropoda; class Insecta; order Lepidoptera; family Crambidae; genus Eudonia; species Eudonia lacustrata. The sequence goes on from OX387341.1 coordinate 22,845,416, forward strand.
TTCTGCAGAATGATAACTAATAAATATTCACCACAACGATATGGCTTATCGAGTCATAAACAAAGAAAAGTTTATAAGTTCCATGGATAGAAAACGGATTTACGCAATCATGTACGCGCCAGCTCACATCTTTTGTGGGGCTGCGGTAAGCGCTGAATCGCAAACCTGTTCCGTTTGCGGAGGAGACAATGGGCCTATGGGGGCCAATGGTAAGGCAGCTTGTTAAAAAGTTAAGTGCTCGCCTTATTGAGGCCTCTTTTGACAAGAAGGCTGGCAGCTATCTCTGCCAGTGTATTAGGCTGGCAATCTAAAGAGCCAATGTTGCTTTTATTCTTGGTACCGTTCTCGTGACCCCAAGGTTTATTTATTTATTTATTATTTGGACAGTCAACAAAAACATATACTAGCAAATCAATGATACTGTTACAAACATAAGCCATATCTAAGTATAGTTTTCAATTATAGACAGCCACGGCATGCGATGTAGGTTGGAGGACATCTATTATTTACAGTTACCTATTTAATTTAAATTTGTTGTTTTTTTTACTTAGTTATGTATTCTGTTTTTTTTTTATTTCTTACTGGTAAGCACTTGATCTTCGTCTCACCTGACGTTAAGGCGTTTCCGACTGTGAGATTTCCAAGGCGTTCCGCTCGGGACTGAATGATGGCGCGAGCGTCGAATTAGGCAATAATGTGGATTATATTGAACGTTTACTTATTATTAAAATTATAATGGCCGACAACTATTACATATTCAAAGACAATTGGTTTGGTATATTTTTCTTTGTCTGAAACGGTGTATAGCCTGAATAAAATTATATGTAGTTTATTAATAAGACGTATGTTTGATATTATATTCGATGCAGGAAATTTTAAAATATCGTGAAAATACCAGCCGAAATATATATATATATGTAAGCGTTTTTAAATTCTCTGGCGATATTTTTGGTGCAGACAACTTATCAGCTAAGTAGGCGTAGAGTTAGATCTCGAGCCGTACACTCCAGATGAAAGCCCAGGACAAAGCTAAGCGTTATCACGCAATTTTCCAAACATATAAAAAAAGTTTAAAAAGACCATATAAGCTCCTACGTTATTTATTTGGTTGGAGTATTAAACAATAACATTATAGTCGTTATGATAATGGTTAAATATAATATAATTTTACGCAATTGTTGCGAACAAATTAAAATTTGAAAAAAGACTAATTGTTGAAAAATTCCACAAGCGGAATTCAAACCCGCACCCCAAGACTTGCCGGGTCAGGTGCACTACCAACTATGCTATCGTGGCGTGATGTAGTTGGCAGTGCACCTTACCCGGCTTGTCATGGGGTGCGGGCTCGAATTCTGCTCGTGAATTTATTTCAACATATTGTCTTTTTTCAAAATAATAGCCCTTGAAATAAGTGCACAAGTAAATTAAAAATACAGTAACAAGAACAATCTTTCTTTAATACTAACTCTCATAATAAAAAGGACACTGTTAAAAAGTTAATCATTCGATATAAAGTATGATAAATCGGTATAAACCTGTACTAGCGGACGCTCGCGGTTTTACCCGCGTGTTTCCCGTGGGAATATCGGGATAAAAACTATCCTATGTGTTAATCCAGGTTATAAACTATCTGTATGCCGAATTTCATCCAAATCCATTCAGTAGTTTTTACGTGAAAGAGTAACAAACATCCATCCATACCTACAAACTTTCTCGTTTATAATATTAGTAGGATAAACCTAATCTATACTGTAGAGTAGGCACTTGTTATGTACCTTACAAGTTTATTAACGCTAAACTTGAAGAAGTCAAAATAGAACCACGAATTTGTTTTGCCTCTAAAACAACATCTAACAAAATGACGGAAATCACTGTTTGCCTATTAGATGTTTAACAGAACAATAAGCATTGATTTCAAACAAAGTTTTAAAGTGTACGTGTTTTAGTTTGTTACTAAAACTACAAACTACTAACTTTTAGTGGTAGCTTTAACAATAAGTCATTGCTGATAATTAATATCAGGCGCAATCATAGTTAATTGCGGTATGTAATTTGCATACAGATATAAACAAATATGAATACCGTTGAAACAGAGTATTTCTATTTTTTAAGTTTGTTACGTATAGTATGTTAATATGATTCGTTATTATACACACGAAATTGTGTTTTAATTAAGGTCATATGTATTTATTAAGTTTTAATTATCAGTTAGACAATAAGCATGTTCGCTGTGATGGCTAAAAATATTATAATAAAATATATATTCGATGAAGCACCCATTTCATTAATTCCCCGCTTCTAAAAGACACGTTATGTATTAATATTATTGTTGTTAAACTTTAAGATTATTATTACATAACACTATCGATTACAAATAGCACTTACTAGATAAACCCCATTTTGCGATGGCGTCATTGAGCGCGGAAAACAAAAAACCATCGAACACAAACCACAATTCAAAATAAATTATTAACAAAACACAATCACAAACATTACAAAAACAATGAACTCTATCACAACAAAATAGCTCGAGTATTCCAAAAAGGTTATAGTTAGTCGTTCAAGTTTAAAAACAAAAGACGCGACCGCATGAAACTTTCAGTGCCTTAGCTTTTCACTTCACAGACGTGCGATCCAAAAGCTGCGTGGCGGGTGACTGAAGTACTGTCGGTTGGCATATAATCACGCACCGGCCGCTCGCTACAAGGAAACCATATTATTATGAGATACTTTACTGCCAATATTTTGACTTTATCCTTAAACTGTCGAGGACAATGTAGCAAGCGCAAATAACTACCTCTAGTAGGTACTACTACTCTAACACAGGTATTTTATATTGGAAAAATTGAGTCACAAGTAATGCAAGTAGGCAACGGAATCATAGAGAAAAAAATTCTTGTATGACGTTTTGTAATAATGACAATTATATAACTAAGTAAAAAGAATTATTATGTTATTCTCCGGAAAAAGGCATTACGTACATACGTGGTCATACGTGTTTTAAAGTAATGTTATAAATAAATGACCACTTCTTAGTACGTAGACGTACTTCTATTGGGTTGTTTACTGTGCAAAGTAAGTAACGTAAATTGTTCAAATATATAAAATCAGGAAAATCTTTATACATATATGTATAAATCTTCTGTGCGTGTGATGTCACTGAATTTCTTCTAAACGGCTGGACCGATTTGGATGAAATTTTCTGTACGTGTTCAAGTGGATTCGAGAATGATTTAGATTTACAATTGGACCCGGTAGGTGGCGCTGCTATAGAGGTCCATCATGGGATACGGATGTTCTTAGGCGGACGAATGATTTGTTTGTTTTGTTTTCATGGAATCTGTCAAAGCGGTACGAAGTCCGCCGGTCAGCTAGTCCTACTAATATTATAAACGCGAGAGTTTGTAAGTATGGAAGTTTGTTATTCTTTCACGTAAAAACTATTGAATGGATTTGGATGAAATTCCGCATACAGATAGTTTATAACCTGGATTAACACATAGGATAGTTTTTATCCCGATTTTTCCACGGGAACGGGAACCACGCGGGTGAAACCGAGAGAAGCCGCTAGTATAATATAAGTTTATGAATCTTTACGAGCCCACAATCCACCACATTATACGCCTTGTTATTTTTAAAGTAGAAACTCAGTCACTTACACGATTCGCACTACTAATAAGTACAAACCCTAGAAAGGGATAGAAATTCAGGCTAGATTAGTGTAAGGAATATCGTATTCAAGTTGCGATCTTGATAGTTAAGCAACCTTCGGTTTGGTGATCAAATTCAAAAATCTCGGTACGGTAAGCCGTCTTACCTGGCTGTTGGTGTTATATAACTGTCATCACAACCAATCAACCCGCATTTGGCCAACGATAGATGTTTATCTCCCCATGTGGAAAGGCCGGAGTCCAGCAATGTAATGTGAACACTACAATAAACATGGTAATAATCCCGTTAATATTATTTATTCTAATGTAAGTGACCATGATAGTTTAAAAAGTTATAATGTAATGTGATGTGTTTAGTTTGATGATGATAATTTTGGAACACGAGTCTCCAACCCAACATCGTTATATTAAAATAACTTTATTTTTTAATTTAAAAACAATTTCAAATTATACTAAAAGGTTGCAAGTAATGCTACTTGATATGGAATACTTATTATTACTAGTAACTATAATGGTAATGTTAAGATCACCGAACTACTATACAGGGACACGTATTTGTATTGATTGCGCATATCCGCGTGCTATCTGATTTCGTGTATCATGCATAATACGCTGGCGATCGTTTATCGCGTACTTATCAAATGTAAGGCTTTTATGTTTAGCTGGGTTCGCATGACCGTGGCTTCGCGAACTCATAAAATCTATTTTAGAATATTGTTAATGAACAATATTGATGTTTGTACTTTTATGTGACTATATCATTTTCATGGATCGAAATCACGCATACCTCTTTACAAATTATAAAATAGCAATACTGTTGCAAATAAACAGGCATTTATTTTTGTTGGAAATAAAACTTTGATTTGTATTATGGACGGATCGATTTGGGAATCGATTATCGAGATTCAATTTATTTAGTGGCATAATGGCCCCATCACTAATTGTTCTTTTTTTCTTTGTTGGTACACTTGTCTCGGGAAGGCAACAATGGCTGGTTGATAGGTTATCGTGTGTTGATAATTAAATAGATTTTATGTAGTAATAAGGGCGTTTGGAGCCGTATTACTCTAATTAAGTGTATTGTGCAACCTGTGTTTTGTGTGTGTGTACGTCGTAAGCGAATCGCATCGGGAGTACAATTCGCCATCCCAGGATTGGATGTCGGCGTCTTTGCTGCTGGAGAAAACAGGTATTTCCTCGGGGGAAAAGTGCACTTGGGGTAGTTTGGGTGTGATTAGGGAACCCGAGAAGACCCGGAGTCGGATTCCGACCCCATCAGACCATATGGATCCCGTTCTGGACGGCGGGAGCGGCATGGAACTGTGAGTGGATTTTGTAGATTTTAAGGTGTAACCTAATTTTAAACAGTAGCATAGTGTGTGTTGTGGGTTTTCGCACCAATTTTGGTAGCAGAGCGTGGTTACTACCGGACCTCTAGGTTAATCGGTGTAATTTTGTGTATTTTGTTAGTTCGTAATAGGTTAAGCTCATTTCGTGTAAAATCGCACTTCCGGGACAGGTGCGGTTGAATTGTAAGGTTGGTAGTACCGTTGTATTTGGGCTGGGACATTTCTCGGAACGTTAATTGTTACTCAATTTCTTTCAATTGAAAGCATCGAGTCGATTCGGGATAATCGATTCCGTGTTTTCGTTGACTCGTTTTAATTTTGTGTCTAGGTTTATTTAGTTTAAGTTATTTATAATGACAGCGTCACGGCAGGAGTTGGCTCAGCAGCTCCGGTGGTTCACCGGGCTGCTTGCATTAATAGATCGGCCTAACCGGGAGGACGCCTTGGAGACGCGTTCGAAAGAAATGCAGGCTCGTTTCTTGTTGGCCGAGCGGTCGGTAACCGCTCTATTGTCAACCGACCCGGTCGGGGAGAAGGAGCTGGCCCTCCACGCCCAATATGTCAAGGATCTGGAGCACATCCAAGACATCTACGATGAGGTCCTTCAGCGGTGAAGGACATCGAGCGACTGCGGGAGGGGAAGCCTGTTGCGCGCCCCGCTTCGCTCCACACCCCTGGACCCAGCGCCATGGGAAGATTGGGTGCCCTGGAGGTCCCGCATTTCACCGGATGTATGCGGGACTGGGCTGGATTCCGGAACATGTTTTTGGCCTTAGTGGATACTCGGAAGGATTTCACCAAGGCCGAAAAGCTGGCATATCTCCGTTCCTTCCTAGACGGAGAACCCAGACAGCTCGTACAGCATCTGGAGCTGCAGGATGCGAGCTACGACACCGCCATGCAGCTGCTGGAGAAGCGGTACGAGAAGCCGCGTCTTCAGGCGGACGCGCACGTGACCCATCTGCTGGGATTGCCGAGGGTCAACCATAGGGCTCAGCTGAGGGCGCAGCTGATCACCCCGCTCACCGTGTCCTTAAACGGGTTAAGGACGCTCGTACTGCCCGTCGACCAGTGGTCCTTCCTTCTTCTGCACATCGTTCTGGCCAAGTTGTCGCAGGAGATGAGGGACAAGTTCGAGCGGAATCGACTGGTCCACAAGGATCTCGGCAGCGTTCTGCCCTCAATAGGGGAACTTCTGGAGTTCCTGGAAGAGGAGGCTGGCCTGCTGGAAAACCAGCTAGCCTCCCAGGAGGCTCCGACAAGTGCGCCGGCCCGCACTTCCGGAGTCTACGGCGCCCAGCCGCCACGCAACCCAGGGAAGGGTCGCGGCAGGCTGGTGGCTGCGGCCGCCATCAACCCCGGTTCTGGATGCCGGGTTTGCGGACAGCAGCACTTGGAACAGCTATGTCCAGCAATTCTCGGGCTGCCCACAAAAGAGCGCCTAAACCTCGTTCGGACACGAGGATTGTGTTATGCCTGCCTGGGAGGACATAGGATCCTCTTAGGGCCTCAGCGGATTCTGGGCCGCTCTTCGTTGGTAGCTATACCTACCATCTTTGGACACGTTTTAATGGGACCGGTTTTCGACCAGGAGACGCGGGATGTCTCACCTGTCGTCGCTACTACCTCCATCGCTAGGACGATGCAAAAATTCTGGGAACTGGAAAAGCCTCCCATGGTCTCCCGTCTGGATCCGGAGCATGTGGAGTGCAAATCCTTTTATAAGGATCACACACGCCGGATGGCGTCGGGTAGGATCGAAACTCGACTGCCCTTTATCGACTGTCCCCCTCTCTTGGGAAAATCGAGTGCGTTGGCAGAGAAACGACTCTTGTCCATGGAGCTTCGTATGTCTCGCGATCCGGTACTTCGGGAAAAGTATATCGAGTTCATGCGAGAATACGAGGCCTTGGGGCATATGTCGCGGGCGACTGTCGACTGGACAACGACAGATCATTTTTTCTTGCCTCACCACGCGGTGTTGAAGGCCTCATCTGGAAAACTACGGACTGTTTTTGACGGATCGGCACCGTCGTCGACTGGAGTTTCATTGAACCAATGTCTCCATTCTGGTCCGAAGTTACATCGGGACATTGTCGACATCATTTTAAATTTCCGAAGACACCAGGTGGTGATCGGTGCGGACATCCGGATGATGTTCCGCCAAACAGTAATACATCCTGCGGACAGGAGGTTTCAGTTAATACTCTGGAGGGAACATTCGGAGGATCCCATCACCGTCTACGAGCTCAACACCAACACGTACGGCCTGAAGTCGAGTCCCTTCATTGCCATCCGGTCACTGCTGGAACTGGCGGAGCAGGAACGGGCTCGCTTTCCCCGGGCAGCCGCTGTACTGACACGTGACGTGTTCGTAGATGATATCTGCACAGGGGCAGCCTCTCTGGAGGAGGCGCTCATCATCAGGAATGAGCTGATCGGACTCCTCGCGGCTGGTGGTTATGAGTTGAGAAAATGGTTATCCAACGAGCCACAGCTTCTGGTTGGGATTCCGGAAGATCACCAACAGAATCCTCAGCTATTCGAGGACGCAGGGGACCCGAACTCTATCGCCGTTTTGGGAATTAAATATCAGCCGGTTCACGATATTTTCACATTCCGGGTAGAACTGGAAACTACAAGAGTTTGGTCGAAAAGGACGGTCCTTTCCACCATCGCTCGGATGTTTGATCCAAATGGATGGATCAGCCCGTGCATTTTTATGGCGAAGTGTTTATTGCAAACACTGTGGACACTCGGAGTCTCGTGGGATGAGCCACTGGTAGGGCTCTCACTCGACACTTGGCTCGCTCTGATCTCTACGATCGAGGCGATCAATCAGGTGGCGTTGCCGCGGCGGATCTTGCCGCGGGGCAAATACAGGGCAAGCCTACATGGCTTCTGCGATGCGTCAGAACGAGGGTATGCCGCAGTGGTGTATCTGCGAACGGTTGACTCGAAGGGTCGAGTCGCCGTCTCCTTGCTTCTGGCTAAAAGCAAGGTGGCTCCCCTCAAAACTAGGCTGACAATCCCGAAGCTGAAGCTTTGCGGGGCGCATCTATTGGCCAAATTGTTGTGCCACGTGCACAAGGAACTGACGTCTACGGTGGACATCCGGAATGTCTACGCCTGGTCTGACAGTCAGGTAGCTCTGGCATGGCTACGCGGGGCACCCCACGTATTGGAAACGTTTGTGGCCAATCGGGTATCTCAGGTACAGAACTCGGGCATCGAAATTTGTTGGAGGCACGTTCCCGGCCCCTGGAATCCTGCCGATTGTGCCTCTCGGGGCTGCACCGCGCCGGAATTGGTGCAGCATGCCTTCTGGTGGGGTCCAGAGTGGTTAAAGGAGGGTGAGTCATCATGGACGGTCACCATGATCGATGGCTCTCTAGGGATGCTCCCTGGAATTAAAGTTTTGGTGACAACAAACGAGTCAAGGCCAGATCCGAATTGGTTGACGGCTCGATACAGCAAACTGGACAAATTGCTAGGTGTAACTTGCTGGATCCGGAGATTTCTACATAACTGCCGCTATCCAGACAAGAGGCAGTTATCACCCGTGGCGGGTGCTGAGGAACGCAGGAGCTCACTGTTGGCCCTGATACGGCTGGTTCAAGCTGACCGGTTCGAGGACGAACTGAAGATTTTGCGCGTCGGTCGCGCAAAGCTCAAGGGAGCGATCTCTCGGCTCAACCCATTTCTGGATGCGGATGGACTGTTACGCGTTGGAGGTCGCCTCAAAAATGCCGACCTGCCCTTCGGTAGCCGTCATCCTCTGCTACTCCCCAAAGGAGGACCTTTGGTAGAACTGGTGGTCTTGGATAGACACCTGAAAAACGCTCACGCGGGGTGTAATGCGTTACTGACGATATTACAGAGGGAGTTCTGGATTTTGTCCTCTCGGAGAGTGGTTCGCAGCGTGTTATTTAAGTATGTGGCTTGTTATCGGGTGAAGGCCTCCACTATGCAGCCACAGATGGGGGATCTCCCTTCTGACCGGGTTTGTCAGACTACTAGGCCGTTCGACGGGGTCGGTACGGATTTTGCTGGACCGTTTCTGGTGAAAACCACAGCCTATTGTAACACTAGGGTCACGAAAGCATACCTGTGCGTTTTTGTCTGCCTGGCCACTAAGGCCGTCCACCTGGAAGTGGTTTCGGCTCTGTCTACGGAAGCCTTTGTCGCCACGCTGGATCGTTTTGTTTCGCGACGGGGTTTACCTTCTCTCATTCGGTCCGACAACGGTACCAACTACAGAGGCACTGCCAACTACTTAAAAGATGTGAACGATTTTCTGGATAAAAATTGTAATAGCATAAGTCAAGCTCTCGCACAGCGGGGAATCACATGGCGATTTAGTGTGCCCGCCTGTCCCCACTGGGGCGGGATATTTGAAGCCGCGGTAAAATCGGCAAAAACCCACTTGCGCCGGGTAGTCGGGGAAACTACCCTCACGTATGAGGAACTTACAACTGTGTTTTGTAAGGTTGAGGCGGTTCTCAACTCGCGTCCGCTTTGTCCACTCTCCTCTGACGCAAATGACATGGAAGTCCTGACCCCTGGTAATTTTTTGGTCGGTCAGCCACTCACTGCCCTGCCTGACATGATGCGACCTCGTCTCCAAAATAACGATGGCAAATTAGCCTCTTTTAATAAAACCAGACCCCCCTCCGAAGGGGGCGACGTCCGGTCTGTCCACTTTACACGCTGCTGCAATAAATGCAGATAAGATCCCTGGAAGGATGAACGCAGACACCGGATGTCTCGTTTTCAAATGATACAACAAATGAGTCAGGACTTGTGGCGTCGTTGGTCACTGGAGTATCTGCATTTATTGCAGCAGCGTGTAAAGTGGACAGACCGGACGTCGCCCCCTTCGGAGGGGGGTCTGGTTTTATTAAAAGAGGCTAATTTGCCATCGTTATTTTGGAGACGAGGTCGCATTTTAAAGTTAATCTGGGGCGCGGACGGGACTCCGCGTGTGGCGCAAGTGTTGGTTGATGGATCGGTGCTAAATCGCGCAGTCGCGACCTTAGCTCGATTACCGGTTGACTAGTTTAAGATTTCAGGCTAGAAAGCGGTACGTCCGCTTTGGGTGGCGGGATGTTGCAAATAAACAGGCATTTATTTTTGTTGGAAATAAAACTTTGATTTGTATTATGGACGGATCGATTTGGGAATCGATTATCGAGATTCAATTTATTTAGTGGCATAATGGCCCCATCACTAATTGTTCTTTTTTTCTTTGTTGGTACACTTGTCTCGGGAAGGCAACAATGGCTGGTTGATAGGTTATCGTGTGTTGATAATTAAATAGATTTTATGTAGTAATAAGGGCATTTGGAGCCGTATTACTCTAATTAAGTGTATTGTGCAACCTGTGTTTTGTGTGTGTGTACGTCGTAAGCGAATCGCATCGGGAGTACAATTCGCCATCCCAGGATTGGATGTCGGCGTCTTTGCTGCTGGAGAAAACAGGTATTTCCTCGGGGGAAAAGTGCACTTGGGGTAGTTTGGGTGTGATTAGGGAACCCGAGAAGACCCGGAGTCGGATTCCGACCCCATCAGACCATATGGATCCCGTTCTGGACGGCGGGAGCGGCATGGAACTGTGAGTGGATTTTATAGATTTTAAGGTGTAACCTAATTTTAAACAGTAGCATAGTGTGTGTTGTGGGTTTCCGCACCAAATACAAAAATATGTTTTGTTCGTTTGATTATTTTTCCTTCTTGTATGTCTTAAAAGTAGATAATAGAAGATTCACTATCTAATAGATTTATTTGAGACAACAGACTGTTCGCGAAGATATGCAGTAAATCTCCGTGCCGACAACCCTGAGAAACAACTATTCAGGATTGGAGGAAAATCTATTCAGCAAGAAATTAAATGAAAACAAAAGGGAATCGCTGCAATTTTAGTTAATTTTCATTTCATTTTAATAGGCAAGTACTACTTTAATGAGGTATTTGTACGTATTTATGTAACTATATAAATTATAAATTATATTAAATTATAACTTAAAAATCTTTTTATTTTTTGGAGCATTGGAACTGATTTTAAAATGAATAAAATCAAACAGAAGCATTCATCAGTTTTGATTTTTCAGTGAACTGCTGGATAAACAGGCACGCTTGATTAGTTTGCACTCACTTTTCACTTTTAATGGAAAAAGTTAAAAATTCATTGTATGATTGTTTTTCACTACTCTTGTTTGTATTGAACAATATTTCTACGAATGTCCACACTAGACCAAGCTTTCTGCTGCATAAACATGTTGTTATCAAATTGTTGAAAATTAATATTTAAAACAATATAAATAAAAGCTTTTCTATATTCTTTTAAGGCCACATGCACTTTAAGATTTAAAACAAACTAAGAAGCGGCTGAAAAAGCTAAATCATGCAAATACAGGGGTCTAGGCTCCGAATATGATTTTGTCCCTTTCGGTGTCGAGACCCCTGGTCCGTGGGGTCCTAGCGCTATAAGGCTTTTGAAGGAAATATCCAAAAGGTTAGTCGATATCACAGGAGACCGAAGAGCTGGCAGCTACCTCGGACAAAGAATTAGTCTAGCTATTATTATATTAGATAGCTGCCAATATCTTCGGAACCTTGCCTAAAGGGACTCCTTTTAATAATAAATTTTAGTTATTATATTAAATTTTTTAAGGTTTTTAGTTTTAGGTTCATTGTTATATTATTATTAATTAATTAAATAAATGTATAATTATACAAACTTCAAAGTTACACTTTTTTAAACATTCTGCCAATTCTAATTTTTCTTAAAGAAAATAAAGAGCTCTATATAATCCTGTTTATTTCAAAAATCATCGAATCAACTAATAAATTCTCATAAGTTAGTTTTTTTTAAACTATTTTTTAAAAATTTTGTCAGTTTTCACTGCTGGTTTGTTCTTTAATCACAGAAAGTTTAATTGGAAGTTACTACCTAATTGGTTCGAAAATATTGAATTGAAGTTTGTATTGGACACCGAAATGTATAAAGGCTCGTTCAATGAAGTGATACAACAGTTACACAAAGTTATACATACAATAGTTTCAACAAAGTACAATGCAATATTCCAATACCAATATTCCAATAACTGATCCCTGTACAGACAGCAGTGTAATCGTCCCAGTGAGCTTTGTCAAAGGATCAAGTGCAACTGCTCCGGGGGCTTTACCAACAACGCTCAGCACTTGGCGCGTCTCGCAAGTATCAAGACGAGTCGGTCCGCACACAATGAACGGACACAACTTAGGCGCTTGCAATAGAGTCGATATTTGTCTGCTACGACTGCAACAAGTCTCTTTTGTGAGTAAGCAGCTTAGGCGAAACGTAGGCGACTGTCCTCGTGACGTCACCTCTGAGCGCCGCTTATTTCAAGAAGAAGCGACAGTGAAGCGTTTTCATATTGCTCTTCCATAAGTTACTTGAATTGCAGTTTGTTTTCTTGTTCTCTTGGTATTAATACATATTAGAAAATAAAATACCTATCTTCACCATGCATGTCTATGGGAAGGTTAATCCCAGCCCATCTGGTGACAATGATGATGGCATAATATACATAACACATAAGTTGCGTTACAAAAAGGTATTACATATATGACAATGAATAAAATGTTACTAGCGGCCCGTTCCTGCTTCGCACGGGTGAACTTTTTTTTATAGCCTATGTTACTCAGCGCTAATGTAGCATTCTACTGATGAAAGACTTTTTTTAAATCGTTCCAGTATTCTTTGAGTTTATTCGTTACAAACATACATACAAAAAATACAAAGCTTTCCTCTTTAAAATATTAGCATGGGCGAAGGGAAAGGAGAAAACATGATACGAGGTGACTTTAGACATGTTTCCTGGCTAAAATATAGAATGTGAAGCTTCGAAAATAATATATGCTTCTAACCATATCCTGAAGCTGTACTAGCTTAAATTTAAAAAGAAAAAAATCATTTTTGAATTATCCACAATTTCTTTCATAAGGTAACGTTATAACGATTTTTGAATTTTCATTGTCAAAACAGTCACCGGTTTGTATAGGTATATTTATAGTGTGAGCATTATCATTCTTGGGTAATATTTTTATCTGTTTATGTAGGTAGATATATTAATAAATATCTAGAGTTCTACTCATGTGGAAAGGCCAACAGCAGGATATGGATAGGGCTCGTGATGGATACTTTTATTAGTTTTCTTGCCGGTTTACGAAAAATAAAGGAGCAAAATGTTCGCCGAATATCTGTTTTTTTCTTCTTTATTCATTATGTGGCTTTTATCCTTATTGGATATGTCAGCGCCGTCTTACCTCGACCTAATACCTCAATCAAATAACAAAATTGGCTTAAAACTAAGAAAAAATGGGAAAATCACTGATAAATTTAAATCTTAAATATTGCTTTCACTGTAGCAGAGGAAGCTCAAGATCTAAGAATGTAACGCTAATAACGTTTAAAAAACACTTAAAAATAACATGATAGGTACCAAAAAATAATAATTAAGTTATTTACTCATTGTTTTCTAAACGAAACGTCACGTCATAACATAACATAAAAATCAATTTACGAGTATATTCATTAATAAAGCTAAAGATGGTCAAAAGTCTGTACATGGAAGATATTAAAAAAAAGGTGTTCTCTGTTTATCTGTTTATTAGACCGCGCATCACGTGAAAATGGCTGAACGGATTTGGATGAGACTTTGCACATAGACAGACCATGACCCGGACTAGGATATATGATACTTTTTTTTATCCCGGGAACAGGTTCCTGTGGGAAAGTGTAGTCTTCGCGGACGAAGTCGCGGGCGACCACTAGCGTGTAAAATAAACGTGAGTAGATTAGTAAAAGATTTTTCATTTAAAAATAAGTAACACCTTTTGTTGAACTGAATAGTCGAAACACATCTTTATATATTTAAATATTCTGTGCGTGTGTATGTTACTTATGTCCTTCTAAACGGCTGGACCGATTTAGATGAAATTTTCTGTGTGAGTTCAATTGGATTCGAAAATGGTATAGATTTACAATTGGACCCAATATGTGGCGCTGCTATAGGAGTCCATCATGGTTTGTTTTGTTGTCATGGAAACTGTCAAAGCGATACGAAGTCCGCCGGTCAGCTAGTACCTTTATAAAAATGGCTGAAATCGATTCAGTAGGCAATTCTTAACAAGTAGTCGATTCAGTAGTTAATTCAGTATAATGCGTTAATTGTGTTATTTTGTACTGTATGCGTTCACTATGCCATACATCTGGGTGCCTAGTGTGTGTTTACTGTCCGTATTCATTCGATTAAGTTTACGAAAACGAAAATTAGTATTGTAGTTGTTGTTGTGATAAATAAAGATATTATTATATTATATATATTATTAGTATGGCATTGAAGCAGCGCCTCCTGGCGACATACGAGAAGAGTATGAAACTCGTACTAGGCACCCCGATCGATAACTTCGAAAAGTTGATGTCGATGTCTTCGAAAAGGCAAAAGCTCCAAGGTTGTTTTTTTTTTTTTGAGAAAGACTGCTGGTTGCCGAGGGCCATTTCCAGCTTCACCGGGCTTGTTTTAGGGGCGGCGAGGTACGTAAAGGGTACCTCAAGCCGTGTTGAAACGAATCACCTTTGGAGGATTTCTAGAGGGGTACGGCATCGCACACTTAAAAGTGCGCGTCCCCGTGCCCTTCCAGAGTCTCCGAAGGGTTCGGATGCAAAACAGGATACATGATATTGCGTGATATACAGGATACTGCGAATACAGGTGCACGCAAACAAAACTGCGCAAAGGCCGCTAAGTAGTTTATAATAAAACACTAATATTATAAATGCGAAAGTTTGTGTGTATATTTGTTGCTTCTTCACGCTGCAACGGATGGATGGATTTGGATGAAATTCGGCATACAGATAGTTTATAACCTGGATTAAAACATATAATACTTTTTATCCCGATATTCCAACGGGACCGGGAACCACGCGGGTGAAACCGCGAGCAGCTGCTAGTTTATAATAAAAAAAAGATGCAGTGTATTTTTTTTATTATTAGTTTGAATTTTGCATTTACAGTGCTATATATAATTAGAAAATAAATTTTATTAGATAAAATCAACCAGCCTAAGCAAGCTCAAGTGGAAATATAAAAAAAATTAATACTTGCCAGTGTTCTTTCGACTGTGAGGGTAGTAACTTCACACTGACATAATACCGCTGACTTGCAGCGTAAATCACAAACTGCTAGAAGAATTCAACGAGTCTTCTGTGGCCTCGGTAGCACAGCGGTCAGATAATTGGACCGGTTATCCAAAGGTTCGATTCCCACACTCGAGCTTCCTGAAGCTGCTTGATTTTTTCTAGTAAAATTTGATTCGGTGTAATTTAATTTGTAACGCCAAACTTTTATGTTAAATGTTTGTCGGTTTAGAAATATACCCCTACCTGTAAGGGCACAAAGTAGGGAATTATTTCTTTTATATGAAACCTTTAACCTAAATACTTGTGCAAAGAGGTTTCCTCAAAGAAAATTACTTTTCCCTTGCCTCAGCCACAATTCAGCCTAGACATGAGCCAGAAAAATATTAATTAACTTATAAATAAAACATATATTATGTAATATGGGCAGCTTAGTTTCAGTGATTCGATCTAAAAGGAAAAACGTGACTAATAATACATACGGTCACTATACTCTAACGTCCGTCGGTTCGTACTTTTCGAAACCAATTATTTTGGATATAATTCCTAGCGGGGTACATGGGGGTACTCATTATGATTACTGTGTAGTCGGTTTGATTAGTATTAAGCGTTGTTTTGAGTCCGCCTGGCTTACTACCACTATGTAACTAAGTCTGATGCCTAATTGTGTTCCGACAATTAGAATGCCAATTCCTCAGTGGTTGAGCACTTTGGGTGAAGTGTGATTCCTTAAGTTTTTATAAGAAAAGAAGGTTTTATTTGACCTTGGGTCTTATCGGCACATATCATCAGGTGAGATCTTAGAGCATTAAACCAACTTAATGCTCTAAGGGTGAGATAAAGGCCAATAGAGTACGTTGTAGTACATATTTAACCCATCAAAAACATAAATGTGAAATGAGAGCCAAATTCAATATTATGATATATGCCTTGGTCGTTGACTTCAACGACAAAAGAAGTGAGATCTAAATGGGTGCCAAGTTCAAAGCCTAAGGTCTGACTTGGCTAGTTCTCATATACGAATTATAAAACAGTCATGGAAGAGCCCTATGTTTGATGGCTCGTTTCCACCAGCCTGCCAAATTTTCGGAAGAATAAAATAAGAAGTAAGTTCTTTAGAACTTGCGAAGGCTATAATATAATTCGTGTATGAGAACTAGCCAAGTCAGACCTTAAGCTTTGAAATTGGCACCCATTTAGATCT
Organism: Eudonia lacustrata; assembly: GCA_947562085.1. Classification (NCBI taxonomy): domain Eukaryota; kingdom Metazoa; phylum Arthropoda; class Insecta; order Lepidoptera; family Crambidae; genus Eudonia; species Eudonia lacustrata. The sequence goes on from OX387341.1 coordinate 22,861,823, forward strand.
CACTTCTTATGTCGTTGAAGTCAACAACCATGGCATACATCGTAATATTGAACTTGGCTCTCATTTCACATTTATGTTTTTGATGGGATATCATTACTTTTTGTACAGAAATTATTAGTAGGTGTTAATACTAAATCCCAGTTAATAATAACGTAATAAATACGAAAGTCGTCTGTACTCTTATTTATAAGTCGCTATAAGTACTAAAACTGATGTTTAAATTAAAAAAAAATTAAGGGTGGTATTCCACTCGTTATATGTATATTCACGTGAAGACCTTAAAATCCACATAAAGACCGGCTGTCATCAATTTTGGCTGCTGATTCTTACATTACAGGCATCTATAAGTAAGTGTTGCGGAAACCCACAACACACACTATGCTATTGCTTAAAATTACACATTAAAAATAGAAAAAAATCCACTCACAGTTCCATGCCGCTCCCGCCGTCCTGAACGGGATCCATATGGTCCGATGGGGCCCGAATCCGGCTCCGGGTCTTCTAGGGTTCCCTAAACACACCCAAACTACCCCAAAGTGCACTTTCCCTCTGAAATACCTGTTACTCCAGCAGCGGTGTGGCCGACATCCCGGCTATGCCTGTTTATTTGCAACATCCCGCCACCCAAAGCGGACGTACCGCTTTCTAGCCTGAAATCTTAAACTAGTCAACCGGTAATCAAGCTAAGGTCGCGACTGCGCGATTTAGCACCGATCCATCAACCAACACTTGCGCCACACGCGGAGTCCCGTCCGCGCCCCAGACTAACTTTAAAATGCGACCTCGTCTCCAAAATAACGATGGCAAATTAGCCTCTTTTAATAAAACCAGATCCCCCTCCGAAGGGGGCGACGTCCGGTCTGTCCACTTTACACGCTGCTGCAATAAATGCAGATACTCCAGTGACCAACGACGCCACAAGTCCTGACTCATTTGTTGTATCATTTGAAAACGAGACATCCGGTGTCTGCGTTCATCCTTCCAGGGATACTCAGGCAGGGCAGTGAGTGGCTGACCGACCAAAAAATGACCAGGGGTCAGGACTTCCATGTCATTTACGTCAGAGGAGAGTGGACAAAGCGGACGCGAGTTGAGAACCGCCTCAACCTTACAAAACACAGTTGTAAGTTCCTCATACGTGAGGGTAGTTTCCCCGACTACCCGGCGCAAGTGGGTTTTTGCCGATTTTACCGCGGCTTCAAATATCCCGCCCCAGTGGGGACAGGCTGGCACACTAAATCGCCATGTGATTCCCCGCTGTGCGAGAGCTTGACTTATGCTATTACAATTTTATCCAGAAAATCGTTCACATCTTTTAAGTAGTTGGCAGTGCCTCTGTAGTTGGTACCGTTGTCGGACCGAATGAGAGAAGGTAAACCCCGTCGCGAAACAAAACGATCCAGCGTGGCGACAAAGGCTTCCGTAGACAGAGCCGAAACCACTTTCAGGTGGACGGCCTTAGTGGCCAGGCAGACAAAAACGCACAGGTATGCTTTCGTGACCCTAGTGTTACGAAAGGCTGTGGTTTTCACCAGAAACGGTCCAGCAAAATCCGTACCGACCCCGTCGAACGGCCTAGTAGTCTGACAAACCCGGTCAGAAGGGAGATCCCCCATCTGTGGCTGCATAGTGGAAGCCTTCACCCGATAACAAGCCACACACTTAAATAACACGCTGCGAACCACTCTCCGAGAGGACAATATCCAGAACTCCCTCTGTAATATCGCCAGTAACGCATTACACCCCGCGTGAGCGTTTTTCAGGTGTCTATCCGAGACCACCAGTTCTACCAAAGGTCCTCCTTTGGGGAGTAGCAGAGGATGACCGCTACCGAAGGGCAGGTCGGCATTTTTGAGGCGACCTCCAACGCGTAACAGTCCATCCGTCAAAAACAGTCCGTAGTTTTCCAGATGATGCCTTCAACACCGCGTGGTGAGGCAAGAAAAAATGATCTGTCGTTGTCCAGTCGACAGTCGCCCGCGACATATGCCCCAAGGCCCCGTATTCTCGCATGAACTCGATATACTTTTCCCGAAGTACCGGATCGCGAGACATACGACGCTCCATGGACAAGAGTCGTTTCTCTGCCAACGCCCTCGATTTTCCCAAGAGAGGGGGACAGTCGATAAAGGGCAGTCGAGTTTCGATCCTACCCGACGCCATCCGGCGTGTGTGATCCTTATAAAAGGTTTCGCACTCCACATGCTCCGGATCCAGACGGGAGACCATGGGAGGCTCTTCCAGTTCCCAGAATTTTTGCATCGTCCTAGCGATGGAGGTAGTAGCGACGACAGGTGAGACATCCCGCGTCTCCTGGTCGAAAACCGGTCCCATTAAAACGTGTCCAAAGATGGTAGGTATAGCTACCAACGAAGAGCGGCCCAGACTCCGCTGAGGCCCTAAAAGGATCCAGCCCAGTACATCCGCTCCCAATATGAGGTCCACCGGAGCCGGCTCCTCGAAATGAGGGTCTGCCAGCATGAGACCTGATGTGTCAGGCATTGCGTCCCGCGGAATGTCTGTCGGTGGATGCCAACCCAGCAGATTGTCGAGTACGATCGCGGCCGCCGCAATCCGTATCGAAGCGGAATGCACAGGAGAGAAGAGAATGTGGGTCTGACCGGACAGACCCCCCACTTCTGTATCTCCGACTCCCCGAATCGGAACTGAGGGAGGCGCGCACTCCAGACGTAGGCGCCTCGCTACCCTCGTAGTAATTAAGCAGCCCTGTGCCCCAGTGTCTAGGAGGGCTCGTATCTGGACGAAGTCCCCCCTAGGTCCCCAAACGCGTACCTGCGCGATGGGCAAAAGAACCGTCCTCGGTTCCGACGTAGCCCGACCACAGGCTAGTCACGCGTCAGAGCCAGCAGCCGACCCTGTCGAACCGTGATGACTCGGCCAGTAAGTCGGACGCGTGCAGGCCACCATCCGGGGTGGTGCGTATCCAGCTGCCCTACCACACCGGTGATAGGGTGGGTGGTATTCCAACCTCGGGTACTCGTGCAGTACCGGTGAGAACTGTTGACGGTTCTCATGTCGCTGTTGTTCCGGCAACGGCGGCGAAGGATACGCGTACGAGTATCCGGGTAATGGGTCCGGAGGTGGGGCTCCCTGTACCCAGTGGCCCTTAGAGGCACCAACTCCTGGTGTTGGTCGCGCCGGGTGCCGGGTTGTAGCCAGAACCTGGCTCCGTTCCGGCGGTCCCCAACTAACCTGAGCCGGAGTGTACGAGGGGTTGTAGTGTGGCGGCCGTGGCGGACTCCGTCTTTCCGGAGGCGGAGTTGACCCCGGCCCCAAACCGCCACCCGTGGGAGATCCCCTCTCCCGAACCGGTGCTGAGCCCTCAGCACTACGGGTGCACAGTAAGCGATGGTGCGGTCCGCCGCACACATCGCAAGGCCTCGCCTGGGGACACTCATTAAACCTATGTCCTCCCAGGCAGGCATAACACAATCCTCGTGTCCGAACGAGGTTTCGGCGCTCTTGTGTGGGCAGCCCGAGAATTGCTGGACATAGCTGTTCTAAGTGCTGCTGTCCGCAAACCCGGCATCCAGAGCCGGGGTTGATGGCGCCCGCAGCCACCAGCCTGCCGCGACCCTTCCCTGGGTTGCGTGGCGGCTGGGCGCCGTAGACTCCGGAAGTGCGGGCCGGCGCACTTGTCGGAGCCTCCTGGGAGGCTAGCTGGTTTTCCAGCAGGCCAGCCTCCTCTTCCAGGAACTCCAGAAGTTCCCCTATCGAGGGCAGAACGCTGCCGAGATCCTTGTGGACCAGTCGATTCCGCTCGAACTTGTCCCTCATCTCCTGCGACAACTTGGCCAGAACGATGTGCAGAAGAAGGAAGGACCACTGGTCGACGGGCAGTCCGAGCGTCCTTAACCCGTTTAAGGACACGGTGAGCGGGGTGATCAGCTGCGCCCTCAGCTGAGCCCTATGGTTGACCCTCGGCAATCCCAGCAGATGGGTCACGTGCGCGTCCGCCTGAAGACGCGGCTTCTCGTACCGCTTCTCCAGCAGCTGCATGGCGGTGTCGTAGCTCGCATCCTGCAGCTCCAGATGCTGTACGAGCTGTCTGGGTTCTCCGTCTAGGAAGGAACGGAGATATGCCAGCTTTTCGGCCTTGGTGAAATCCTTCCGAGTATCCACCAAGGCCAAAAACATGTTCCGGAATCCAGCCCAGTCCCGCATACATCCGGTGAAATGCGGGACCTCCAGGGCACCCAATCTTCCCATGGCGCTGGGTCCAGGGGTGTGGAGCGAAGCGGGGCGCGCAACAGGCTTCCCCTCCCGCAGTCGCTCGATGTCCTTCACCCGCTGAAGGACCTCGTCGTAGATGTCTTGGATGTGCTCCAGATCCTTGACATATTGGGCGTGGAGGGCCAGCTCCTTCTCCCCGACCGGGTCGGTTGACAATAGAGCGGTTACCGACCGCTCGGCCAACAAGAAACGAGCCTGCATTTCTTTCGAACGCGTCTCCAAGGCGTCCTCCCGGTTAGGCCAATCTACTAATGCAAGCAGCCCGGTGAACCACCGGAGCTGCTGAGCCAGCTCCTGCCGTGACGCTGTCATTATAAATAATTTAAACTAAATAAACCTAAACACAAAATTAAAACGAGTCAATGAAAACACGGAATCGATTATCCCGAATCGACTCGATGCTTTCAATTGAACGAAATTAAATAACAATTAACGTTCCGAGAAATGTCCCAGCCCAAATGAATGAACGAACAAAAACAACGGTACTACCAACCTTACAATTCAACCGCACCTGTCCCGGAAGTGCGATTTTACACGAAATGAGCTTAACCTATTACGAACTAAAAAAAATACACAGAATTACACCGATTAACCTAGAGGTCCGGTATAAACCACGCTCTGCTACCAAAATGTTGCGGAAACCCACAACACACACTATGCTATTGCTTAAAATTACACATTAAAAATAGAAAAAAATCCACTCACAGTTCCATGCCGCTCCCGCCGTCCTGAACGGGATCCATATGGTCCGATGGGGCCCGAATCCGGCTCCGGGTCTTCTAGGGTTCCCTAAACACACCCAAACTACCCCAAAGTGCACTTTCCCTCTGAAATACCTGTTACTCCAGCAGCGGTGTGGCCGACATCCCGGCTAATTGTTTTCCCGAAACAATTCGCTTACGACGCACACTCACAAACACAGGTTGCACAATCCACTTAATTAGAATAATACGGCTCCAAATGCCCTTATTACTACATAAAATCTATTTAATTATCAACACACGATAACTATCAACCAGCCATATTGTCTTTCCAGAGACAAGTGTATAAAAAAAGAACAACTAGTGATGGGGCCATTATGCCACCAAACAAAATTGAATCTCGATAATCGATTCGTCCATAATACAAATCAAAGTTTTATTTCCAACAAAAATAAATGCCTGTTTATTTGCAACAGTAAGTGTTCCTAATAAAATCTATTAAGTAATTGAAAAATATAATAAATTGATAATAATTTACTAGTTTCTGATTTATTCCTTTGTGTTCGCCCAACTACCTATCTGGATGAACTTTCTAGGTCATCTGGAACTGGGTTAGAGTTAGATCTATCTATAGATCAGTCAGTGAGTCAGTCAGTAATAAAAATGATTATTTTTGGACGTTTATATTAAAATAACCGTTTGAGGTGTGTTTATGAAATTTGGAGTACATATGTATCTCGCAAGTCTCAATACATGAGCCAATGACATGTTAATGTGAAATAGTATTTGAGTTATGAGGGGGTCCTAAGTGGCTCCAAATGGTTCGTGTTATATTACACACGGTGCTGCTCGCCAGTTCTGTTAGCTTGAACTTGGCTCTTGACACGCTACCGCGTGTCTAGATAGAGAAAATGTCTTGCGCTCTTTTAAGCACATTGCGCGCACGGCGGAGAGTGGGACGAGGCATAGTTATTGTGTATAAAGGGAATTTATTAAGAATTCCTGAAATATTTCACAAATGTATAAAATGTGTTGTTACATTGTATATTTTGTGAACTAGGGTCGAATTTCGTCGTGGTCGTGTTGGAAAGGAAAGTCATCATCATCATCATCAGTCTATACTAGTTCACTGCTGGACTAGTTAAATTAAATACAAAATACATACCACTACTATGCCGGCTGTCCGTTTTGTACTATCATTACAACGGCTTCCCGCCTGAGAATCGTAGGCATGCATAGATGACATCAAATATCACTTACTTCTATTTCTATGACCGTACGATATCAGAGACAAGTAGGTCACTCGTATACGTTGTGTTATCCCGGGCAAAGTAGAGACAAGCCCATAAACCTGGGTACATAAAATACCCGGATTAACCGGAAATGAGAACTGCTTGGCCGGCGTCACTAAAAAAGGAAATTACTAGCGGTCGGATCGGAAACCGCTGACGCTGACTCCTTTTTTAATTAGATATATTTAACGAAGTCCGTTGATTTTGCACTGGCCGTATATTGCCTAATTGGTAGCGCGCTTGACCTGGGCCTGACCGAGTAGGCTATCGATTGTAGAAAAAAAACAACATTTAAGAAAATATTATGTACATTTAAACTTTATAATCATAACTACGCAAATATTTTTGCGAACAAAACTGACGAAAATATATTGTTTTTAAATAAGTTAATTGACCTACTTCTTAAGTGCTGACATTGAGTTTTGAAGCTCAAATAGAAAGCAGCTGTGTGCACTCTGCGCTGTGTCAACTACCTACCTCACGGGAAACAGGACTCCACTGACAATAGGAGCAGTAGGGTTGTCATAAAAAAATTACCAGCCTCCCTTGTGGTTTAGTGGTTAAGGCACAAGTCTTAAGCCTAGACAACCAGTTCGATTCCCAACGGTACATATTATTGTGCTCCGTTTGTTTGGTTGTAGTTTTTGTTTTCAGTCCGCTTGGCTAACTACCGCCATCTTATCTTAGTATTTCGCTGTAACAACTATGTTAGTAGCGTTAAAATTATTGTGTTTTTACAGGGCTACAACTAAAATAGCCAGTTCCTTTCCGAGTGGAGTACGCTTCCATCTTTGGCCTTATCGTCATGTAAGAGCGAGATGAAGGCCTTTACGCTGGTGAAATAAAAATATATTTATTTATTTTGATTTTAGTTATCTTAATTTTATTTTTTTTTATTTTTTCTTTAATGTAGTTAGTTATGTTATGTTTTATTACTGTGTATTAATACTATTTATGTACAATAAAAGTATCTTTGAACTTTATTGGTTGATTTTATTTATATTTGTTTTATTATTATTTTTATTTTGTTTTATAAATATAGAATTGTGAATGCAAAATAATAATTAAAATTATTTAATTAAATATACTGTCAGTTGTGAAATAAAACGTAGGTATAGGTACCTCCTTCCATCCCTAATTCAGCTTAGCCGGTGTTTCAAGTTTACTGTTAATGGCAGCTCACAGTCTACGGAGTCTGGCCGCACGTCCCACGTGGCGTAACACTAAAGTGGTCGCTACTGTCCGCGCTATACGGCTGCACTCGGATATAACACGCATAAAATAAGGACACTGCAAAAGGTAAGTTTCACAGACACCGCAGTCGAGCATAGCACATAATATAGACAAACGCACTACCAATACAATACTGTTGTAACTTAAAATATACTGATATTTGAAATTAAACCGTACTGTTACTAGATTACGGTAAAATCTCAAATATCAATATGTTTTAAGTTACAACAGTATTGTATTGGTAGTGCGTAGACTGTCACGTACACGGAATCTCGGAACACTCCGAGCACGGCTGTTGGGAGATTCCACAAAATCTATATATTAATACGTGAAGCAAACTTTGTACCCCTTTTTTACGAAAATTGCGCGGACGGAGGCACAATACACATAATATTATGTGTATTGTGACAAAAACTTTGTACCCCTTTTTTATGAAAATTGCGCGGACGGAGGCACAATACACATAATATTATGTGTATTGTGAAGGAGGAGTATGAAATTTCGCACACTTCACACATAGAGAACATAAAGAGAACACATAGAGAAGGTAATCCGAATGTTAATATTTTTTTTGATACATTGAATCAATAAAAAAAAACAGCGTCCCTTACAGCGTCATAAATCCAATATTTATGACGCTGTAAGGGAGAAAAGAGCTGGACACTTGCTGAGTTTCTTGCCGGTTCTTCTCAGTACAAGATCTCCCGCCCAGAGTAGATAGACTTACGAACCGATGGCATAAAATGACGCTCATAAGAGCTATTTGTAGCCTAAACTGAAACTAAATGATTTTGAATTTTGAATTTTGAAAACAAACATTACACACACTACCATGTATTTGAAACACACGCATATGTATTTGACACACACGCATATTATACTCTTTTCAAAAATTTAAAAATGGAAGAGGAGCGGCCGAAATCTGTCAATGCCAATCCAAACTCACATTCTATCTTTTTTAATTTTTCATTGCTTAATTCGTGAAGCCATAATAAAATTACGGTTGAATTTCGACCACTGGGCGACCACTAGTATGTATAATTGAGCATATCATCCATCGGTTGCAATAACCGTTGGATAGATGGCGCACTGTGCCGCTATTAGCACTCAAAAAGTTAAAAAGCAGTGACAAAATTCAGAGCTTACGTCAGCTTTCCCGGTAGCATAGAAGTCAGTGCAGCCGCCCGGATTGCGGAAGACCCAGGTTTGATTCCTGGCTGGGTCGGGTAGGCGTTTAATTTTTTCACTGTATTTTATAAATTTTATAAATATTGAATGGAGCATATTATGTGGTTACATGTCTTACCTATACCTATTCAGGATGTTTGGTAATATGTGTATATTCCCAAAACGTACCCATGTTAATATGTCTCTATAAATACTACGCCAACGTCAGAGAATGGAAATTGTAAAAAAAATATGTATATTTTATAGGGTCATTTTGTATAGAGCGTCGAAATTTTTTTTTACAATTTCCATTTTCTGGCGTTGGTATAGTATTTATATATAGACATGTTGAGTACGTTTCGGGAATATACACATATTACCAAACATCCTGTTGCCTTTAGTTAGTTGCACGTACATTCTACAAAAACGAGTGGTCCACAAAACAGTATTTAATTATTTATCTATATAAACCTATTTATTGACTAAGATTAATTTTATTATAATGTTATGTTTAAGAATAATGTTCTTAAGTAAATGTTGTAATATTGAAACTCTTCTGGTACCCACGGAAGACCAGCGTCGTCGTGGTGCCAATCCGGTACCTCGATATTATGCTGATTGGGAGCCATTTCAGGGCCACTACTTTTAAGTCGAAAGTCGAAAATCCTCGTAAGACTCTTGACATCTACTACCAGAACGTAAGGGGACTTAGAACCAAACTGGATTAATTCTATGCAGGAATAGCATCATCGAGTGCGGATATATTTGCAATAACTGAAACCGGGTGTAATGATTCTATCCACGACGCAGAATTGGTTCCCCCAGCACCCACCTCTTGATATATCGTTGCTGGTAATGGGGCGAGCGGCGGCGAAGTCAACAATCAAGGCGTCAGGTAAGCAGTAATGTAGTAAGCCAGTGGAACTTCGCTAAAGCCAATTTTCCGTTATTGTATTCACATATAGCTGCCATAGATTGGAGTCCGATTTATGAAATAAATGATATTGAATCCGTTTTAAATTTATTCTATGACACCTTAAATAATGTTTTTAATGACTGCGTTCCGATTAAAAAGCGAAAGCGTGTAAACTTGAGGTACAATTACCCCGAGTGGTACACTGCGGATTTAATTCGCGACATTAAATATAAGGCTTCGCTTCATAAACGGTATAAACAAAGTAAGTCGAAAGAAGATTATAATAATTTCGCTGGGTGTAGGTCTCGGGTGAAGCATATGATTAAAAGTGCCGAGGAGCATCACCAGGTACAGGTTCAAAACCATTTAGTAGAAGACCCAAGATCTTTTTGGAAATATATAAATTCTAAGAAGGGTCAAAGGTCATCGCGAAAGATTTTTAAAGATGGTTTAGAATTAACGGACGAGCAATGTTGTACGGAATTTGCTACCTACTTTCAATCAGTTTACAGTACTGACCGACCAAAGTTTAACGTTATCACCGCGATAGCGGAGGCGGGGGGGGCAAATGGATCAGCGCGAATATGTCAGGGTAGACTAAAGTTGGCTGATGTTAAACAGGCGTTGGCTAGACTGAAACCGAAGCGTTCGGCTGGTCCAGATGGAATTCTCGCTTTCTTCTTCAAGGACTGCCGGTTTGTTCTCGCGCAACCGTTGTTGCACATATATAATAGCTGTCTAAAATTAGTAACCTTTCCGGAGGCATGGAAATTGACTCGTGTAGTCCCAGTCCCGAAAGCGGGATCTAGTGGTAATGTAGATCAGTTTAGACCTGTGGCGGTATTGTCTACTCCGGCCAAAGTCTTCGACTCGGTTATACAAAAGAGTATTTTAGAACAGGTAAACTCTCAACTTGGCGATTTTGGCAAAATCCCCTCATTCTTGGGGGAGGCCTTTGTCCAGCAGTGGACGTCTTTTGGCTGAGATGATGATGATGATGAAACTCTCAACTTTGTGACGAACAGCACGGGTTCAGACCAGGCCGCAGCACAACAAGTAATTTGCTGAACCATATGGCTCAAATCGTGCCGATAGTGGATGAGGGGGGGCAGGTGGACGTCTCGTATTTTGATTTCCGCAAAGCCTTCGATGTCGTGGACAACGATGTGCTTTTAAGAAAGTTGGCTGGGGTCGGGTGTACTCCCCACTTGTTAAGGTTCCTCGCCAGTTACATGCAGGATAGACAGCAGTATGTGGAGTATGCCGGGTGCCGATCTTTGCCATACTTTGTTAGATCTGGGGTAAGTCAGGGAAGTAACGTCAGCCCAATCGAATATAATGATCAACGATCTACCAAGAGTCGTCAAACACTCCAACTGTCTATTGTTTGCGGACGACCTAAAGTTATCACTTCGCGTCGACACAGCGATGGATTGTGAGCGGTTGCAGAGGGATATTAACCGAGTAGTTTTGTGGGCTCATGAGATTGGACTTCAGTTTAACACATCCAAATGTGTCACGATGTCACAACTGTATATAGAGTGGAAAACGTTACCATGAAAAGAGTAACGGAAGTTAAAGATCTCGGTGTTAACTTTACAGCCGACTTGTTATTTAGGAATCACATTAGTAACATTGTTAAAAAGGCCTTTAGAAACTTAGGATTCATTCTTCGTAGAGCGCATGGCTTTACAAATGTTAAAGCTATTACTTCCTTGTACAATGCTTTAGTAAGAAGCCATCTAGAATGTAACGCAGTCATTTGGTCTCCACATGAAGCTAAATATAGTCTCATGGTGGAGCGTATTCAAAATAAATTTGCTAGATATTTATATATGAGGCTTTATGGTATCTATCCGTATTATCCTTTAATGTATCCTACCTTATTTGTCCTGGGTATGGTGGGATGCACTAAACTGAGTGTGCGGAGAGACCTAGTCCTAGCACTATACATTTTTAAGCTGATTCGCGGAACAGTTCACAACCCAGAATTGCTTAGTTTGGTGAGGTTGTGTGTTCCCGATGAATACGTGGGGCGCCGCCGCCTACCACCGTTACTGTCGGTGCCCAGGGGGCGAACCGTACTCCTGCACTGTGCTCCGCTGACGCGCACGCTGCGCACTATCAACCAAATAGCTTTAAGAACAGACATTTTGTCTTGTTCTTTGAACGAATTTACAAGAGTTGCATTATTTATAATATGTTATTGTACTTAGTACCTACCTAGTGCTTTTCTATCGTATTGGTGTTGTACTGTAAAGATAGATTTAAGCTAAGATTAATAAATAAATAAATAAAAGTATTTTTTTTGATAAGCATCTACTTATTGTATTTCTTTGTGAGGCAATGAATTAACGCTTTAATTATTTATTATCTTTATATATATAAATCTTCTGTGCGTGTGTAGGTATGTCACTGAACTCCTTCTAAACGGCTGGACCGATTTAGATGAAGTTTTCTGTGTACAAAAAAATGTAATTTAAATAAGGCCCTCTCACGAACGCGGCATCTCGCATCGCAACCGCTCGTTATCAGTGTATGCGGTCGAGCGCGTTTATATGGGGCATACCTTCTACAATCTTCTTATATTGTGGCCACACGCGGAGAAGACTCTTGTCTGACAACGAACATTAAAGTTAATTCGCCTAAAGAACACAAACATCTTATCTCTATAAAGCTTTCTTTACGGTAGATAGGTAATTTGAAAACGGACGGGGGAAGTAGCTATTCTTCTCATTAGTCTTATTTCATATAATTAAATTGAAATTTTATTTTACTTAATAATAGAGCAACCAGCAAAGTAGTCCTATAACAAGAGCTTGTATCACAAAAAAGTTCTGTTAAAGTTGTATCCAAGTGTTTGTGGTGACTGCTAATTGTATAAAAGCCGTAGTCAGTACGTTTTGGCTCTATAATCTTTTAGAGCAAAAATGTCATATAAAGATGTAAAGTAAACGTTTACGTTTGTATCAACAAATAGTGATACATCTGCGCCAAAGCCCGGTTATGTGAACGTTCTTTGGCTTTCTATAGAGCCAATCACTAACACCAATTGGTTTCTGAGAAACGTTCTATGGGCTGGTATGGGACAAGGTTTTGCTGCTTGGGGTAGAATATCTTTATTGCGTCAACTATACACAATAAGATCAACATCAAAGGTATAGGTACAATAATGAATCTAATGACAATTTTAGCTATTTATTTAATTATATAGAATTGTTTGAAATAAAAATATTAGACAACATCCCATACATTGTTCTGATTTCAAGATAAGTAGCTAAAGCACTTTTGTTATGGAAATCAGGTATAACGAGGGTACCAGAACAACCCAAACCCGACACAATATCGAAAAGTTCGTTTTCGACATTGACCCGACCGGAAATCGAACCCGGGACCTCAGAGTTAGCGCCGCCCAAAGTCCGGCGTGCAAGCCACTCGTCTACGGAGGTCGTCAAAAATCAAGAAATATAAATTTAAATTAAAAAGCCTTTATTTGATACAATGCACATTGGTTGATCTTTAGTAACACGTTATTTTATAAGTGCAAACCTGCCCAATCGACTGTTCCGTCTATAGATCAAATGTTAAATCAGGCCATTTAGATATTCTGACTGTCGACGATCTGAAAAACGAGAAAGTGTTGAAAAAATTCCACGAACGGGATTCGAACCCGCACCCCATGACATGCCGGGTCAGGTGCACTACCAACTATGCTATCGTGGCTCAATCCAACTCGCCGAAATTAATCAACACTATCTACTTTTACTTTATAAGCCAAAGGAGCCCTATTCAATGTCGACAACTACGACCAACATCCGATCTTAACATTTTTACAAATATTGAAAGATCAGTTAAGAATTAGGCAAGCTATATTTATTGAAGCCCAATAGTCATACCATAAACTGTTTGATATGGATCAACCGTTTTGTTTCAAATATACGGTATAGTGGCACCAAAGTGGAGGTCGAGACTTTAACACAAGTGTTCGACACGTTTTTTAATGCAAAAAATAACATCATTGGTCGTCGAAATTTTACTAAATGACATTTTTTTTTTGATAGAGTACTGATTGCCTCAGACGGCATTTTCAGCTTCACCGGGCTTGTTTGGGGGCGGAGAGAAACTTAAAGGGTTCGTGTGAAACGAATCACCTTCGGAGGTTTTCTAGAGGGAACGGCATCACGCACTAGTGCGTGTCCCCGTGCCCTACTAGATTCACCGAAAGGTTCGGATCGGATCGGGGAGCGGAACAACCCGAGGGCGCCTCTAAAGGTTCGGACCTCAGCTCGGGTTGACCGGGCCGTGGTTGTGGAGAGAACGCCCAGGTATGCCTGTACCTGGTAAAGAACGCGTGTAACCGGTTCGTCGTACCCTTGTTCTACGAGTACGGTATCTTGGGTCTAAACTAGTGTGCATGTTTAGTGTATTCTGTAAATGTTTAGTGGCATTTAGAGGATCGGGCGGGGACGGGATGACAGCTAGAAAGAAAGTGATCGGTATTTATTTGCTGCTAATCACATGTAAGTAGATTAAATATTGTAAGTTTAGATATAGCTACAATTTATGTTTTTATCCATGTATAAATTTATGGCTATGGCAGAATAACATGGTTTGTGGGTCTCCTGCAAACACTGAGCCAAAGACCTTTTTGTCTATGTTTTTTTTTTGGCAAATAAATATACTTATTATTATTATTTTATTATTTTATTATTATTAAAATCATAAATGATGGATCCTGTCGAGCACGGTGCCGCTACCCTAGGTTGTTTTTATTTAGCCTTATCATTTGAAAGCTAGTTCAGTATGCACGCTAACCGGATGAAGTGATGTGTCTAGTGATCTCGGTCAGGGTTGCGAGGCTGCTCTCGTCGGCGAGTGTCTCTTAACATCGGCGTCAGCCACAGCCCATTACTGCGCCAATTCTATGTTTATTGACTACTAGCTTCAGCCCGGGACTTTGCCCCGGAGCACAATGTATTAGACCTGGGAAAAAACCTGCTTGCGGTAATAACGGGCTCTCCAATTATACTTATCTGTGCAAAAAACCACTTCAATACGTTGCTACGTTTTGTTGCGAAAGAAGGATATCTCTGACGTTCAGAACACCTCAATCTACTAACATTATTCTTAACAGACATCAGGTTCTTGATTAGACACGGTGGTAATTAGCCAAACTTAGAACAAGCTCTACTAGGAACCAAACCGAGTACAGAACCCCCATTGGTAATAAACCACCAGTATAGGGACCTCTGGGACTAAGAGACCGGGGAAAACCCTAGATTACTACAGACAGAAGGGTAAACACTTTTTATTGTACAGCTCATCCAATATTGCTTTGCTTTTTTCTCTTCTCGAATCTTACAACAATACAAACTATTCGTTATAACTAAACCAGAACTAAGATAAATAAAAAAACGATTGGTTAAATGTTCTCAACCAAAACAGCGTCGCGTCATCGTCACATAGAAAAATATATCTCGTTTCCTACGGTTTGCATCATCCCAAATCCAAACTAAACACAGGTTAATGACACGTGACAGTTTAACGATATTTGCAGCACAGCGAGCGTCGTCGCGACGAACAAAGTATTAAGTGTTCACAGACATTTGTCCAGCGGTCAGCACCCGATATGAAAACTTGGTTGCCGATACAAATTTTAATTTTTCATAATAAAAGAGATGGTCAAAATAATCATTAAATTAAACTTTTAATAATCAATGTTTATATAATTTTTAACGCAAATTTTGTTGCGAACAAATTACAAAAACACAAATATTGAAAAAAACTCCACGAGCCCCTTCTGACATACCGGGTCAGGTACTCTCCCAATTAATCTATAGTGGTTCTAACCAGCCCGCCGAAATTATTCAACACTATTTACTTTTTACTTTGAAAGCCAAAGGCGCCCATTCAAATAAACAGCTCAGTAAAGATAATCATAATAATAAGAATAACTGGGTGAAGTGCGTTTCCACTTTCAGCGTTATCATCATTTGATCAGGTAAGGTCAAGTGCTTCTCCCTTGTTCCATTTTAACGATTATTATTATCTAACCAATATTTCTAATTTTAAGTGAATAGCTAATTTTGAACAGGCCTACTAACATAGATTAGCACGCCAGTTAGTCTACGACAGCTTAACTCTAGGATGACGTCTGGGTAGGGTGACAACAGTACGCAAACGTACAGTCAAGAGCAATTGTACATGTATACACTTTTGACTGTTATTTCATTGTATTAAGAGTTAAATTGGTTACATATTAATGCTCATGACTGTACAGCCTGTACCGAAATATAACTAGTAGAACTCCTATCGAAATGTAAATGAAATTCCTTTATTCAATTTAGGCATATTATGGTTACATAAAAAAAAAACAAAAATATATTAAAAAATAATATAAGTACCCACAATAATACTTAAAACATATAATTTAATAAACAATAACATATATTTAATCCGATTGTACAGTAAATATTAAATTTACACGAACACTACGCATTGAATGACACATTGTAAGTTAGATTTGCTAGTTTCTTTAAAAGTTTTTTATTAAACTTTTTATATAATACAAATAGTCATATTAATTAAATTAGTTATTGTCTATGTTTATTTAGGTGCTTACGTAAACACTGCCAACCCCGCAGAGCGACAATAAACAAAATCGTAAAATTTATTTATAACCTCTCCCCAAAACCGTTTCTGGAATTTCGCTTGCATCGTCTAAGTCTTTACGTCATCTTGTAAATCATCCTCAAAAAACGAACTGTTTGTACACACGGCGGCAGATCAACCTACCCAAAACTGTCAAATTTCTACAATCAATTCTGAAGTTTATGATTTGGTTATAAGGATCAATATTCATTGGAGAAATTTGACAGATTTGGGTAGGTTGATCTGCCGCCGACTGTACCTAATCGTCATTAATTTAAAATATTTTGCTGACGATAATAACGCCAGTGTAACTACAGTTTATAGCTCAGAACAATAACTAAAGCTATAGAAGGATGCTTTCTCAGTTGGTCTCTTTCTTAGTTGGTCTCTTTTGCAATGTTGACACTTTCATAACTCGTCTCATTTTTAACTCGGCTCTTTCTCAGTCGCTGGTTTTCCTATCTCCTTAGCCGTGGTCCACCGGATCAGTTCACCTAGGTGAACTACGGGCAATTTTTTTTCTCGTTATTCACCTAGGTTCAACTGTTAAGGTTCAACTAACAAGACCGCTGATTACGCATTAGAAAAATTCGAAAAAAAAAATATCATACTTAATACTAAAGAACTTGTTTTTCTTCTTTCCCCTTATGTGATTGTATAATGATAGTATATTAAAAAAAAAACATACTTAATACTAAAGAACTTGTTTTTTCTTTCCCCTTATGTGATTGTATAATGATAGTATATTTAAAAAAACATACTTAAATACTAAAGAACTTGTTTTTCTTCTTTCCCCTTATGTGATTGTATAATGATAGTATATTAAAAAAAAACATACTTAATACTAAAGAACTTGTTTTTTCTTTCCCCTTATGTGATTGTATAATGATAGAATATTTAAAAAAACATACTTAAATACTAAAGAACTTGTTTTTCTTCTTTCCCCTTATGTGATTGTATAATGATAGTATATTAAAAAAAAACATACTTAATACTAAAGAACTTGTTTTTCTACTTTCCCCTTTTGTGATTGTATAATGATAGTATATTAAAAATGAAGCAGAAGCATGTGCTCCTAGTTTAATTTGATATGGGAAAGCTACATACCTTTACATAACTCGCTCGTCCGCAATCGTAGCGTTGCGTTGGTGGGTGGCCGTCTAGGTACTACATACTGGCTACTTGAACTTGACACTTTCCTAACTTGTCTCATAAACGTAACCCAAAGAGAGAAAGAGCCGAGTTAAAAATGAGACCAGTTAGGAAAGTGTCAAGTTTAATAAAATGACGAAGTCGTCCGGAGGGGAGACGAGTTGGGAAAGTGTCAAGTTTAAGAAAGAGACCAACTAAGAAAGAGCCGAGTTAAAAAAGAGACAAGTTAGGAAAGTGTCAAGTTTAAGAAAATGACGAAGTCGTCCTGAGCGGAAGGATGGCTAAAATAAAAATCGTGCAACTATGTTTAGTTCCGTTCTATCTTATGGCTAGAAAAGGAGGTTGGAGTGCGACAAATGGTTGACACTTAGTTTTTATTTTTTGTATTGTTATGTCAAACGGTCATCAGATAGTCGGTGATCAAAAAAAATCTTGAGTCCTTTATAAAGTCACTCACTACATTACCTCAAATATGACGTCACAAATCTGGTGACACCTTTGCTATTTTAGTCCGGTTTCTATAGCTTTAGTTATTATTCTGAGGTTTATAGTTTGTTAAGCATTTTACACTATCTTGCAGCTTTCCACAGCTTACAAATATTACTGTCGTTATTTAAAATCAGAAAATTTATGATATTTATTCAAAAATTAAAACCAAAACCCTTCAGTAGGTACACGGTCTAAAAAGTAAAAGAGTCAAAAGCTATGATTTCTTAGGCAAAATGTATTAATGTTCTTTTTTATAATAAATCCGAATTATATTATTTGTTTTGTTTTCCATTTAACTATTTGTTTTTTAATTAATGGAATCAGGCGTTATTTTGCGGAAAAATTATTTAAATACATATTATTTAAATTACATTTTTTTGTATTTGTTTTTTGATTTAGTTGAGGTTCAGGAGTGTTCACTTACTTATTACATGCAGTGTTCACTCCAAGAAGGTTGTACACTATAATTTAACAATATCTTGAAAGAAAATTAAAAAAAAACATAATGCTTGTCATCGTGAGCATTTATTTACGTATAGCGCTAGTGGTGTCTCTAGTAGGGATGCCCGATCTGAATCGATCTTTTAGAAGATCGATTCACGGCAATACGATCTGTCGATTTTTTGAATCGATTCAACAGGATGCGATCTTTGCTCAGATCGAATCGTATGCCTTGAAGATCGTATGAAAAAATCGTATCATTAAAATACAAAAGTAATGCAAACTAAACGATATATTAGATCTTTGGCAACACTAAAATTTCAGCGGAGACGATTAACTACAACAAAGTAAGATTACCTACACCTATTTGTTGAAATAGTCTCGAGTTACGTACCTAAGTAAGACTGCCGTGAGTATGAAATTAAATGAAGGTAGATCTGTATTAATGTTTGTTTATTTTATGCTGCCGCAAGAACATCATAGATATACATACTTTATGTTCATTTTAGATAGTACTACGATTGAATACAGTGATTTATTTTGTAAGCGTGACATTATTTTTAAGTAATGTTTTTAATATGGCTCCGCCAGTAAAATCAAGCGTTTGGACGTTTTTATTAGATGTGACACGGGTGGACAGAACATTATGAAAACAGAATGTATCTATCTATCTATCTATGTAATCTTTTTTCACTTAAATACAACTTTACATGCAATATCACGGTCTTTTTATTAGTTTTATAAAATTATGATACGATCTTCCAAGATCGAATGAGATCGATTCAATGCAGTACGATTCAGATCGTGGATCGATTCACGGGGTTACGATCCATTACGATTCAAAAGATCGATTCAAAGCAAAAGTTCGGGCATCCCTAGTCTCTAGTGGTATTGGTACAACATTATCGGATTATCTGCCAAACCCTTCGATCCAAAGAACAATAACTACTTAAAGCTATATGAGCTTCGGTCAGTCAAATCTCTTAGGTAAAAGAATTAAATAGATACACCAAGCCTATCGTAGTTACACTAGAAAACACAGACAACCCCCTAAGACACTAAAATCTTTCTTTGGCGAGCAATTTATTTAAAACAATAACGGCTGGACCTCAGAATAATAAATTGTTCTGAGGTCCAGTTCGTGAAGTCGCCCGACGCCGCAAGGAGTTCCGTTGGAATAAGAACCTTTCAAAGTCGCCTCCACTGTCACTGTAAAGAAATTTAACTTTGCGCTGCAGGCGGCGGCAAACTCATTACAGTTTCCGTACTAATGCTAGGAAGATTAAGGTCTGAGGAGGTGCGTTACAATTTAATTCAACCAACTTTTCTGATTTCTTATTTATTCCATCATTATCAGCCAATGGGTACCCCCTTACTTCTCTTCTCTTTGGTAGCTCGGCAGCTCAACGGTCAGAACATAGGACCGGTAATGTCAACCAAGGGTTCGTGGGTTCGATTCCCATTTGAGTTTCCTGCGACTGGTTGATTTTTCCTAAGTAGTAAAATGTTATCTTATTTAGTTTTTTCTTTCTTTTTCTATCTTCAGAACTATTAACTGAACATTTCATGACTTCAAACTAGGGTTGTTGAGGATGTGGTTAATGAGGAAGAGGAAGGGGAAAAGGAATTGTATAGCACAAAGAAAGAAGATGCGGATGAGGATGCGGAAAATTTATTTATGAGGAAGAGGGTGCGGATGAGAAAAGGAAGATAAAGAAAATGTTTGCGTTTTTCTTTTAGTAATTAATAAAAACTAAGTAGTACACACGGCGGCAGATCAACCTACCCAAACCTGTCAAATTTCTCCAATGAATACTGATCCTTATAACCAAACTATAAAGTTTAAAATTGATTGTAGAAATTTGACAGTTTTGGGTAGGTTGATCTGCCGCCGAGTGTACCTACGCGTACGTAGCATTTTATTTATTTGTTATTTATATGAGAACTCATCAAATACCTTCAAAATTAACATAAACGTTTTTTAATCAAGACTAACAAAATCTCGTAATGATAATGAAACAAATTACCTCTTATTAATCAAATTTATTAATTGGTAGGCTTAATTTAAATTAAAATGTAAATGACGAGCGCGGGTGGCGGGAAGGGGCGGCCCGTTCGCTGCACCCGACGCCGGCCGGAGATTTCGCGCGCAATTTCAATTCCTCCTTAATTCCTCTTAATTTATGAGGAAGCGATAGCGGAAGAGGAATTTTTAACTTTCATTTATGGGGAAGTCATAGCGGAAGAGGAACTGTAATAATTGCGGAACTTCCGCAACATGTGGAAGCGGAAGAGGAATCCTCATCAACCATCAAACCAATAAAAAATACGCACAAATACGCGAACCTGGGTCGTAATTATTTATTTGTTCCGTTTGCGGTGGAAACAATGGGTCCATGGGGGCCGGTAGCAAAGCAGCTTGTTAAAGAGCTAATTGTTCGCCTTATGAAGCCTCCGGTGACAAGAAGGTTGGCAGCTACCTCATAAGTATTTAGTTTTTAATTTGCTATTTGTTTTTCTCTGTTTTTTTAAGTTCAGTTGAGTTATGTTTCTTTTTGTTGTGTATATTATTTTTATTGAATAAAAAAAACCGAATTAAAAAAACAGGAAACTTAAAAAAGTAAAAACAGCTCTAAAAAACAAGAAGTAATATTGAAATCATATTATTAATTACCTAGATACGCATGTCAGTTTTAAAAAATGTCTATTGAAGTCGGGTGGTTGGTGGTCGGCTGGGGGACAATTTTGTTTCATTTTAACTTTTATAGTTGTTCCATTATCTCCACTTTTGTATTGTAAAAGGTCCCACCCGACTTCAGTGGACATTTATTAAAACTGACATGCGTATCTAGTTAATTAATAATATGATTTCAATATTATTTCTTGCTTTTTATAGGTGTTTTTACTTTTTTAAGTTTCCTGTTTTTTTAAGTCGGTTTTTTTGTTAAAATTATTTTATTTTACGATTTTTAATGATGGGTAGACGCAGACCTAACAAGGATGCTTCTCGGATGAGGAAACGACGGCCTAGTAGGTAGTGGTATTCCTATATAAACTTCAATCTTAATTAGGTATTATTTTTGTACGAACTAAACATTTTGGCACATTGAACCGTATGAAGTAAGCCCAAGAAAAGGTAACTGCTGTAAATCGTTGAGGAATTCCCTCGACTGTCTATGGTCTCCATCATCAGACCTTTAATGGCACTTATAACCCATATGGGTGCAAAGTTCTTATCAATAGAAATGAATTAAGACCAAACACAAGGTAGCTACTGTAAAACGTTGAGGAGTTCCCTTGACTGTCCTTCGTCTTCATCATCAGACCTCTAATGACAATCACAACCCATCTAGGTGTAAAGTTCTCATCAATACAAATTAATCAAGCCCAAACACCATGTAATTGCTGTAAATCGTTAAGGAGTTCCCTCGACTGTCTTTCAACTCCATCATCAGATCGACTCCAGACCTTCATTAAATAGTAGTGCTTTGAAATACTTAATGAAAACATTAAGAAACGCACTAGTCGCCACTACGATTTTAGAAGGTTCTCCTCGATTTCTCTGGGATGCCATCATCAGATCCTGGTTTCCTTATCATGGTACTACCCTTGGAATATCTCCTTTACAACAAAAAAAGAATCATCAAAATAGGTTCATAACGACGAGCCTATCCGCGAACACACAGAAAAAAATATATACGAGTCGAATTAAGTAACATCCTCGTTTATTGAAGTCGGTTAAAAATTCAATTACTTTCAAACAATAACAAGATATTTCCCTATTTTTAATTAGAGAAAACTATACTTTTATTTCAAATAATTCTACCAGTAGTAGGTAGGTTTTTGGAACGTTTGAAAAAGTATAAATCAACCTAAAATTTTTACTGTTCGCTAATGGCACCCGCGCTCCTCACAACTTCGCATTATTTACAATGTTTTCGACATCGCTCGCTCCGAACGCTTTTACTGCTCAACTCTGCTCCCCAGAAAGCTGTTATTACGAGAAGAACTTTTAAAAGTGTTAGCTCGTAACAAGAATACCTATCTAAAATTAGCTAATATAGCGACCACAATGGCGTCATACAAATGGTTGTATGTATGTTTAATGTGTTTGCTTTCTGGAAGGAGCGGTTCGTATCTTCTTCGAACGCACTAGGGGGTCAACCATAACCTCGTTTAGTAGGTAATATAACTTTATAGTCAGTTTCAACAAAGAGCTGGCACGAATGTATTGAATTTACCTCTAACAGGAGCGAACGTTTGCAAATTCTTACGCCGGCCGCGAACCCGAGGGAAATTATTTCTTCAACAATATGAACTTGAAATTAGCCAGGTAGATTCTCGACTGTGCTCAATTGTTTGAAGTCTATTCTACCAGGTTTTCCGACATATTGTCAACCATTAAGTCCATTCACTTTCCGGTGAAACGGTGAAGTAAAAATTACATAATGAGTTACTTATAGTAAAAGTGTATTTATATTAAGAAAAAATGTGCATGCGACGTTTTTTTTGTTTTAAGTATCTAAATTTTACTTTTTATTTTCAAGTGCTAATTGCTGCACTGAAGCTAAATTAAATGTTTATAAAATTTATAAAATACAGTGAAAAAAAATTAAACGCCCACCCGACCCAGCCAGAAATCGAACCTGGGTCTTTCGCGATCCGGGCGGCTGCACTGACCACTATGCTACCGGGAAGGCGGACGTAAGCGCTGAATTTTGTCACTTATTTTTTTTAATTTTTGAGTGCTAAGAGCGGATTGCGAAAGACTCAGGTTCGATTCCTGGCTGGGTCGTCGGGTGGGCGTTTAATTTTTTCACTGTATTTTATAAATTTTAAGTATCTATTCCTGGACTTCAGAATGCCTTGTGCAGACGTTATTAAATTCACGTTGTTATCTAAACCCTGACTTATTTATCAAAAAAATAATAAAATTATTACGAATTGACATCCTTAAAAATACGAATACAAAATAATATTGTATTAGAATACATAACAACACTTAGAAAAAAAAACCATAATATACAACAAATAAACAATTTTTGTAAATTTTTGTAAGTTTTAATATACGTTATGGAATTGAATTACGTGAACTATTTACTTAAAATATGAAAGTACCTACTCTATCAAGCTAAATGTTTAATGAGGCGATGTAAAAGACTTCTATTTGTCATTTGCAATGCTAATAGCATCTCAAAATGATAATTGGGTACCTACCTACATAAGACGTCACAAAATATATATATTTTCTCTAATAGGTACGGTCATAACCTTTAAACATTCTGCTACTACTGATTATATTCAATCATAAACATCCATCGTAAAAAAAATAAGTTACAATATCATCATGATCATCATCATCAGCCTATACTAGTCCACTGCTGGACACTAGTTACAATATGTATCTGAAGATTAAAAAAACAGGGTTTATTCAAAATCAAGCATCAAACTTGATGAACTTACGCAAACATATTCAATCACAGGCGGTATCGTACTACTTAGTTTACTGAAAGTACAAGATTATCTAGGAAGAGCTCGATGGCGCAGTGGTTAAAGCAGTTGGTGACTGGCCGGTCATCGGATGGGTGGCCATGACCAATAATTTATCATCTCGAGCTCCTCCGTGCTTCGGAAGGCACGTGCATCCGATGGTCCCGGCTACACTAGCAGTCGTTAACAACCACCACGTTCCCCCTATCCATAGGGAAAGCTCGAGCCCAACAGTGGGCACATAATGAGCTGGTGATGATCACAAGATTATCATCGTACGTGGATTGCTTTTAATAAATGATGTATGAAAGAGATTCCTGAAACACCGCAGTTCACACACGGACACAATGTCAGTTATGTGTGTGTATGATCCCTAAATCATCGTTAGTTCATTCTTGAACATGCTGTTAAATTAAATATGCAAGTGTACAATCCATAACGCTTTGGTAATTTAGACTGGACACATTGTAAATATGGCGAGTAAGAGATATAAATATAAATATAGACAACATCAGATACATTGTTCTGTTCCCAAGGTGAGTAGCTAAAGCACTCGTTTTATGAATATCAAAAACAACGACGGCCCACAACCACCCCGTCACGATATCGAAAAGTTCGTTTTTCGACATTGACCCGACCGGGATCGAACCCGGGACCTCAGAGTAAGCGCCGCCCAAAGTCCGGCGTGCAAGCCACTCGGCTACAGAGGACGTCAAGAGATACCAAAAACGGACACTTTAGGTAGGTACGCACTTTTTCTGAGTACCTTTACCTTTTTTTTATGAGTACCTTTGGTAGATGATCTTTAAAACTAAGGCGTACGAAAGAAAACGAACGAAAAGTACCTACTACTAGAGAAAAGAAAAATAACTGATTAGTATTCACTAATCAGTTATTTTTCTTTCGAAAACCTTAATAAAGTTCAATTGCTTAGAAAGAAACAATAAAAGGGAAAAGAAGTGACGTCAACTGTGACTCCTGAACGTTTTATAGCTTTCCTCTCGACGGATGCAAATTGTTTTGAAGTTTCATAGCTAATATAATATTTTAACAGTGTACCTGTTTCCTCACAATAATATTCAAATTCCTCAGTTAACAACGCGTAGTGCGATGCTAATATGAACTGTGTTCACTGAGCAGTATGGTAAGATTTTGTAGGTATGTGGCATGAATCTGTAACTAAATTAGCAAACAATTTTTACAGCAGTTGGCAGTTTCCGCCATGACAACAAGTCTTTTAATTTCCTTTGAGGTCAGAGTTTTCTAGAAGAGTACATACAAATAGTACCTACCTATGCCTTTGTCATTAAATCAAGGGATATTTTCAGATAACACTGTAAACTCATTAAAATTTTGGGGGTTAAAGTTACTCGCGTCCGTAGGTTTACCAATGAGACCCTACACGTGACCCCTGGGTGGTGCTAAATGAGTAAAACTGTCTGAGTGGTAGAGCCACGCTGCGTTGCAGCACGAAATGGGCCGGCTCGCCCGGCGTAACACCAACCTCTCACAGATTATCGGCATGAAACAACGGCACTCGTTGCTGTTGTGTTTCGTCCGGTGAGTGAAAGTACCGAAGGCCCATCTCTCACCCCTCCCTCCCAATTCCTACTCCCTCCTCAAGATCCGACTCCTTTCCAAGGTCGGCAACGCATCTGCGATTACTTTGGTTTTGCGGGTGTCCATGGGCGGCGGTGATTACTTTCCATCAGGTGACCCGCCTGCTCGTTTGCCTCCTTTTAACATTAAAAAAAAATGTAGGTTAGTTTACTTAATGTAATGTAATCAGCAAGTTACAGTATGATTTTTTTTATTTGTTCTGTATTTTGCGTCATGAGTTTTGTATCTCTCAGCCAAATTCCATAATCAAATTAACGACTTAGTTGTTCTTAAACCAGACACAATAGAAATTCAATTGTTAGGCACTGTGGATACATTGGGCGTCCAAGTATTTACGAAATACCTAGCTAACGGGAAGCCAGGAATTTCCATTAACACCTAAGTTAATGTCTTTACGTAACTAAATAGTTGAAATATTAGAATTTTCAGCACACCAATGTTTCATTCCCGTCGCTTGTCACGCTCAGACCGAACAATAGCAAGTTATCGCGCCCGAGACTGCATTAACGACTGTGTTTTCACTTCGTTACAACTCGCTGCAATCTGCAATGTTTCATGAAAACGAGAAAATTCTATTCTAAAACTGAACATTTTGAGAGTACTTTGTTAAATTACAATACCTCATCCTACTAATATTATAAACGCGAAAGTTTGTAAGTATGGATGAATGTTTGTTACTCTTTCACGTAAAAACTACTGAATAGATTTGGATGAAATTCGGCATACAGATAGTTTATAACCCGGATTAACACATAGAATACTTTTATCCCGGTATTCCCACGGGAACGGGAACCACGCGGGTGAAACCGCGAGCAGCCGCTAGTATAACATAAAGGTCAAATAGTTGGAAGATTGTCAAATTTTCCTCATCATCACTAATCATGAGGAGCTCAATGACGCAGTGGTTAACGCGCTCGGTTAGCGATTGCTGCAGTTAAGAACTGCCGCAAAGGCCGGTCATCAATAACATAACCAAAAAAATAACAACTCGAGCTCCTCCTTGCTTCGGAAGGCACTTTAAACCGTTGGTCCCGGCTGCATTAGCACTCGTTAACAACCGCCTATCTGCACCGGGCTCGAGTGGTGGTTTATGGCCCGTTCTCCCTATCCATACCTACATAGGGAAGGTTCGTGCCCCTGCAGTGGGAACATAAAATGAGCTGATGATGATGACTGGGCCCGAATGGTGGTTTATGGCCCGTTCTCCCATAGGGAAGGCTCGTGCCCCAGCAGTGGGGACTTGCACTCGTTAACAACCGCCAATCGGCACCGGGCCCGCGTGGTGTATTATGGCCCGTTCTTCCTGCAGTGTTTCTATCTATAGGGAAGACTTGTATCTTAGCAGTAGGGACATAAAATAAGCTAGTGATTATGGTGATGGATCGTAACACAAAGGTCAAAGTAATAGAAATATTGGTACTGCTTTCAACATCATCATCAGTCATATTGAGCGACAGCACACGGAGAATAGGCCATACCTAAGGGCCATAACCTAACACGGTCGCCCAAAGCAAAATTCATATTACTATCTATCTGATTATTATGTCAGCTAAAAAGACATTCAGCCGTAACAGTACCTACGAGTAGGTACATCACTGAAAAGGAAAGTTCTAGAAAAGTATCCGATCCAATATGAAATTGTATCTGTAACTCAGACATACCTACCTGCCAATTTTATGCAACACTTTACTGTCAGATCGACTCGGTGCACTGAAGTGTATTGCCTATCAAAACAAGACGGGACCTTTATTATTACTTAGGTATATGACAAACTTTTAATCAGATAAAAGGGCCGCAGGACAGATCCACTTAGTGCTATTAGTTTGCTCACAACACACATTATGTTATAACTTTTTGTATTAAGCTTTTAAGTTATAATCATAAACTTATGACGTTATAGCAAATTTTGTTTACTAGGCCTGTTTTCTTTTCATCGACTTTTATATCAGTTATTTTTGACGACAATACTATAGACAAACTATACTAGGGATCGTAGCTATAGCCCTTCGAAGCGTGTAAAATATGGAAAAAAACTACTTTGGTGAAATCGTAAAAAGGCAACAACCGACTGGAACGACAACATAATTATTGTTCCGACAATGTGATTTTTCGGCCCCGTGTTTTTATTTGAGAGGATTTGCTGATTGGTTCAGGCCGCATTTTCAGCGTCACCGGACTTTTTGTAAGGGCGGGCGGCGAGAAACTTAAAGGGTTCTTCAAACCGCCCGTGTGAAACTTAACCGTCAGAGGTTTTTTAGACGGAATAGAGTGCGTGTACCCGTTCCCAACTAGATTATTCATTATTATTTCCAAACCTCCATGGTCAAGTGGTTTGTACACCGGTTTTCATGGTGTCGCCATCTCTGAGGTCCCGGGTTCGATCCCCGGTCGGGTCAATTTAGAAATTATTGTTTTTCTAAATTGTCTCGGGACTGGGTGTTTTCTATGTATAACTATATGTATTTAAGTTTATCCGTTGTCTAGTAACCATTTAACGAGTTTCATAACGAAGCTTCTCTTGGGCTAGATAATTGGTGTGAGTGTAGGAAAGTTTAAGTTTAAGTTAATTTCATTTAATTATATTTTCAAGTTCATGTTAATGTTCATTTCATGGACCGCATCGAGACCGGAACAACCCGGGGGCGCTTCTAAAGGCTAGGCTGTCGGCACGGGTTGACCGGGGGTGTGATGGCCCCAGGTGCTCATCTATTAATACTTGAAGTAAAAACTTTGTACTCCTTTTTTACGAAAATTGCGCGGACGGAGGAGTATGCAATTTCACACACTTATAGTTTACTAGCTGACCCGGCGGACTTCGTACCACAAATAAGGGTTGATCGTAGAAGGGTGAAAATTGAGGATTGTATGTATTTTTGTATGTTGTATCATAAAAAAATAGAAATTAAAAATTTTGTCTAAAAAATAAAAAATAAAATTTAGGGGTGGACTACCCCTAACATTTAGGGGGATGAAAAATAGATGTTGGCCGATTCTCATAGATACCGGATAAGCACAAAAAATTTCATCAAAATCGGTCAAGCCGTTTCGGAGGAGTATGGCAACGAAAACTGTGACACGAGAATTTTATATATTAGATATAGAGAAGGTTATCCAAATGTTAATTTTTTTTTAAATTATGCATAAAAATACATTAAATCAATAAAACAAATATTACACACACTACCATGTATTTGACACACACGTATATATACTCTTTTAAAAAATTTTCAAAAATGGAAGAGGAGCGGCCGAAATCTGTCAATGTCAATCTAAACTCACGTTCTATCTTTTTAATTTTTCATTGCACAATCCGTGCAGCCTTAACAAAATTACGGTCGAATTTCGACCACTGGGCGACCACAGTACTTAGTTATTTTGGCTCAATCTTATTTTCATGTTTTCCACACCGACGCGACGATGGAAACGCTACTCAAACGCGATGACCGTAAGTTAATTAATAATCCTAAATGTCCCATGGAGAATGCATTTAGTACTTGGTTTGGTTGTTGGCGGGGTTCTAAGTCCGCATGGCTAGCTACCGCCATCTCATCTTAAGAGCGTTTATGTCGCACACTGGCGCCGCCAATGAAAAAAAAAACATATCTAGTAATTAGAGATAGAAAATGAAATTATGCTCAACAAACTATCTGAATGAAGTAATTTAGCATTTTTACGTCACCTAATGAACACCTGGCATGTTATGGTTTAGTTAAATATGGCGTTATATAAAAGTGGTCGTAACGTCTTATTTAACTAAACCATAACATGTGAGGTGTTCATTAGGTGACGTAAAAATGCTAAATTACTTCATTTAAATAGTTTGTTGAGCATAATTTGATTTTCTATCTCTAATTACTAGATATGTTTTTTTTTTCATTAGTGGCGCTAGTGTGCGGCGTAAACGCTCTTAATCAGTCGCCATAACAATGAAGTAACAAGCGTCGTAGTGTTCCAACAGCTTGAGATAAGATTTAAGAAGAAGAAGCCATTCCTCAGTGGTTGTGGGTTCCAGTAAAATAATACGCTAATTACAAACTTTGGAAAAGTATAGAGTAAAAATCTATTTATTTATTTATTTATTTATATTTGAACAATGTTTCAACAGTTATAATGGTAAAAAAACACAAATGCTGAAAAAATTTCCACGAGCAGGGTTTGAACCTGCACGCCCTTCTGACATACCGGGTCAGGTGCTCTTCCAATTGAGCTATCGTGGTTCTAACTCGTTGAATAATTTCGGCGGGCTAGTTAGAACCACGATAGCTCAATTGGAAGAGCACCTGACCCGGTATGTCAGAAGGGTGCAGGTTCAAAACCTGCTCGTGGAAATTTTTTCAGCATTTGTGTTTTTGTAGTTTGTTCGCAACAAAATTTGCGTTAAAAATTATATAAACATTTATAAATAGCTTGCCTACTTCTTAACTGATCTTTAGTATTTGTAAAAATATTATGATCGGATGTTAACGACGGTAGTTGTTATAAACATTTAGTTATAATGGTACAGAAAATACAGAATTAAATTTTACCTAAACATAAGCCAATTAATGAAACACACTATGCTACTTAAATCTGTTAATTATATTTACTGGTGGTCAGAACTACGGAATCAATAAGTAGCGAAACTGTTAGTAACATCGTATACCTACTATACATCGTATAACTAACTGTGTATTTCTGGTCTAATAATACGTACAAAAAAACTTTTACTAACATCTTACTCCGTAGAAAACATCGGAAAACGGGAAAACTTATGTCGGAACATAACAATAATCGAACATGCTCCGACTTCGGAAGGTCGCCCTCAAGGTCTTCGGGTATATTCCCCTTTATGTGTTTGCGATCAAAAGAATTAATCCGCACTAATGCATATAGATGGCTGCCGTTTGTCACCCGAGATGTGGAGCTGAGAGTCCTTCTGTAGGAATAGAATGGAGACAAAATACGGAGACCATGTAAGTAAGTGATTGCATTTACGTCTGTTACGCCTATGGGCAACAAAGTTCTAATATACTCTGTATAGTATAGTAGTCATTTTATTTTATAAAGATCTAGTTACTCGCGTTTTTATTACAAACACTAGTTGTGCCCGGTCCGTGGTCCGGTGGTGTTGGTAGTCTCAAAATTAATAAATAAACTTTTCACAGACAACTATTTTTATTCGGATGCGTTCCGTTCTACGCGATATGATATTACAGTATCCTTTAGTCTTGCATTGTGCTGTTGTGACTGGGATTTGATAAACTGGACGATTCCAGGCAAATTATTTTTTTATTTTTTACTTTACCTGTGTATTTTATCTTACCTAATGGTAAGTATCTTGTTATCTTATCTTAGTGGGGCCTGCTGAGGTTCCCTCTTCCAGTAACACATCGACCCATCGGGATCTTTTGTGCAATCCCATCCTTTCACTCTTCTTCCTCTGTGAAAATAGATGCCATAAGTTTGGCGACGTCCTTAAGATAGTCCTTAATGGTAAGTAACGAAAAGGCCGAAGGTAGACGCGTGTTTCGCCCAAAATCCTGAAGTGACTATGTTACCTCTAGCTAACGTAAAACAGTAATGCTGTTATGGCGACAAACTTCGACATGATGGAACTCTCCTGCTGCCCCTACGCGGAGCTCCCTTCCATTCCTATTCATATTCACCGGTGATTTTTATTTATAGTTAGCACGAAAAAGGTCTCCACTCCACTCCACTTAGGAGGAAATGAAGTCTAGACGCGAAGGCAACTGGCGCAGCGTGAAAACAACGCAACATCAGTCACCCTCACCCTACCTACCTACAAATTGTAAGTAAATACTTAATTGAAAAATAATTTTCACTCTGTGATTTTTATCATCATCACCGATGACATTCAAAAATCGCTTACTGCTATAACGAAAACAAAAGAACTGTAAACGCCTAAACAACATGAGTCAAATCAAGTTTATTTTTAATGTGTATTTCCTTATAATAAACCGTCCAAATTTAATTGTGTATTTCTTATAACAGCCGGTTGCACCAAAATTGATATACATTTACAAATTCATTTTTACGTTTTACTTATACTATTCCGTTACTTTCACGAATTCGTAAATGTACGTTGCACCAACTAAATACGAGTAAAAGTATCAGTAACATTACTTGCTACACAAATAGAGCGTTAATTTTACCAGTTTACCTCAGTAGTTTTTTAACCGACTTCAAAAAAGGAGGAGGTTTCTCAATACGACTCGTATACATATTTTTTTTTATGTTGTGTTGGTTGGTGTATTATATAAATAATAACACGGGACTATAATCAGACTTGGTTTTATTAGAAGACACACAAATAGTTAACCAATGCCATAGCCATCTTGGCCAGCCATCCATGTCCGGCCCGTCCATAGACTCATGACGTTTTATGACAATGGTCACGTGATATACATATAACATTAATCTATTTAATCTATGCTCATAACATCCTCCTTCTTAGAAAAAGTTATTATTATAATTTTACAGCTTGACACAGTTTACAAAATTGACTAATCTCTCAAAAATAACTTTTGACAATAAAGACTGTTAAAAATAACTCTTAAAAAATAAGACAATTTGTTGAACTAATTCTTTATCTATATATTCTAGACCTAACTAAATCAATCAGTCCTTCACAGTCATTGCTAAAATGTATAACAGAATATTAACTCCTACAAGTCTAACCGTCTTGGTGGTCTTACGACTCTTCCACACCTGGTGCGCATTTCCACTGGAGTTGTATGCTCTTCAATAGTCGGTGCTACTGTATGAGACTCAGAAGAAGTCTTGATATTTGGACTTTTTTGTAACATATCTTGAGATACAGTTTGAGGAGACTGTGGAGGCCTCACAATATGTTGTCTGTTTCTCCTTCCTATAAATCCATCTGACCCTTCAACAGTATAAGACCTAGGCTGATCACATTTAGACCTTACTGTGCCTGTAATCCATGGAGTATCTGGCATTTTCTTAAAATAGACTTTATCTCCTTCTTGTAGTTCTGGTAATGGTTTAGTCTTTCTGTCATAGTACTTCTTCATTTTATTTTTATTTTCTTCCTTAGTTTTTTCATATTCTTGAAATTTGACTGTTCTTGGTTTTAAGTTTTTTGTGACTGTTGGTAATTGTGTTCTAAGTGAACGTGACATAACCAATTGTGCTGGAGATGGTAGATTTCCTCTAGGTGTATTCCTGAATTGAAGCAAAGCCAGATATGGATCTGTTCCTGATTCCTCTGACTTGGTAAGAAAACGTTTACATATCTTGACTGCTGACTCCACCAGCCCATTTGACCTTGGTATGTAGGGACTTGACGTATTATGATGTATTCCCCATTCAAAAATAAAATTCTTAAACTCTGCCGAATTAAATGGTGGCCCGTTGTCAGAGAATAACTCAACTGGAATACCATGTCTGCTAAAAATACTTTTAAGACAAACAATTACTGTTTTGGCGTTAGTACTTGCCACTGACATTAATTCAATATAATTTGAGTAATAATCTTGTACTACTATGTATTTTTTAGATTTATAATCCATAAAATCAACACCAACTTTTTCCCACGGAAGTAAAGTAACTACATGTGGAAGAAGTGGTTCTGGAGCATTTGAACTTCTATGTGACAAGCAAATATGACACGACTGAACAATATTTTTTATATCTGTTGACATAAATGGCCAAAATACATGTCCTCTAGCAAACGCTTTTGACCTTTCAATTCCCAAATGACCACTGTGTATTATTTTCAAAATATCTGGCCTTAATTTTGTAGGTATGACTATACTGTTACTTCTGAAAATTAAATCATTTTCCGTATGTAAATCAAATCTATACTGCCAAAAATTATGCAGATTTTCGTGAACTTGAGTTTTACTTGATGGCCATCCTTCTTTACAGTATTTTTTCAAAATCTGCAGAATTTCATCTTCATTAGTGCCTCTGATTAGCCACTGTAGACGTTCTGATGAGATTGGTAATGACTTAATCAGTAAATTTACATGAACTATGACATCATCATCTAATTCATCTGAATTTGTTTCAGAGAGGGCTGCCCTTGACAAAGTATCAGCAATGTACATGTGACTACCTTTCTTGTAAACTACATTTAGACTGTAGGGTTGTATTTTCAACATCATTCTTTGGAGACGTGTTGGAACCTCGACTAAGGATTTTTTAAATAATGTTATTAAAGGAGCATGATCTGTCTCTACAGTTACAGTTTGTCCATATATAAATTGATGGAACTTGATGCAGGCAAAAACTATTGAATAGAGTTCTTTCTCTATCTGAGCCATTTTTTGTTGTGTATCTGTTAAAGTTTTTGAAGCATAATATACTGGATGTTGATTTTGTAACAACACCGCTCCGACAGCACTCTTACTAGCATCACTTTGTAGAACAATAGGATCATGAACATTAAAATGTGACAACACTGGAACATGACATATTAATTGCTTCAAACGACAAAATGTTGTCTCATGATTAGCAGTCCACTGCCAATCAGTAGATTTTTTTAATAATTGGCGTAGAATTTCTGTCTCGCCTGCCATATTCTTAATAAAAGGACCTAAATAATTAAGCATGCCTAGAAATCTTTGTAAATCCTTTAGACAGGTAGGCGAGGGCATCTCTTTGATTGCTCTGACTTTGTCTGGGTCAACTGTGATTCCGTCTGCTGAAAAAATATGACCCAGATATTTAACACTCTCCTTGGCGAATGTACCTTTTTCTTTATTAAATTTTACATTATATTCCTTTGCTCTTTTAAATACTATATTAAGACGCTCACTATGCTCTTGTAGTGTCTGACCGCTTACTAAAATATCATCACTGTATACTGCCACCCCTGGTATGTCACCAAATATTTCAGTCATAATTCTGTGAAAATATTCAGGAGCACAGTTGACTCCATATGGAAGACGTTTAAAGCGGTATCGGCCAAAAGGTGTATTAAAAGTTGTGAGGTAAGAACTCTTCTCACTCAATTTACACATCCAAAATCCACTACTGGCATCCAAGGTGGAATAAAATCTTGCACCAGCCACCTTGGCACGGACCATGTCTACTGATGGAATAGGATAATGAGTCCTCTTAATTGCCTGATTTAAATTACGGGGGTCTAAACATACCCTTAATTGACCATTTTTCTTTTCTATTAAGATTAAAGAACTCACCCATTCAGTAGGCTCTGTGACCTTGGTAATGACATCTATTTTTTCCATCTTCTCAAGTTCTTGTTGAAGTCTATGATGTAATGCAAATGGTACTTTTCTCGGAGCATCGACTTTTGGCTGGACCTCAGGATTTGTACTTATGTGACACTCACCAGGAAGACAACCAAGGCCGGTAAAAACAGAATTATTACATTCAACAAGTTTTAAAATCATATTTTGTGACTGACTTGACTGTAATGAAAATGACTGTGACTGACTTTTTGTGACTTTAGGACATATTATTTGACTTGAATTTGACTCATTTTGACTTATTTCAGAAGACAATTGACTAATATCCCTTTCTGGTGTTTGCATGCCTGCAGTGTCTACACAAAAAACTCTTTTAATTAGTCCAATATCTGAGCAAGTAAGTTTACCTAATACAGTTGGAGAATTCACGTTTGCAATTATAAAATTAATTTGTTTTGTCATGTAGAGGTCATTAAATTGGAATTTACACTCTAAGTTTTGTTGACCTATTACCTCTAGGCTATTACCAGTGTATGACTTAATTTTTATATCAGTTTTAGACAATACATTTTTAATATTAAGTGAATCATAAACACTTTTTGCCCGTATCAATAATACAATTTATTAGGGAATTATTTATATATAAATTAATTGTCCATTCACTTGACAACGACTTGGATGACTGAATATGACCTATAAACAATTCATCTTGTTCTGACTGTACCTGTTGCATATTACTATCAGACTGCACATATTTTACTGACTTTGGCTGAATTGACCGACAACAGACTGCAAAATGACCGACTTTTCCACATTTTCTACACTTTACACTTAATGCTGGACAATTATAACGATGCACCTGACCACACCTTGTACAAACTTCCTGTCTTGATTGCTGACTATATTGACTGGCATTCCTTGAGTTAGACATTGATCTTGAGCGTGACTGACTTGTATTATACAAAACTGAACTTTGTTCTGCTGTCAATTCATCCATTTGATGTCTGGAAGCAAGCATGGCCTTTGCCATCTCTAAGGCCTTATCAAGATCCAGCGTATCTTCAAGCAATAATTTTTCTCTGATATAATTGTATTTTTGATGCATGTTACATATAAACATTATTTTGATTAGGCGTTCTTGCAGCTGTCCTAGCTCACAGTTTTGTGACCTTAATTTTAATGTGCAAGCAAAATCGTCTAAGGTTTCATTTTCACCTTGCTTGTATGTGAAAAAATTATGACATTCATAAGTGAGGTTAGCTTTTGGGGCGAAGTGATTTTGGAATAACTCTATAAGCTCGTCGTATTTAATGTTACCCTCGTCTTTTCCAAATGTATTGAATATATCCACGCCCTTTTCACCAATGACATGTAGAAATAAAGCTACCTTTCTGCCATCCCTTTCTTCATCCATACCAGACGCACGTAAATAAAATTTAAATGATTGTACCCATCTTTTCCATTGCGAAGCCAAGTTACCATTCATCACCATGGGCTGCGGACTGGACATTCCAGAAAGTTTCTTGGGCTTATGATTTTCTTCACACATGACGCCGACTTTTCACTCGAGAATTTCACAATGACTCAAGGTGCAACGACTAGGTATATGACACGTAGATTACGAACCCAATTACTGACACCATGTGTTGGTTGGTGTATTATATAAATAATAACACGGGACTATAATCAGACTTGGTTTTATTAGAAGACACACAAATAGTTAACCAATGCCATAGCCATCTTGGCCAGCCATCCATGTCCGGCCCGTCCATAGACTCATGACGTTTTATGACAATGGTCACGTGATATACATATAACATTAATCTATTTAATCTATGCTCATAACATAACATATGTGTTCGCGGATAACTTCGTCGTTTATGATCCGATTTTGATGATTTTTTTTTGGAAAGGAGATATCCCAAGGGTGGTACCATAATAAGAAAACCAGGATCTGATGATGGTATCCCAGAGAAATCGAGGGGAACCTTCGAAAATCGTAGTAGCAACTAGTGTGCTTATTAATGTTTTTGTTAAGTATTAAAAGCACTACTATTTAATGAAGGTCTGGAGTCGATCTAATGATGGAGCCGAAAGACAGTCGAGGGAACTCTTCAACGATTTACAGCAATTACATGGTGTTTGGGCTTGATTAATTTGTATTGAAGAGAACTTTACACCTAGATGGGTTGTGACTGTCATTAAGGGTCTGATGATGAAGACGAAGGTCAGTCAAGGGAAGTCCTCAACGTTTTACAGTAGCTACCTTGTGTTTGGTCTTAATTCATTTCTATTGATAAGAACTTTACACCCCCATATGAGGAAAGTCGAGGAAATTCCTCAACGATTTACAGCAGTTACCTTTTGTTGGGCTTACTTCATACGGTTCAATATGCCAAAATGTTTAGTTCGTACAAAAATAATACCTAATTAAGATTGAAGTTTTTCATAGGAATACAACTACCTACTAGGCGGTCGTTTCCGCATCCAAGAAGCATCCTTGTTAGGTCTACGTCTACCCATCACTAAAAATCGTAAAATAAAATAATTTTTAACAAAAAAAAACCGACTTCAAAAACAGGAATCTTAAAAAGTAAAAACAGCTCTAAAAAGCAAGAAATATTATTGAAATCATATTATTAATTACCTAGATACGAATATCAGATTAAAAAAATGTCTACTGAAGTCGGTCGGTTGGTGGTCAGAAATTGTAGAAGATATTATAGTGATTTATTCTCTCAGAGCACGTATCTTTAAATAAATAGAGCGTTTTCTAACCTCCAACACGAATTGCAAACACGAACGAACTGTCATAATCTTATACTTTTACGTTATGAGCAAGGTTTGAGCTTCGTAAAAAGTAACCGTATAATGTAACCGTAAAACGTATCGCAAAGCTTGGTACAACAACGTTTTACATTATACGTTTACTTTTTACGTTACTTTTTACAAATTCGTAAAATGAAAGTTTTGGTGCAACCGGCTGTAAGTTGTTTCAGAAATCGACCATTCATTGTCTTAAAACTGTTTGTTTACCAATTGTTTTTCCCTAATCAACTGTGGTTTACTAATTGATTTAAAACTTGAGCCGGACTGTCCTGTGCAGTGGCGAGAGATCAATGGATAACAGTTCCGAATATTTAATGATCGCAGAGAAATTCGGCCCTTTGAAGGTTTAACTACCTTTGATGTAATTAACCAATTTACGTGTCTACTGAATAATTTAATTTGATTACTGTACAGCGTGTTTATTTAGTGGTTAGGCCGTGTTTTGTTTCGATTGCACCTCGCTGGAATAATATATATATATATATATATATATATATATATATATATCACCCTTTTGTCATTTTCGAAACACTTCTCTATCAAAATCGTATGTTTTGTTTCTCTTTTATAAACGGTTCACAGTCCAGCAGACCCTTATACATAATCTAGAGATCTCTATTTTTATTTCTTTATTTACCCATTCTTATTTATTTTTAACAACGAACCTTTTAATTATTACCTCAACCTCAAACAAGAGTTTGAGGTAATAATTTAAAGGTTCGTTGTTAAATATACTTTACATTTCTTCTTCTTTCTTCGAATTCTTTGCCGGCGCATGTGTTTCCCAGTTCCTATAGTCCCGGGTCTTTTAAGCGGGGCGTGAAACGGCATTTATGTAGGCCGTCATGAATGGGTGCGCTTGTTATCGTGCTTGTTCCACGGTGGGGAGCGCTCTCATTATTTTTGGACTGCATCGGCTGCTTACCATCAGGTAGGATGTAGTCACTATGACGTGCCAATATAAAAAAAAAAAAAAAACATGTTTACTTTAAATGCTTTAACTCTCCGCTTATAACTTTATTTATCATTAAGACAAAGTTTCATTAAAACTACTGACATTTCCCTACCAGTGTACATTCTAACCACTATTAGGTAATTCCGAATATTTCAAAAGTTATATACTTCGACCTTTTTATTTCAACCTCTTTCTCGCATCCTTTATCCTTTACGCGTTCACCTTTGAACGATATATTTTCGGTAATATCCCCGTCGTTGGGCCAGGGTTAAATGACACCGTGATATCATCTGCAATAATCAGTCAATCAAGCGAGTTATAGGCCGATCAGTTTTATACAGTGTGTTACAAAAGCCCTGTCCGATCCGTAAAGGCTTTTGTACCGAAATTGCTCAAATTACCCCAAAATTATGCTAATTTTATAAATGTGACCACACTTTCAACCAATGGCGGCGGCGCCAAAGGTCCTACCTACGGAATGCCGACAAAAGTATTGCCATGTAAGTTTTGTCATTTAACAAATTTTTTATCGGTTCACTACTCTTCTACTTCTTTAAGTGAGCGAGCTTACAGCTCCGGAGACCTATCTGAATATTAGGTAGTGGACTATACGTGTCCACGGGGCAACTAGCTCGAGACACTAGTCTTAAAAGTACCGGATGAAGGATGCGTACCGGCGTGTTCTGATCTGGCGTTATGACCTGACGTAGATGGTCCCTTGTGCTTGCGTAAGGATGTCTGACACCTAACTTTATAACCGTAAGGTTGGCGGAGGGTGTCAGTATAAACTTTAAAGTAGGTAGGTAGTGTGTAGCAGGGTGTCTTCTATTTTAAAATAATTACGTAAATAGAACTGAATCTCGATACCTAATTACACCTATACGGATCGGACAGGGTTTTTGTTACATATTGTATACTTATGTGTAACAGATGCGGTTGACATTTCTTGCTTGCAGAACAAACATACCACCAACCAAACCGAGTAGGGTAGTGGCATCGCCTTTCGATACAGTTTTCGTCTCCAAAAAATAACATAGGGTTTCATTGAAATTTAACGAGATGCCAGCCTGGAAGCAGATGGGCTGTATTAAATTCTTGCTAAAGACTAACCCCCCGTTCCGGGTGTAGAAAAGGGGCCCCAAAAAAGAACACAATATTTTTTTTCACGAAATGCCTACAAAAAGCATAGCTAACGAAAAAATATTGAAATTTTTGATTTTTAATAAAAATAAAAATATTTTTTTGTATGAAGCTAGATTTTTGTTGTTTAATATAAAAAATAACCTCGAAATTCAAAGTCTTAAATTTCTAACCTATCACGTGACCTACAGCCAAAAGTGAAAAATTTTACAAGACCTAGTGCTCCCTACAGAACGTGATCGAATCGAAATCGGCCATGTCTCGGACCCCCTTTGCTACACCCTAACCTAACCCCCTTACAAATAAACAAAGAATAAGGTCCGAACAGTTATTCCGTGTTTTGTCTTTTTTACTCTAAAAACACAAATGTCGAAAAAATTTCCACGAGCAGGGTTTGAACCTGCACCCTTCTGACATACCGGGTCAGGTGCTCTTCCAATTGAGCTATCGTGGTTCTAACCAGCCCGCCGAAATTATTCAACACTATTTACTTTTTACTTTGAAAGCCAAAGGCGCCCATTCAATGTTAACAACTACCGTCATTAACATCAACAATCAACATTTGTGTTTTTGTAATTTGTTCGCAACAAAATTTGCGTTAAAAATTATATAAACATTTTTAACTCTAATTTGAAATGACGTTTATATGACAGGATAAAACACGGAATAACTATTCGGACTTTATTCTTTGTTTATTTTTAAGGCGGTAAAAAAGGAGTTCGATGGCGCAGAGTGCCCGTTCACGTTAACGAAAACGAAAATTTGTTTAATGTTTTCTAAAATTTACGCGAACACTACACATTGAAATGAAACAACTTTTACGGATCTACTCGCGTCTATTTTACACATTACTTTTAATTAATGTTCATCCTGACGTTTCGAATCCTTTGCAGGGTCCGTGGTCACAGGGAGACTGGGGTATTGGTCGTCTCATAATTAGTTACTTAATCAGGTGCGTTCCGTTTCACACAGAAAGAGCTTACAGTATCTTTTGGTCTGGCAGTTGGTATGATGTTGGGACTGGAATTTAATATTTTTTATGATGGGATCACAGGCTTATCAATAGAGAAGATTAATATTAATTAATTAAGAATTAGGATGCTTTATAATTTGCCAGACTAAAAGATACTGTAAGCTCTTTCTGCGTAAAACGAAACGCACCTGATTAAATTTAAATGAGGGTATACAAGCTACCAACTAATTATGAGACGACCAACACCTCAGTCTCCCTGTGACCACGGATCCTGCAAAGTGTTCAAAACGTCAGGGTAAACATTAATTAAAAGAAATGTGTAAAATAAAATTTGTATGGCAAAATTTTAACTCTACACGTATGCCGCCAGGAGGCGCTGCTTCAATGCCATACTAATATTCGTTTTCGTAAACGTAATCGAACGAATACGGATAGTAAACAAAACTCACACTAGGCACTCGGTGGTTAACGCGCCCGGTCTGCGATTGCTAATGTTATGTCACTTTCGCAAAGGCCGGTCATCGGATGGGTGACCAAAAAATTATCATCTCTAGCCTCCATGCGGAAGGCACGTAAAGCCGTTGGTCGCAGCTGCATTAGCAGTCGTTAACAACTACCAATCCGCACTGAGCCCGCGTGGTGGTTTATGGCCCGTTCTCCCTATCCATCCATAAGGAAGGCTCGTGCACCAGCAGGGGACGTTGATAAGCTGGTGATGATGGTAATAAAAGACTAAAATCAGTTGCTGATTTTTATTTTTAAACGGTTTTTTAATGATAAAGGACAAAAATTATGTCGATCTCTGGTTCCTGTTGAAAACTACACAATACTTTTATTGCAAACCATAACGTACATAAAGATGGTAATAAAATTTAAAGATCAAATTATGAACTACGTTTGGCACGCAATAGAAGAAAAAGGAAAAGGAAGCTCAAACATTATGTCGCTGCAAAGCTACGATTATAACAAACTAGCGGCCCGTCCCAGCTTCGCACGGGTGGACATTTCTTTTTTAATATAGCCTATGCGCTAATGTAGCATTCTAATGGTGAAAGAATTTTTTTACTCGCTAGAATTCAGACGGGATAAGCATCAAATGACGATAATGTGTAAAATACTGGCGGTAGGATTGATGCTCTGAATCTGCACGGTGACTTGTGTCGTTTATTTGTTCCTAGTAACTACAATCGTAGCAGAAGGCATAAGTTGTGTGCGGTACGATTTTGTCGAACAGTGGCCCGACGCTAGTCATCTATTACCACGCAGCCATTCATCACTCGATGCTCTCCAAGATACCAATCCTGAATGCGACTTGTTTGCGGATGGATGGTCGAAGATATTGTCGGACTGAAAGAAAGGTATGAGTGTGTGTGAGTGCGTGTGTAGCTTTTTGTAATTTGTGTCTTGCTGTTATTTTATGCGAATATTTATGTTATTGATCAAATTTTATTTTATTATTGCTAAGTAGTGTCTTATGCGACTACTGTAAGGCTCTTTATTTTTTTTTGTAATTGTATTTAATAATTCTTGTTGTAACGTTAGATTGTAGAATGTGTAATCTTTAATTAATGAAATTGGTTTTTTTATACTGTTTAATTAAAGTAAAAATAAATAAATAAATAATCCGTTCAGTAGTCTTTGAGTTTATTAGTT
Source organism: Eudonia lacustrata (assembly GCA_947562085.1). Lineage (NCBI taxonomy): Eukaryota > Metazoa > Arthropoda > Insecta > Lepidoptera > Crambidae > Eudonia > Eudonia lacustrata. Next base: position 22,903,955 of record OX387341.1, read on the forward strand.
GCAAACATACAAAATACAAAGCTTTCCTCTTTATAATATTAGTATAGATATACTACAGAGCCGGTATACTATATAGTAAAACTTTTTTATGTGTGACATGGTAAAATATTTATAACTCGCTACTGTTTGACGAGCGACAAACTATGAGGGCGATTCGTTCCGTTGGTTCGGATGCCGCGCGCTCGTAAATACCACCGCCAAATAATTACACAGCGATAAACTGTGGCGTTGCGGCCACGGTAACACGGCTCACCGTGGCGGATCACTATAAACTTTCAGTTTAGCACTAGATTTACGACTTAACACGGCGTTTTTAGACTGTTTTAGAGTTAGTTTATCTGGTAGTACTTAGCTAGTACTAGTGAAAGCAAAAATTAATAGACAAAAAACAACTGCAAAGAATAAAAACTGAAAAGAAAACAACAAGCTCTACGATCCCAGAATTCAATTTGAGCAATGTTGAATGCAACGTGAAATATTTCCTTGTCCGATACCTATACTTAAATAATAAAATCTATAATAAATGAGTATTTATAAATACATTGAATATTGATAGTTGTTGCAGGCGTGGTCAATCACCAACCAAAGAGAGTGCGGATTTAATTGAGCTAGCCACGGCAGCCTCTTGGTTGATGATTGTCCCTGTCTGCGACAACTATCAATATTCAATGTATTTATTTATTTCTTTTCAGATTTTTCTCTTTGCAGTTATTTTTATGAGTCAGGTTTTTATTTAATCTTTTATTTATTTAAACATTAGCAACATAAATATTACATGGCGGACTTAATGCCTGAGGCATTCTCTACCAGTCAACCATAGGGTAATGCTGAGATAACATTGGTAGGTGCAATCAAGATATATTATACCTAAATAATTTAAAAGTTTAGTTTAGTTTTTACGAGTGTAAAATTGTTTTTTATATAGTTGTTTTAGCAGTCGAGTTTTTTGTTTTATTTTAATAATTTGGTTTATTTGAAACTTATCGTTTTGTAAAGTAAATAACCAAGCATTTCAAAACCTTCATATAATAATTATATTAAAACACCTTACTCTTTTAAATAGCAAAGTCATATCGCATACACCAATTTTTGACAATAATCTGATTAGGGCGTAAAAACGAAACTCTTGACGTCTAGTACTTTTGACTGGCAAGTTCTTTAAGTTTTTAAACATGGGAATAAAATCTGATAATATTCCCGAAAACAAAACACCATAAAACATTGCTGTGAATGAAAATTATGAACACATCTAGATTCATAAAAAAATTTAGCCATATCCTTTAAATTCCGTAGATGTTGTAGTTCGTTTAAAGAATTTTGATCGTGTGGTCGATCTAACAGTTTTTTGGGGCCAAGACCACTAAATAGCTAAACCCGGCCAATGTTTTTCCTTTTTTTGTTTTTTTTTATTTTTTTATAGCCTATGTCACTCCCACAGTCAAAACAAATCTAACGAGACCTCATATGTTAAAATCCACCATGCCGTTTGGGCTGTAGGGCGTTTCAAAGAAACAGACATACATACATACATACATATATATATGCATACATACATACATACATACATACATACATACATACACTCGAAAAACATAACCCTCCTTCTGACGCAGTCGGGTAAAAATAAAACTTTGAAATGAAACAAATTTTAAGGATCTACTCGATTTTATTTTATACATTAGTTTGAAATAATATTTATACGTTTAACGTTTTGAACCCTTTGCAGGGTCCGTGGTCACAGGGAGACCCTCCTGATTAATTAAAACTAGGTAATGTACAAAATAAACTCGATTAGATTCGTAAAAGTTGTTTTATATCAATATGTAGTGTTTCGCGTAAACTTTAGAAAACAAAATAAAACTTATGGTTTTAAAATAAATTAATGTTATTGGTTTTTAACGAATATAAAGCACCTACGTTCCCAATATGGACCAATGCATTGTTATTTGAACTCAACCTCTGAGGTTTTTGAATGCAACGATTCCCCGCAACCGTGGCTATCAGACAAGAGTTGCGATAAAGCATTGATACGTTCAAGAACCATACCATATTGGAAAAGTGTACACTTCCCCTAATATAAAAATTAAATTATGTAGTATACCAGTATATAAGTTATTATCAAGTGAGATGTGGTGCCAAGTTGTCCTGCTGTGGAATAAATAAACAAAAGTCTATCGCAAGATGTAAGCAACATGGTAATACTTCGCTGGCTTCTGATTCTGATACGCCGTTAACTTCCCAAGCCTAACAAAGCCTACTCAGAGAACCGTAACTAATGCGAAAGAATGTAAATAGCAACGTACATCGCTTAGGAATTATGCCTCCAGTGGGCCTCTATACTGCATATAGAGCAATGTATAACGAACATGCTATCACATGCGGTCTCGCGTGTTTACGACTGCCGGTGTTTACAAGTTGTAAATGTTGTAATCGATACGCCAATTAGGAGCAGACTTCCGTGTTTACGTATTGTCGGAACAAATGCTTTTTATGCGCTACCAGGCTCTCGAACACAGATTTCATCCGCCTCTGTGGTCTACTGGCAAAGACGACCGACCGGTCTCAAACTCAGAGGTTCTGGGTTCGATTCCCAGCGGGGGTACATGTTTGTGTACTCAGTTTGGTTGGTGGTGGGCTTGTCTGTCCGCCTGGCTAACTACCACTGCCTTATTTAACAATGTCCTTATTACATTTGAGGAGCTCGATGGCGCAGCGGTTAACGCGCCGGTCTGCGAGTGCTGAGGTTAAGCAACTTTCGCAAAGGCCGGTCATCGGATGGGTGACCAAAAATGTATCATCTCGAGCTCCTCCGTGCTTCGGAAGGCACGTAAAGCCGTTGCTCCCGGCTGCATTAGCAGTCGTTAACAACCACCAATCCGCACTGGGCCCGCGTGGTGGTTTATGGCCCGTTCTCCCTATCCATCCATAGGGAAGGCTCGTGCCCCAGCAGTGACATAACATACTAATTTGTGCAGTTTCAACTGATTTCATACAAATTACTCTTTATTTTTTACATCTGAATTATTAATGAAATACCAGAATCGTGCCCCAGGTGAGTGAAAGCCAAGCGCTCCCCGTTATGGGATTATAAAAACAATTACTTTTTTTTTCGTCACCTTCGCCCATCGCTTGCTATTTTACTAAATGGAAACCTCGAACTGGCAAACACCAAGGGCACAATTTGAATAACTGATCCCTTAGCCTTTCTGACTTAAAGTAATTTATTCATAGTGCAAATTATAAAAATAGGTGCGTAATTTACGCAAATGGGTTAATCCTAACAGCCATGAGCTGGAAAAGTTAATCTATTTCTTCGGTACCAGTTTAAGGGTTGTCAAAATCACAGAAGACAAAGCAACTTCCCCATCCCCATCCGAGCCTGCTCCTGTTTATAGAATTACCCTTGAGCGATATAATTGTAAATAGAAATCACTGTTCGCCGTTCATCGGTACAAAGAGAATATTTTCAGCCGGTACTTACCTTTATTTACCGACAGCTCGGTTCGCCGAAAGAATGTTAAAAGTAATAAATGTTTCACCGATACCACCATTCGCAGATATGGCAATTCGCTGAAAGCTCCACTGGACGAATTAGCTTTTTCGTTCCTTCGTCGTGGTCAAACTGATTTGACCACGAGGAATTTTAACATTCTTCGTAGACAAACTGTAACTATATAATGTTGCACTAGATTTAATTGTGGAGTAGCGTAAATGTAAGGTTTTTTAACACAACGACGAGGAAACGTGTATTTTACGATAAGGCAGAAATGAGCAGAGTGCTTAGCGTGAGTTTGTTTACTATCCGTACTCATTCGATTACGTTTACGTAACCGAAAATTTCAGGAGCTCGATGGCGCAGTGGTTAACGCGCCCGGTCTGCGAGTGCTGAGGTTAAGCAACTTTCGCAAAGGCCAGTCATCGAATGGGTGACCAAAACTTTGTCATCTCGAGCTCCTCCGTGCTTCGGAAAGCACGTTAAGCCGTTGGTCCCGGCTGCATTAGCAGTCGTTAACAACCACCAATCCGCACTGGGCCCGCGTGGTAGTTTATGGCCCGTTCCCCTATCCATCCATAGGGAGGCTCGTGCCCCAGCAGTGGGGACATAAAATGAGCTGATAATGATGATGAAACGAAAATTAGTATGGCATTGAAGCGATCATAAGAGAAAAGTTAAAATTTTGCTATACAAATTTTCGTTTGCGCAAACGTAATCGAATAAAAACGGACAGTAAACAAAACACACACTAGGCGGGTGCCTATTTCACATCTATTCACATCTGCTTTCTATCTGGGTAGATAGAAAGCAGATGTGAAATAGACAAAGTATTATGAAAGTTCATACATATTATAAAAAGTCTGTACTATTTTTAAATTGAGCTTTCAGTCACCCCTTGATGTTAGTCGACAATAAAATTGCTTTACCACCTTAGAAGTGAATTTTGTTTGCATAAACATATAACAATATAACATAACAATGACATATAACATAACATAACATAACATAAATAACAAGTTCTATTTTTGTATAAAAGACCAAGTGACAGATACGTTGTCATCATTGACAATGAGCTTTAGCGAAATTTTATTGTAATGGAAGTTTTTCTCAAAAGTGATAAAGCAATTTCATGGTCGACTATACAAAAATTTAATTCAATGAATCAAGTTTTTGGTTGCAATCTGACCTCTCATGACCTTTCCGAGTGTCCCATAATTGCCCAAAGAGTAGTCGTCTCCTCCGCTGAATTAAAGCGTTCTAATCCCCAGACGATGCAGTCGCCATCTCAATTACAACCGAATGGTCTATCTACTGGACACCCGGGCCGCCGCGTGCTATTAAGCTAGCTGCTCACTGGCAAAACTGTTACCGTATGAACGTCCCACTGCTGGGCTCAGGCCTTCCTAAACAACCAATAGTACTGGAGATAGAGCTTTATTTAACCGACCAGGCTGGCATAATGCGAGTAGATAGGTTGTAATGACTGCTATCATACGACCTCCTTAGACAAATGACATAATGGTAATAGAATATAATGATTAGAGAAATGAGTAATGATAAATGATACTCTAACCTTGGATATCAGTAAAGATGCAGGTCTTTATTGAGAATTTCTTGAGAGAGTTTGGAAAGTGCAGTTGCACTGTTTGGTTTCATTTGCCAACACTAACTGCCGTACTCAGAGACGTCAATTAAGTTTTAATGACAATTAAATGTCTTTCCTTCTCTATTTAGCAGTATACATAAGAAAGTGACAGCAAGAGACTTAATTGTCATTAAAACTTAATTGACGTCTCTGAGTACTTCAGTGGTAAGCACGTTCAAGGACACTATTAACGGGTAATAATCTATAATAATTTACAAAACAAACAGCCGATATGATTCTTCACTTCGCCGCTAATAAGCCTACGATAATCTTTCTATTATATTAGCATTATGGCACTTGTCTAGAAAGCTTAATAATGAGCCTTCCGAAGCGCGGAGCTCTAGATATTTCAATTTGGTCACACATCGGGTGACCCGGTGCGGCATTGCGAAAGTTATTTAACTTGCGAGGTCACAACTCGAATGCGCTAGCCGCTGCCCAATTGAGTTACTGTGCAGTTGCGACTTCCCGGGCATAATATGTTATGTACAGACATACCAAACTTAATATGTAGAAAGTTAATGAATAGTTTTATAATTAGATCTGGTAAATATTTCAATAAGTTCAATAAGTTCGCTTCGATCTTTATTGTTCTAATGCAGGACAGGTTAAAACTATGTTTACTCCTAAATAAGTGCGGCTGACTTTTTTTCTCCTAGTTAATTTTCTTTTTCTCAAATTCTGCTTTTAAATATGGTACTTTGTGCTCATAAGTTGTTAGGTGTCGAGTAAAAATTGTGAGTAATGCTGTTAGGTCCCCAAAAAATGTTAAGCGCACAACATTATCCACAACCTAACCAAGAATAATATTACCTACTAACATGTTATGTAGTTAAAAGATAAAATAAGTTTACAGATTGTAAAAAAAAAATTGTTAACATTTGTCTCTCATCTCAACAGTTATGTGTAAAAGAAAAAGGTATCTTTTTTAATTACAAAATAAATGGTATTTGTTATTTCAGTGCAGAAATTTTGCCGATATATAAAGGAACCTCCGCCGCCGCTTATAGGTACAGTCAACAGCAAAGGTAACAGATGATTGGTCAAGTTTTAAAATATGAAATCAGTATGAAAATCAAAGCTTTTTAAACGCATATCGAAAAACCTTCGAGTGTCTACTAGTACCTGCAGACTTTGACTGTAGTTATATAGAAAATACCGACTTACACTATCGAAACTTAATTTTGAAATCTAGTAAACATCATCTACTTGTGCTGTTGACTGTACGACCATCTAGATAAATCACATTTCGCGCATAACATTAACTTTAGAAAACAATATTAACTTCCGTGCTTCAGAAGGCACGTGAAGCCGTTGGTCCCGGCTTAGCAGTCGTTATCAACCACCAATCTACACTGGGCCCGCCCGCGTGGTGGTTTATGGCCCGTTCTCCTTAACCGTCCATAGGGGAGGCGCGTGCCCAGCAGTGGGGACATGAAATGAGCTGGTGGTTCAACTTGTTATCGTTATTAAGACCGAGAAAAAAAATGGAAAAAAATCACGTTTGTTATTGAGAGCCCTCCTTTAATATTTATTTTATTTTAATTTAATTATTTCTTTTTAAAGTGCATAAGCTCATAGCTCAATATTCTGTGAATATTTCAAGCGTTGTTGTTGCCGTTATCAATATCGAGAAAAAACGAGCAAAACTGGACCGATTTCATTACTTTTTCATTAAAAATTAAAGAAAGGCTTTGGCTTATAGGGACACCCCTATATTTTGCTTTTTTTCATAAATTAATTATTAAAAAAGATATGAATCTTTAAAAACCTTAAAAATTGGCCAGATTTTCCGCTGTTTCCCAAATTTGACGAGACTATATATATATATATATAAAAAAAACAAAACATAGGGACACAGCCAAAGCCTTTCTTTAATATTTAATGAAAAAAATAATTAAATCGGTTCAGTTTTGGAGGAGAAATCAGGGGACTACGAAACGTTGATTTTGTCTACTTTTCATACATATTTTTCAATTCAGTCGACCTTAGTATTTCCTCTTAACTGTACTATCCATTTCTCTTTCTTCGAAAATTTACCAATACAGCCAGAACAGCCGACACGAACCTTTGCTATAGTTCAGTGACCTTTGTAATACCTAATTACGATAAGATATTTTCGGATATATGATGTTCAGCTCTTCGGAGAGCCTGTTATTTCCCTAAACAGACTATAGACCAATTAATATCAGATATGTGGCCGAAATTAACGGACATTCAATGTTGTTCAGTGACATTTGTAACGTGAGTATTACGTGAAGATATTTTTAGATATTACGACGTTCAGCTAATTATGACCAATCACTATATACTATACTATATTCTCTATACTATACTATACTATATCTCCCTCAAGCGACTTCAATACTTTCTCCCCTTTCAAACCAAAATTATGCTCGCGCAATCCCTACTTCTCCCTATACTAGACTACGCCGACGTCTGTTACTTGGATGTGACTGAGGAGCAACTGCTGAAACTAGAACGTCTGCAAAATCTGGCCATACGTTTTATCTTCGGCTTACGAAAGTATGACCTTGTTTCTCACTTTCGTAGTGAATTAAATTGGATACCGATCAGACATCGCCGTAATGTGCACATCCTTTCCAATCTCTATAACATCCTTAACGACCCTAATTCTCCTTCTTACCTTCGTTCCCGTTTCCAACTCCGGCCCCCACCTTGCCGCTCAAGACGTGCTTGTATAACAAAGACTCTTGAGATTCCTAAAGTCAATACCAACTTCCTTTTAAATTCATTTGCAGTCAAAGCAGCGCAGCTTTGGAACAGGCTTCCTCGGACATCCAGGATAGTTTGTCCATTATATCCTTTAAAAAGAAAGTCAAGGATCACTTTCTGTCACTTATGTCATCGCAATGATAGGCATTTGTAATTCCATGTTTATTATTATTATTGTATATGGTACGGATTTTTTTTTTGGACATTTTTGATAAGAACCTATACAAATTTAAAAAAGAAGTTCAAATACAAATACAAATACAAAATACAAATACAAATCTCTTTATTGTGAAATGTAGGCTAGTATACACATACATACAATCAAGCTTCATATCTTATACATTCAAGCTGCCCTTGTTTGAATATCTTTTAATACATTTTTTATTTAATCTAAACATTTCAACATTTTTTTTTTCTTTAGGAACCTAGTATAAACCTAGAAGATCATAATACTGTATTAACCCTCATGTTTAGTACCTGTATACCTACTTGGATCTTATTGTGCCTACATCTTAAGAGATACAGTTTAGTTCAATGTAAAAGTGTAATACAAATTAAGTGCATGCTTAGACTGTAACTTGTTTTGTAAGCCTTAATCAATAAATTCAAATTCAAATTCAAATTCAAAAATCATTTATTCAGTTTAGGCTACAAGTAGCTCTTATGAATGTCGCTATGCCATCGGTTCGTAAGTCTACTCTGGGCGGGAGATCTTGCACTGAGAAGAACCGGCAAGAAACTCAGCAAGTGTCCAGCTCTTTTCTCCCTTACAGCGTCAAAAAAAATAAAAATTGGAAAATGCCCTATCATAGCAGGACACTTTCCATTACAAATAAACACAAAAAATATAGAAGACAACTACAACATGTAAAAAAACAAAACAAATAAACAAATCTAATATATCAAATTTACATCTGGTATAAGTTAAATTTCCATAATGTCATACAGTACCACTACAGTACTCTAATAAAAGTCAAAAATTGTTTAAGAAAAACAAAGTCAAACTATAGTAATTAATACTAACAATGAGATAAGTATGCAAGAGCAGACCAGCCTCCACAGGCGGCACCCGTTCACGAGTATGACATATGAATCAGCCATCGCTTCGCTCAACCATATTTTAGGGAACGTAACGACCCGACGCACACGCCACCACCGCAGAGACAATAAAGAGAGCATGACACACTCAAGATACTTTAAATAAAAACTTAATGATCTATTTAACGCAACGCTGTTTGTTATCTGTAGGACACTGTTCAAAACTATCATATCAGTATAAAAATTATATAAATTAATTTTATTATGTATATTGATACAAATAGAGTATAATGTGTTTTTTATTACAACCAGGCTGTTTTATCATCCAATTATTCTTTGATTTTAATAATAACCTTTTATAAAAAAGTGTAACTACTTACAATGTGAAATAACATGTGCAGGCGAGCAGACTAAGATGACCACACATTCTTATCATTAAAATAATCATCAATTTTATAGTAACCTTTTTTCATTAGACCTTGTTTTATTTCTGTCTTAAACTTGTGTAATGGCAATTCTGTTAGAGTGAAAGGCACTTTATTGTATATTTTTATACATTTCCCAACAAATGAATTACCAACTTTATTGAGTCTAAGTTTTGGAACAGCAAGTTTGTTTTTATTTCTTGTGTTAAAATTATGGGTATTACTTTTTTTTTCGAATTTATCTAAGTTTTTATAAACATAAATGATATTTTCATAAATATACTGTGAAGCTACAGTTAAAATATTAATCTGCTTAAATAACTCTCTCAGCGTATCACGGGGCTTAAGGCTATAAATAGCTCGAATGGCTCTTTTCTGTAAAACAAAAATGGTTTCAATGTCAGCCGCTGAGCCCCACAATAAAATACCATACGACATGACGCTGTGAAAGTAACTAAAGTAAACCAATCTTGCCGTTTCTACATCAGTAAGTGACCTCATTTTTCTAACCGCATAGGCAGCTGAGCTAAGTCTTCCTGCCAGGGCAGCAATATGAGAACCCCATTGTAATTTATGATCTAAGGTAATACCCAGGAAAACTGTCGAGTTAACTATTTCAACTATTTCATCGTTCATAGTGATACTGGTATTAACCTGCTTCACATTGGGCATCGTGAATTTCACACATTTAGTTTTTTTTGCATTAAGCAGCAGGTTATTAGTGGTAAACCAATGTAATATTTGAGAGAGTATTACTTACGTCGTCAAATATTGCTCTATGTCTATCAACTTTAAAAATCAATGAGGTGTCATCAGCAAATAATACTATCTCACAAAGATCTTCGGTGTAGTAAGGTAGATCATTTACATAAATGAGAAATAAAAGAGGTCCTAATATTGAACCCTGGGGCACCCCCATAAGTAACGGGGCGCCAGAAGAATCAGTACCGTTAATATTAACTTTTTGAACTCTGCCAGTGAGGTATGATTTCAATAAGGTAAGTGAGTTGTCTGAGACACCATAATGTTCCATTTTTAATAATAAAGTATCGTGATCGACACAGTCGAAAGCTTTCGATAAATCACAGAAGATACCTATCGCATCCTGTTTCTGCTCCCATGCATCGAAAATATGCTTAATGAGTGCAACTCCCGCGTCGGTTGTATTTCTACCTTTAGTGAAACCGAATTGTTTGTTATGAAGTAACTGGTTATCTGTAAAATGTGACAGCAATTGATTAAAAATAACTTTTTCAAAAATTTTACTTGGAGCCGGTAGTATGGATATAGGCCGAAAATTAGATGGGTCACTTTTATCGCCTGTTTTAAATAACGGTATAATTTTACTGTACTTCATTAAATCTGGAAATACACATTCATCAACGCATTTATTAAATATTATTGCTAAATTAGACGCGATAGAAGATATTATAGATTTTAATATATCAGTGGAGATACCCCAAAGATCCTCAGTCTTTTTTATATTAAGTTCTCTAAAAGCTTTTATTATTATATCAGAATCAATATAGTGAAAATTGAATGGAATATTACATATTTTTACACTCGACACAAGAAGAGACTGGGCAAGATGTTTACAAGAATTTAATTTATTTGATGTAATGAGTGGAATTTTTGAGAAAAATGTTTCAAACGCGCCTGCCACTTCCGTATCACCATTGATGTAAGCATTATCGACTTTGAGTTCAAGTATACTATCACGAGACCTTACTTTACATGTTTCTTTATTAATGACGTTCCAAGTGGCTTTTATTTTATTTTCTGAATTCATAATCTTTGCCCGAATGTAGTTGGCCTTTGCTATGGAACAAACTTTTTTGAACATTTTTGAATAATTTTTAACATATTCAATTACACTTGGATTCTTAGAGTTTGCCTTTATATCATATAATTGATACAATCTATTTCTACTCCTGTAGATGCCAGCTGTGGCCCAATCACTGAATTTAGTTTTAGACTTATCTACTTTGATTAATTTTTGAGTAAAGTTGTTATTAAACTCTTTTTTGATTATTTCGAATAGATTGTCGTATAAGATGTTCGTTTTGTCATTGTTACATGGTATTTGTAACACTTTATCATTAACATTCTTCTTAAATCTGTCTAATTGATTAGTGGTCACTGGCCTGTATAAAATATCCATTGAAAGACATTCATATTGGTGTTCAAATCTAACTATCTGACCACTGTGATCAGAATTTATAAAATTTATTATTGATTTCTCAATATCATTACAATTAGAAAAAATATTATCTAAACAGGTAGCTGATGTGGCTGTAACTCTTGTAGGTTCATCAAAAAGATTTTGCAAGTTAAACGATTTGAAAAGATTAAGAAACCTTACCGAGTTCTGTGAGTCATCTAAAATATTTATATTAAAGTCGCCACATACAACTATCCTCTTTTTACAATTGCATACCTTTTGCAAGGTTTCTTCCATAATGGACTCAAATAAGTGGTAATTACCAGAGGGAGGCCTATACACACAAACAATAACATACTGCTCGAGCTCCGCACATGATAGTTCAATATTTCGTTCAACTGAGAGAGATACTATGTCTTTACGCTCCTTTGATTGTAATGTATCGTTAATTAATATCAGTGACCCACCTCTTATAGCAGACTCTCTTGTGAACGAACTAATGACTTTATAATTATCAATGCTTACTAACAGTTCGCATTGTTTTAACCAGTGCTCGGTTAAGCATAATACATGTACATTTTTTTCATTTATATATAATTCTAATTCTAATTCTTTTCCAGAAAAGCCCTGAATGTTTTGATGTATAATGTACCTACAAAAAATATTGTTATTGCTGACTTGGTGAGAGGACCTACTGTCAGTAACCTCGCTAATGAGCACCCAGCTTTACGCACCGCAACAATTATGTCTGACCAGCCATCCTCATGCTATTTGTTTTACCTGTTCAGAAAAGCTTTATAGATTAGTTAGAGTCCCTTGTCCATCGGAGATCAGTTTACGCTGGTCTTCCGCAATTTACCTTCATTTACGACTATTAGCAGAGAAACCTATGTTATTGTCCTCCTGAATATACTACGAACTTTAGTAAATACTTTTGATAAGAATAGGCTGTGAATGCTTAAATGAATTACGGAACCTAAACTTGTAGGGCATATTATTATATAGTTATAAGTCGATCCGTATTAGAGATATATCAAAATCAAAAAAAAAATCAAAATCAAAAATGTTTTTATTATTAAATACAAGTAGTTTTTACAAATGTGTGGGTCTCTTCTGTTAAGTTTGAAAAAACCTGTTTTTTTACCTCTCTTTACTGTACAATCAATTTTTTTTTTGTAGTTAAGGTCATAGGTAGGTCTTATAGGTTAGTGGTTCTATGATTTGAAAATAGTGTATATTTCATGTATATTTAGTTTTATGTGCGATATTTTGCATGTTTCTGTATTGTGATCAAATAATTTAATTTAATATATACATAGTATCAACATTGTTTATTATATTTCTTTCATTTTATTTTTGTACTTATCTGTTTTTATTGTTCAATTATATTCACCTACCCTATACGATTTGAATGAGCCTGCCTATCTGTGCTTCCTGAAACAGGTAAAAAAGTAAAGTAAACAGCTTATAATTGTCCCACTGTTGGGCAAAGGACTCCATCATTGAAATCAAGTCGTCGCTACAATTGATGGATTATTGGATAAATCACCACGCTTGGCAAATGCAGGTTGTTGATCACAGGTTTCTTGATCTATGCATCGAACAATCCTAACCGACCTGGAAATTGAACCCGGGACCTTTACTCCACCACCACTCGGCCACCGAGGCGTTAATTATTATTATTATTAGGTGAAACAGGTATTAATAGTCATTGCAACATTACTTTACAATTAAGGTTTCTTAGGAAACATATTTTAAATTATACATTACGATCATCGTATTCTAAATCGATGATTACGATCCACTGTACACAATATATAATAAACGTTGTATTTTTGGTTTAACTTGAACCTATACATCTTCAATAGTAAGATCGACAGAATAACACCAAAACGTCTACAACTGCTCGAAAAATTATGGCATTACCATAAAGCTACAATGTACAGCCTGTTAATTGTACTTATCTTTTTCTAGTTTTTTTGTGTCTTACAAATAAACATAGAATAAGGTCCGAATAGTTATTCCGTGTTTTGTCTCTTTTACTCTAATTTGAACTGACGTTTACATGACGGGAACAAAATACGGAATAACTATTCGGATCTTATTCTTTGTTTATTTGTAAGGGGGTTTATGTTTTATTCTTGTTAATCCGTTATACAGGCGGATGCAAAAAAAAAAAAAACATTTTTTTTCGGATAACTTAATCCATATCAGTTATTAGTACAATACATAGAAGATTGTTAGTAAACTAATTAATTTAAAACTTTATTTATAAGACTCTCCCATAAATGTGAAGAGAACCTCTCAGCTATAGTCATCAGGATGCTTGGAAATGCAACAGTGCTGAAATATAGACAACAACAAAAAAAAAACCCGTAGGTAGGTATGTAATCACTCTAATGGAATCTAGTAGCTAGTAGTGTAGTTTGACATCGTCTATTTGAGTAGATAATGTATTCAGCGCTTGGACGACACTGCTAATTAGGATAGAGCAAGAGACTTTGTCTTGGCGTCTCGGGAGAAATCATTTAGCTCAGCCCCGGGTAGCTCTTGCGCCATTCTGTAATTTGGAGTGAGCTTTGGCGTAACGGACTCAAACATAAGGAGCATGCAGAAGGTAACCTTAACATTAATTTCAAATTCTTAACAAGCAAGTGTGAGATAAGATAAGATAAGTAACCACTAAGATAAGATAAGTCTTATCTTATATTAGTGGGGCCTGCTGAGGTTTCCCTGTCGCAGTAACACTTCGACCCATCGGGATCTTTTTTGCAACGCAACCCCATATCCTTTCACTCTTCTTCCTTAGTAAGGATAGATGCCATAAGTTTGGCAACGTCCTTGAGAGCGAAGAGCCTGAAGTCCTCCGGTTTCGGATAGGCCGACCCCAGGAGTCCCATTTTTGTCCTAGCCAGGGAGTGGCAGTCACACAGTAGGTGCTGCATTGACTCCGTTTCCTCTCCACATACCCTACACAAGCTATTTGTGGTTACCTATTGAAACGCATAAAGTTTTAGGCATAAACTGAAAATGCATGATGTTCATGGCCATAATCGTCACATGCTATAAGTCTTTGTAGCATAACTTCATAACGCATATCATCATATGGCCGAAACCTGTAAGGCATATTCATGGAAAGGCATAATTGCAATAATCATAATTAACAAAAGGCATAATTTAAATTTGCCATAACATTTAAAAGGCATAATATTCAAAAGGCATTTGATAAGCATAAACTGACAAAATCCATATATTCTTAAGGAATAATACTTGTTTACCCAAGCATGCAGCAAGCATGCAGCAACCATGCGGCATGCAAGCAGCATGCAAGCAAGCAGCATCAGGCAAGCAAGCTAGCAGCATGCAAGCAAGCATGAAGCATGCAAGCAAGCAAGCAGCAGGCAAGTAATCATGCAACATACAGCAGGCATGGTTTCTGTCAAGGCTCCGGCGGTCCCACGCGAGCTTATCGTCGCAGATGGTTTTCGCTCTCCACCGCGAAGGCGACGGCGAGTGTTAAAAGCCGGCCAGCCTCAGTCGCGTCGGCGAGTGTTAAAACCACCTGCTCCTCAGCTCGCGGGCCGCCTCGCCCCTCCGCGCCTACGCGCTTCTAAATTAGACTCCCTAGAGTGTAGGACAGACAACACTACGTGGAGTCGGATTTGCAGCGATTCGTTTCTGTCATTGACTTTTGTAGCACAACCTTACTAAAAACACAACGTATTAACTTTTTAAGACTATATTTTAAATCAAATTAAGGTTAAAATGCTATGTATTTATATAAACAAATACATAATTTAACTTAGTAAAATTATAGCAAGTGAATAATATACGTAATGTTGTTATAAGAATTAGAAATTAGTTCATTTGTAATTGTATGAAATTAAATACACCCCTTAAAACAACTTAAGGTTATGTCAAAACAAAATTATGAATGTTAACAGTTATGCATAGTAAAATTATGCGTTTTAAAGTATGCTTAATAAAATTATGTCAAACAAAAACCGTCCCGTTCCGACTAACGTTGTATATACTGGTAAAAAAAAATATAGATTTTAACGATTATGATTTTTTACATTATGCCTTTCAACAATTCTGCGTTATTATTTTTATGCAAAATAAAATATTATGCCAAAAAATGTTATGCTTTTTGATTTATATACCCTTATGGCAGTCGAAATTATGACAATAAACAGTATGCGTTTTAAAGTGTCACCGCTATTTGTTGATAGGTGCATTCTGTGAAGCATTTGTTTTGTGGCATAGTGCCCTGTCAAGGCACCGATGGTTAATCGGGCCTGCCTTCAACTGCCTCCGCATATGAACTTACTCCGTCCTAAGGCGTTTTCGCATACATATACCATATATCTCGGAATCTTCTGGGTCTCCTTATTATGTGTAACGGGTGCCCTTGTGTGTGCAACAGTTCACTAATATTTAACAAAATACCTGATGATAGAATTATACTGCGAACTCGACTGGCTAGCGACCGCATGGTCGCTATATCCAGTGAAAAATATGAGGGTTCATATTTTTTGAATATTTAGGCAAATTACTTCAAAATTCAAAATTTAAAATCATTTATTCAGTTTAGGCTACAAGTAACTCTTGTGAATATCACTATGCCTTCGGTTCGTAAGTCTACTCTGGGCGGAAGATCTTGTACTGAGAAGAACCGGCAAGAAACTCAGCAAGTGTCAAGCTCTTTTCTCCCTTACATACAGCGTCAAAAATATTGGAAAATGCCCAATCATAACAGGACACTTTCCATTACAAATAAACACAAAGATATAGAAGACAACCACAACATGTAAAAAACAACAAAATAAAAAATCTAAGTTAACAAATTTACATCAGGTAAAAGTTTCAATTTCCAAAATATCATACAGTACCACTACAGTATAGTTGTCTTATTTTCAATATTATTCACTATAGTTTGACTTTGTTTTTCTTAAACAATTTTTGACTTTCACCTCTAGTAAAAAAAGTCAAACTACAGTGAATAATATTGAAAATAAGATAAGTATGCAAGACCAGACCAGCCTCCACAGGTAGCACCCGTTCACGCTTCGCTCCACCTAATGTTACGCAGAAGCGGAGTCTAGATGCGAAACCTGCTGGAACTGTGCTCTTTTTTCACGTATAAAAACTAAACTAGGCCGCATCATGAGATGCCGCATCATGCATCATGAGATGATGCATGAGAGGCCGCATCATCACCATCAGTATCAGAATCAGAATCTTTATTACATGTCACAAAAGTTACACAGTACAAGTACTTAGGTCTTAAAAAAATGTTATGTCACGTTATATATGTGACGCCCTGCAAGGGTATAGCAATTAAGTAAATGAATTTTTGTTCCAAAGGGCAGATGTCGCAATACAAAAAACAATTATTCAATTTAATTCCAAAAATTTAACAAGTGAGATCAAGTGAGATCGCGATCAAATACTTGCCTAGTTATAATGAATTTAAAAAAACAAGTCCATGCCTTTTTAAATATGTAATGATTAATTATTAAGATGATGATGATTATTATTCCAACCGGTTTCGGCCATGGCGACCAGTTCGACTCTAGTCTGTAAACCATCACGTACAGAACATAATACCAACAAGTCTAGTTCAAACTCTATTTCCGAAACACATCATTGAACTCTTAACTATAAAAGGCTAGTAGAAGAGCAATACCTATCAACAGTTATATGTATGCATGTTGGACGCGGCTAATTGCTCTATTCGACGCGCAACAACGCAACAGGAACTAACTATTACAATTTGTAACGTGATAGATAGTGGTTTTCAGTATTCGTATTCACATCCTTACTTTACTCAAAGAATATCGATGATAGGCCTGATAGTAAGGACGATAAAACTGAAGCTACTAGAGCTATCCTCAAAATCTTAAAGTAATTAATCTTATGTGGTACTAGTTGTCGCCCGCAACTTCGTTCGCGAAGACTACACTATCACAGGAACCTGTTACCGAGATAAAAGTATCCCATATCATAGTCCGGGTCGTGATCTGTCTATGTGCAAAGTTTCATCCAAATCCGTTGAGCCATTTTCACGTGATGCGCGGTCAAATAACCAGACAAACAGATAAACAGACAAAAATTCTAAAAACTGTTTGGAACGTATTCTGTTATCGATTCTAAGTATCCCCAGCCAACTTTTTTTCTAATATCATCCATGTAAAGACTTTCGACCCTCCTTAGCTTTATTATATGTATAGATTGTTTATCGTTTGTCGATGGTACAATATATTTAATCTATCCTAGGACCACTGGGTCTGATCTAAACCCCTGTGGTCTACCCCTTGGCAGTAGCCGAAAATTTTCTAGCAGATGAGTTAAAAGCCTTCGGGACCATTACAAAAACATGTCAGCACTTAGCCATTAGCCAACAAGATGAGTCGCCAAAGTTGCTGCAAACATTCGCGGATTTGGTTTCTAAATGACCTTCCGTTAGTTGCGAAGGTCTCCAACGTTTCATTTAAACGCGTTACTTGCCAGAAGTTAAGACACAACCCAAGAAGGACCCAGAATGTTAGCTTAAAGGCGCTCGCGTAGTTGATAGCGCTGATGATGTGCAGTGATGTCATGTCACCTATTTAGTTTTAGCTATGTAGATTTAGTTGCTAGCTGACCCGGCGGACTTCGCATCGCTTTGACAGTTTCTATGTCAACAATACAATCAAATCGTTTCTATGACAACAAAACAAACAAATCGTGAAACATTTTGTATTGGAAAAAAAATCTTTGGGGTGCTTAGGGGTATGAAAAATAGATTACGACCGATTGTCAGACCTACCGAATATACCATATAAAATTTCATAAAAATCTATCTAGCCGTTTCGTAAGAAGTATGGCAACTCACATGTGACACGAGAATTTTATATTTAGAAAAGATTATTATTATTGTTCTGGTAATCACGGAAGATCACCGTCAGGTGCTAACTAGGTATCTCGACAATATGCTAAGTAGAGTCCAATTCAACACCACTAGTTCCTTGCACGAACACGGAACAGCTCGGGACAGTCCAAGCGCTGCTGTTGTGTGATTCTGTGCCCCTGAGAGATTGTCTGTGTGTACGTTGTTCGAGCGCGTTTGTATAGAGCAAGGGTGGTGGCAACCTTTTCGGCAGCTGGGCCAAATTTCGGAAAAAGGAATTGGCACCGGGCCGCACCACCAAATTGTATGTACTTGAAAATGAAAATGTGAGAATTAAACACACATTTGTTAGTTACTTTTATTTACAAAATATGTTAATGAGATGTCTGACTTTGTTTGGCAGAACTAAATACACCAATACACGTAAACAGTTTTCCAGGTAAACATCAGTAATATGTTTGTATTGATTCTAAACGTAAAATAGAAGAAATTCGTGGTTTTGTTGAACAAAAGTAAATTTCTCCGCGGGCCACAAGATGACACTCGGCGGGTTTCTTTTTTCTTTTTTTTTTGAGAGAGACTGCTGATTGCCTCAAGGATTTTTGGAGGCGGCGAGGTACGTAAAGGGTACCTCAAGCCGTGTGAAACGAATCACCTTCGGACGTGAATCACCTAGAGGGAACGGCATCACACACTTTAAAGTGCGTGTCCCCGTGCTCTACTAGATTCTCCGAAGGGTTCGGATCGGATCGGACTCAGCGGGCCTCGGGTTGGCCACCCTTGGTATAAAACTTTATTTCTGCAGTCTCCTTATTTCGTCCCTTAACTTCAAATTAATTAAGACTTTGCTGGACTGCCTCGAATTTACCTCAAACTTTATTTATATATTACATTCTTATTACACACACATGCACACGCACACGCACACACACATACATATACCACATCTATATCTATTGTTTAACTTTATTAATAAGTCCAATCTTAAAACATTGCAAGCTAGACATAATAATACTGTAGTAAATTACATAGGTACCTCTTACAACTAATTTACCATTATTACTTATATAGTTAAGTCTAGGTATGTACAATATAGAATATTAGATTAAGTTCTTTAAAAGTAGGAGGAATCGCTGCCGACTAAAGTACAGGTCTAACCTAGTTTAGAAAGCAGAAGCTCTCAATACTGTTTACGATTGTTTTTTCTTTTTTTTCTTTTGTATACCTAATTAACATAACATAACTACTAAACTGTAACTGACCGGCTAACAGTAAACTGCAACTGATACCATGTTTTATGCAAATAAAGATTATTATTATTATTATTATCATTCTCACGCTCGCACGCAGCAGGGTCGCGCGAACGAAAATCTAGCCAGCCGCCATATTGTCATTCTCATGTCATTATTGTCATGTCAGCGTTTGAACACTGATAGGGTAACTGTAAGCGAGTGCTTATTTTCCAAAGCCGGACCAACAATGTCACAAGCAAGGAACAGATTGTCTCCAAAATACCTAGAGCAATCACTGTTTTTGGGCAATCTGGATGCAACAGAGTTCTTTGTTTAATAATATATTATATAATAACTTCGCACTTCATAAAGTCAACCTCTTTACTTTTGATTATTAAATGTGTGGTTGTTATTATGATTATGTTAAAAATATACAGAATAACAACCACTCTCAAACCTATTTTCCTATTATAACAATCAGTTTTATTAAAAAATCCTAAAAGTATCGATTTGAGTAAGTATTGACACTTT
Source organism: Eudonia lacustrata (assembly GCA_947562085.1). NCBI lineage: Eukaryota > Metazoa > Arthropoda > Insecta > Lepidoptera > Crambidae > Eudonia > Eudonia lacustrata. The sequence goes on from OX387341.1 coordinate 22,924,111, forward strand.
ATGAGTAAAATCGAAAAATGATTTGAGTACTACTTATATGAGTAGGTATCGATACCTTTTGGGTATCGGATCATCGGGTTGGCCCTTAGAGCATTAGGGTTGGCCACCCTTGGTATAAAGCTTTCCTTCTGCAGTCCCCTTACTTTGTCCCTTAACTTCAATTTAATTAAGACTTTGCTGGTGTGCCTCGAGTTTACCTCAAACTTTATTGTTTCATTTAGAGAAGTTAATGGTTATTTTTTGTTGTAGACAGGCTTTTTTATGTCGTAGTAAGTAGCCTATGACTGTCCCACTGCTGGGCAAAGGCCTCCATCATTGCAATCAAGTTATCATTAATATTTACATACATTAGGTATTATCTTATAGATGAAGTTAAAACTTATGCAAAAATTTACAACTTTAAGTTGGCTGCGAAGTAACACTTGCTTTATCCGCCACAGTGACTTCGCTTGAGTCCAATTTCGATTTGGCCCGAAAAGTTTTAGGTAAGTTTTTTTTTTTTTTTTTATTCTACCTCCAACATGCCTGTTTTTGCAATTCTCATTCATACTAGTTCTCGCGTTTATTCCTCTCGTACTTTTATTCAGCATTCTTCACTTTAGGTATCTGTTGCCCCTGCGAACATATTTGACCGGAATCAAATGGTAACCTATATTACTCAGGGATAAGGTACCTATCTATACGGCTCAGGCGCAGAACGTCCACTTCGCAAATTGTCTACTGGTCGTAAAGGGTCCATTTCGCAGAATGTCTCTTTCTCAAAATGTCCACTTCGCAGAATGTGATATACGTCTATTACGATATTTTAAAAAAACAGACATTACATTACCCCCTAACTACTTAGAAACAAACGAATCTTTATTTATACGAGTATAATACACATTATTAACGGTTTCCAAACATTATTACCTCCTAACTAGGTACTTGGAAGAAAACAAATACTTCTTCATATAAAATACATTTTTATTACACTTTTCACATATAATTGGATAATAAAAATCTATTTTAGATAGAAGCACTTATTGAAATCGCCTTGGACTAACGTATCGCTATAGGTAAGTAGCACCTATATACATTTAAATGGTGTCGTATCATGCATTATGCACGGCGCTAATTGCCCCAGTAATGGCTCGCTCGCTAAACCTTTCAATAAATCATTGTTTCAGTCAACAGCAGCTAGTTTAATTCGTGACACTAGCCTTCGTCCGCCGCTTCGTTTACAAGGAATTTGAGTTGAGACTAGAGTCCAATAACAGTTTTGTAACACGAGCGTACACACGCACGCTACGCCACCGTAATACTTACTCGTACATTTTTTAGTTGTCTGATGATGATGTCTGCACATCGGACTACGACAAATTAAACTGACAAATTACGGCGTAGCATAATACGACTCGTATTATGCTACGTAAACTAAAAATTTATAAATTTCCTCATTAGACTTTGAGCTTTATACCTCAAACATATGTTTGAAAATGTATTGAAGAAATTTGACAGACTCGGATAGGTTGGTGCAGTCAGTCAGTCAGGACAAGTCATCATAATGTATATAGATAAATAAATTAATAATTATGTCATACTCGTGAACGGGTGCCGCCTATGGAGGCTGGTCTGCACAGTTTTTGACCTTTATTAGTAGGTACTGTATGACATTGTGAAAATTTAAACTGGTAAATGATGTTGCAAACTGAAATACTTATTTAATTATTTATTTATTTTTTATTTTTTTTACATTTTGTTATTGTCCTTTATATTTTGTGTTTTTATTTGTGATGGAAAGTGTCCTTTTATAATGGGGCATTTTCCAATATTTTTGACGCTGTAAGGGAGAAAAGAGCTTGACACTTGCCGAGTTTCTTGCCGGTTCTTCTCAGTACAAGGTCTCCCGCCCAGAGTAGACTTACTTACTAAATGATTTTGAATATTGAATTTTGAATTTTAAAACATAATGTATTATTATTAAACAATGAAAATTATTTTATATTGCTATCCGTGCGGAGACGGAGAAAGAATACTATTCTCCGCCCCTCTCCTCCGGTGGGTGTCGTAAGAGGCGACTAACGGATTTTCGAGCTTCCATATGCTCCACTGCGTAGTAGGGCTTGCCCGTCTGGTTAGTGACCACCGTACGCATGGTGTAAAACCCGTCAAGTGACCGCTTGTCGGTCGCGTTTCGGGATCAGCCAGCGTATAACCAGAGCTCGAGTGGATGTTACTGCGATGCACTTGGTCTGTGGAGGCTTCCGTCAAACCAGTGCCAGGAGGACTTCGTTAACCCGCCGACCAGGGAGACCCGTAGAAACGACTGTCCCGCTGGCCGCCCGTGGCACAGTACAGGGGCCCAAGCGAGCCTAACCAGCTCGTGAGGCTGCCTCACCATGCCACGCATAATCTCGGGGTGGTCCGTCGTGCCGGTTGGTGACCGGAAGGTGGGGTCCCGGCGGCCATTCCCGGGGGGGTTCGGGGGCCCTTCCGTTCGGCGGGTTGATTATACTCTTCTGTAGGCAGATCCCTAGTGAAACAGGCCGCTGCACTTTGACTATTTGCATCGCGGTAGCATTTCCTCGATTCACGCCTCCCTCCTTTTCTCCACCATGACAGCGCCTCACAATAAAACTGGTCCTACAGCGGTGCACACCCCCACCACAACTATACCGTTTGAGGTCGAGTTCGCTAACATCCGCGGACTCCATGCAAACCTCAATGCCGTCCACCACCATCATGAAACGGCACGGCCAGCAATGTTGTTTTTGACGGAGACGCAAATAATCTGTCCGGCCGACACCAGCTACCTGCACTATCCGGGCTTTGTGCTTGAAGAATCCTTCAAAGCCAAAGCCGGAGTTTGCTTGTTCTTTCGGACGGATGTTTGCTGTCGCCGTCTGCGCTGTCTGGAGGACCCTTCCTTTTCCCTCCTTGTGGTACACGTCGACTTGGACTCACATAGCCGTGTCTACGTCTGCGTCTACCGATCCCATAATGGCGACATGGAGACAACTCGACTTTTGGACCATCTTAGTCGGGTAGCAGATGATGCGCAGGAGCGGTTTCCATCGGCGGAATTGGTGTTTTTGGGGGACTTCAATGCTCACCACGAGTTGTGGTTAAGTTCCTCCAAAACTGACCATGCTGGTAGAACTGCCCATGCTTTCGCTCTCACGCACGACCTGACTCAACTAGTGAACCAGCCCACCAGGATCCCAGACGTAGTCGGTCACGCGCCCTCTTTGTTGGACCTTCTGCTGACGAGTCGCCCAGCTGGCTACCGAGTGGAGGTTCGAGCTCCTTTGGGATCTTCGGATCACTGCTTGGTATCCAGTAAAGTGCCTCTGGCTCCGCTACCGCCTTCAGTGGTATCGAAACGCCAGATTTGGCACTACTCGTCGGCAGATTGGGATGGTATGCGGGACTATTTCGCATCCGTTCCTTGGGGGCAGCGCTGCTTCAGTGGGAAGGACCCGACAGCTAGTGCGATTGCAGTTGCTGATGAGATAGTTTTAGGGATGGAATACTATATTCCGCACTCCTATCTCATCAGCAAAGGCAGGCGCAACCGTTTGTTCAACCGCGAGTGTGCCAACGCTGCTGATAACAAGCAGGCGGCATACCGCGCTTGGATCAGGGGTAAAGCTCTTGGGGATCCCGAAACCCGCTCGCTGAAAGCAGCCTATAATAATGCCACCAAGTCCTGCAAAAGAGCTTACATTAGAGCGGATGCCCAGCGCGTTGCACGAGTCGGCCAAGAACTACTGACGCATCCTACGGGCAGCCGTAGCTATTGGCGTCTGGCCAAAGCCGTGCAATCGAACTTCTGCCAACCCTCGCTGCCACCATTGAGATGTCCTGACGGAACTTTAGCTCACAAGCCGCAGGAGAAAGTCGATCTCCTGGCCAAACTCTTTGCGGCTAACTCCCGAGTCGATGACTGCAATGCACAGCCACCTACAATTTCTCACTGTGGCCACACAATGCCCGATTTTAAAATCAGGCAGCGTGACGTCCGTGCGGAGCTGCAGTCAATCGATGTCCGGAAAGCTAATGGTCCTGATGGCATCCCTCCAATAGTCCTAAAAATTTGTGCAGCGGAGTTGTCCCCCGTGTTAACGCGCCTTTACCGTCTCTCGCTCTCTTCAGGTTGTGTGCCGGAATCTTGGAGAGAAGCTAATGTGCAACCGGTCCCCAAAAAAGGAGATCGGTCAGATCCATCGAATTACCGCCCCATAGCCGTAACTTCAGTTTTGTGCAAAGTAATGGAGCGCATTTTAAATAAACAACTTGTCCACTACCTAGAAGAACACTCCATAATTCACGATCGCCAATACGGGTTTCGGCCGAAACGGTCAACGGGTGATCTTCTAGCGTACGTTGCACATCTTTGGGGTGAGGCTATTGACAAGCGTGGTGAGTCGGTGGCTGTTAGCCTTGACATAGCTAAGGCTTTTGATCGGGTCTGGCACAAAGCTCTTCTCTCCAAGCTCCCGGCATACGGTCTGCCTGCTCAGTTCTGCAACTGGGTCGCTGGCTTCCTGCATGAGCGCAGAATCCGTGTTATATCTGATGGATGCGCTTCGCGGCTCATGTCAGTGAACGCTGGTGTCCCTCAGGGGTCCGTTCTATGCCCCACGCTGTTCCTTCTGCATATCAATGATATGCTTCCACTTGGAAATATTCATTGCTATGCAGATGATAGTACGGTCCATGGAGGATATAACGGTCACCCAGCGGCAGGGCGGGTCGAAACCGAAGTGAATCGAGTTAATCTTGTCATTGAGCTCAATCGGGTATTGGACCTCATATCTAATTGGGGCACCAATAATCTGGTTGAGTTCAATGCCAAGAAAACACAGGTGTGCGCGTTCACGGCAAAAAAGTCACCATTCCTTCCCCTTCCAACTCTTCAGAGTACATCTCTACGCCTGCAGAGTAGTATCAACATGCTCGGTATGACGATACGCTGCGATCTGAACCAAAGGGACTACATCGAAGCCGTGATCAAAACAGCCTCACGAAAACTCGGAATTCTGAACAGAGTGCGGCGATTCTTTACGCCGGACCAGTTGTGCCTTTTGTACAAGACACAGGTACGGTCTTGCGTGGAGTATTGCTCGCACATCTGGGACGGTTCCGCTAAGTACCTTCTCGATGCCTTGGACAGATTGCAGCGTCGCGCTGAACGCATTATCGGCAATGCAGAAGTGGTAAATACTCTCGAATCTCTGCAATTGCGTAGAGATGTTGGGTTACTCAGCGTGTTTTACCGCTTATACCATGGCGAGTGCTCTGAAGAGCTCTTTGACCTCATCCCACCTTCTCCCTTTCTTCATAGGAGTACACGTGCTGCTCTTCGGAGTCACCGATTCACTGTCTCAAATATCCCATCGCGCACAAAGAAATTTGGTGACTCGTTTCTTTGTCGCACCTCCAAAAGATGGAATAGTCTACCAGCACACGTTTTCCCTCCTTCCTATGATATGGGGTCCTTCAAGAGAGGCGTGAAGAAGCACCTTGTGGGCCGGCAGAGTGAAGTTAACTGATGCTACGTTTGTTTCCACGCTGCACCAGTTGTCTTCGCGTCTGGACTTCATTTCCACTTAACATCAGGTGGGATGGAGTCATTTGCCAAAAAAAAAAAAAAATTTGTTAATTTATGAAAAATTTAAGTATATTAACATTTTATGTTTTAAAACCATCTAGAGTCATTTATGTCATAGAAAAGTTAAAAAAAGATGGGATGTAGGTAGTTTTCTTTAATTTATGGGAAAATAAGTAGCTTAGCTATCTATCACCTAAAACGGCGGTAAACATCGTTTGTAATGTGAAAAGACGGTAAGGAAGTTGGGAAATAACCTAACATTCGGCTAACATACGATTTTTCCAGAATAATACTCTCTGTTATTGTAGCACGTAGATTTTTTTTGTAAGTAGGTAGGTTTGCAAAGTAAATGCATAGTTACCATGCGAAATATTTTGAGTTTTCTATCACAATATGTTTCAAGAGTGCTCCCCCCTTTTTCCGAGTAAAACGAGATACCACTACGTTTTCTGGAAAGCCACAGACAAAGATAAAACTGAACGTCACCCACCAAAAAATAAAACCCTGGCTAAATCAGCATCAAATTTTGTAAAACCATTTTCCGTTGTGTCTATTTTCCAACCTGAAAGCTGGTGGTGCTTGACACCGACGATTCACCATCACAGAAGATGGTGATTCGTTGAAAAGCTAGGGCATTAGGCACCGCCAGTTTTCAGGATTTCACCAGAGATTTCACCATTACGACATTGAATTCTATTACAGATGCTTGCAGCCAGCGCGATGGTGAGTCCGCCACCATTTCCTTTTTTAAAATACAAAACCCCACAGTGTACAAAAATTTACAGCCTACGACATTATGGGAGCATAAAAAGTATGATAGTTCCACTGACCGTAGTAAAAGCAAAAAGTAAATTCTTAAAAGTAATTATTAAGCGGCATGATTTATGCTACGCCCTCGGAAATAAGAGCTGTAAAAATGTTAGTTGTACACACGCCAGCACATCAACCTAAACAAAACTGTCCTTCAATACATTTTCAACCATATGCTTTAGGCATAAAGTTCAAAGTCTATTGAGGAAATTTGACAGTTTGTGGTAGGTTGATGTGCTGGCGTGTGTACTTCGGGCTTCGGGTGAGGTCGCAGTGGTGGTGACAGTTGGACACTTGGAAATAGAAATGTCGAAACATTGTCGAAACGCGAACCGACTGACGGTCCAATATGTGTAGTAATGAAAGCTTTCGATGAGTTTTTAATTGTGTTATTTTAAAGTTTTCATTCAACTCGTACCTACCTTATAGTGTTTTGGGAATTTCTTTGTTAGAAATCTTAATTAGTTTGATGTATTATTGGATGAGTAAACTAGGTTCAGATACCTATCTTATCGACTTTTATTATTGCATGCAAAGGTTTTAGTATTTACTTTGCTATACAATGCTATATTTAACTTCAGGACGACTTCGTCCACTTTCCCAAGTCATCCATATTCCTAACTCGTCCACTTTTCTAACTCGTCCTCCTACAATTCCTATCTTGTCCAATTCCCAATTCCTACTCCTACTCGTCCACTATTTAAACGACTCAATATTCTCAAGTTATGAACGTGACGAACTATTGAAACCAAATCGACAAAGGTTGTTTCGATTCCATACAAATTGAAGTACAATAGTATAACTAGTTTGAATATTTAAAAAAATCACTCTGCTGGCTGGTATCACATTTTCAAGCCTTACTTTTTAGTCTAGTTACTGGTTTTATGAATATCGAGAGCAGATTTTTGCTCCTCCATTGACGCAACCGAGCGCAATTCAGCTTTTGTGCGTCGTCGTCGTTACAAAAAACGCATGTTAGGTAGGTAGGTAGGTATAGGTAGTGTCATAGTGCCTGTCTGTATAAAACTAAAAATAAGTTACCTATTTTATGGTTCCATTTGGCTTTCTCCTCAAGAAAAGACCTTAATAACATAAGGTAGAGAGATTAGCTAAAGTAAAAGGTGATGCGATGTAGTTTTATTTAACCATTCGTTTTGTGTTCGAACAATTAACTTTATAGCGTGTAGGTGATGCTTCGTGTTGATAATTTTGTAACCTTACATCAAAATTGAGTTTTTGCTACGCAGAAACTTAGATTAGGCGTCAAATCCGAAACACACACTATTCACGACCTGGGAATCAAACACAGGACCTCAGAAACTCATACCGAGCGCATCCCTACTCGGTCACTAAAGCAAGTAATAAGTACCTACATTATCAATATATCTTTCACTATCAATACCTTTTACATACAAAGCGATCGTTTTAATTAACTCATTCAATTTCATGCGCTCATTTATTTTATGCTCAAATAAGAATGTAATTTCGATGTAATGTAAGTCAATAAATCTGATCAAAGTGTCACAACTTCTAAGTGTGACTTACTGACCGTTCAGAACAAATGTATTGGAATGCCAAAGCTCCACTAGACTGTCCGGATGTTAGGTTGCTTGTCCACCAGAGCTGTGCGAAGTAGCTAAGAAGTCAATCCAGCAATAGGATGATGAAATGAAGCGCTCCCATTGGTTGTATTTTTCTCGCGTACCACTTAGCTGCCTCGTACAGCGTGGTACAGCTCTAGTGGAAAAATAACTTTAGGCAAGGAAGCGTTAGTTCAATCACCCCATAAATCCTGCCTGTTTACCGATAACTCCGCAACCCACAGTGTCTATGTCGCGCATGAAAGTTATTTCCCCTTGTTAGGACGCGTAGAAAGTAGTTATAACTATGATCGCTCAAATCTGTCTTTAATTTTCTATTCAAAGTAGCGTTTGGCTTTCATCTCATATATTATTAAATAATATGGCGAAGTTTTAAGCTCATGTCACCTGGAACCGGTTTAGTAAACTATCGTCGCCCAGCGCCCTGCCAACCGAAGGAGGATCCTCCGGAAGTCGTGTCCACACCTGAGCTGCAAAACTGGATGCTAACAATTGAACAATGCCTCAATGAAGTGTGCACTATCGCATCGGAAGGAAAACTGAACTCGGACCAGAAAATCAGGATTCATAACTTGTGCCGCAAAGTTAACAACGGTACATCTCAGATTGCGGTGCTGTATCAATCGCTCAAACTGAAAGCCATTCAAGCCCATACTTCAATTAATGTTCTTAAAGAAAACCAAGACCTTTCGCAGCGACTTCAAGACCTTAAACTTCGTATTGAAGAGTCCTCCAACCCTCTCACGGGCACAATTTCTTTCGCCGATATGGTTAAGAAAAGTACCAATAACTTTATTCAGCCCAATAATATCAAGTCTCTAGCCATTTATCCTACAGATAAAATGAAATCGAGCTAGGAGACCAAAAACCTAGTACAAAAAATTATTAGACCTGACCAAATGAAGTTGCACGTGAGAGGTTTGCGCAAGACGAAGAACGGCGGTGTTATAATCAGCACTGATACAAAAGACGACATCGAGAAGCTAAGGCAGTCGGCGCAACTGAAGACATCTGGTCTAACTATGGATGAGCCGCTAAAACGTAAGCCCAGAATCATTGTAATCGGTGTGCCCTCGAGTATGCAGGAAAACGAAGTTTTTAACTGCATTTACCAACAAAACTTGGCCGACAAGCTCCAAGACACAACACTTGAAACTTTTCTGGCCTCTATCAAGTTAAGCCACAAGTCGGGTAAGAAAGATGCAGAGACCTGCAACTATATCATCGAAGTCCCGGCTTATATTCGGAAGACATTAATTGCGAAGGATAGAGTTTTTATAAATTGGTCATCGTGCCCTGTAAGAGACTTCACTTTGGTAACCAGGTGTTTCAAGTGTCAGCAGTATGGCCATGCGGCCAAGTCATGCCGAGAGGAGGCCATAACCTGCGGTCATTGCGGCGTAGTAGGTCACGCTCTAAAAGATTGCACGAAGAAGGACGAGCCAGCAAAGTGCGCTACATGTTTGCACTTTAAAAAGCCCTACAATCACAAGACTGGCGATGCCGACTGTCCTGCGAGAAAAATGGCTGAAAAAAGGTACATCAACTCAATAGACTATGACGGCGCCTAAGAGCGCCTGTTTTATTTTACTGTATTTTAGAGCTTATACATTAATTTTAGTAACTATATATTATGGCTGAGAGGTTGATTTCCGACTTAGATAATTATTCTGTATCTGACTCTAAAGTTTGTGAGATTGAAATGTGCAAGCAATATCTATCGTCTTACAACAATCCTTTAACTGTACTAACACAAAACATACGCAGTATATATAAGAATTTTGACAACTTTAGTGTTTTTAAGCAAAGACTAGACATAAATTGTGACGTCTTTGTCTTAACCGAATGTTGGCTTAGTAAACATAGTAATTTACCAGGAATACCAGGCTATAATATGTACAGCAGCAAGGTAAATTATAACCAAAATGACGGGATAGTAGTTTATGCTAGGAATAATTTAATTATCACCGTCGAAGAACCAAATATTTTAGACTGTAATCGGCTACTAATCAAAATCGGATCTGATTTTGCAATATTAGCTTTGTACAGACCGCCCTCTTTTAGGAATACCAATACATTTATTGACTCACTAAATAACACATTACAAATATTATCACCATTTAAAAATACAATAATAATAGGAGATATTAATATCAACATTCTTCCCGACAAAAATGTTTCCGATGCTCAGGAATACCTAAACCTATGTTCCTTTCATGGCTTACTCCCCGCGCACACGCTTCCTACACACCAAAGCGGCTCTTGTTTAGATCATATCATGCTTAAATCGAATTTCCCATCAATAGCACTAGTTACTAACTCGACTATTACCGATCACAAAGCTGTTCTACTAACCTTAAACTGCAAGATGCCTAAATTAAATCGCACGCAAACAATATCTAAAATAAATGTAAACAAACTTGAAGTGGATTTATGCAATATTGACTTTAACCCAGTTTTAAATTTTGATGACGCTGATGTTTGTATGTCGTACCTTATAAGCAATGTTCAGCAAGCTATTTTTAGAAATACAATGCACATACGTTTAAGTAATAAAAACTACAATATTAAGCCCTGGATTACACCGGGACTTATTCGCTGTATGAAGCACAGAGACAAACTACATATGAAGGCTAAATAACCCAGCTAACTTAATCTTACAATCGTCGTATAAAAGATACCGAAACTTTTGTAATTCCCTTCTTAAAAAAGTCAAAAGTAGTTACGAAAGTAAGGAGTTGGAAAAGGCGGGAACTAATAGTAAAAAGATACGGAAGTGTATAAAAAATGTAACTCATATCTCAAAACAACAAGAATCGCCCTCAGAATTATTACATGTGCATTCATCACAGCTGGCTTCTGTAAACAGTGCAAATAGTTTTTTCGTTAATGTTGGAAAAAATCTAGCTGAAAAAGTTCCATATAAGGATATATCACCGTCATCTTCAAGCAAGCCTCAATTAACCTGTAGCAATAATCTAAAATCGTTTGTGCTATTAGATACTGATGAAGCTGAGGTAGAAATGATCATCCAGAGCCTTAAAGATGACTCGGCGGCTGGGTGGGATAACATATCCAATAAAATATTAAAACAATTTAAGCACATACTGGTTTCACCGCTTACTTACATTTTTCGAAAATGCTTGGCTGAAGGAATTTTTCCCAAATGTCTGAAGAAAGCTGTCATTATTCCGGTATTTAAATCTGGCAGTAAAGATCACATAACGAACTATAGACCTATTTCATTACTGCCAGCAATATCTAAAATATTAGAAAAAATTATAAATAAAAGACTTGTCCTATATTTAGAGAGACAGTCCTTATTGTCAGATAGCCAATTTGGTTTTAGAGCTAAACTATCGACTGCCGACGCTGTGCATCAACTCACTGACTATTTAGTTCAGGAACTTGACTCGGGTAAAAGGACAGTGGGAATATTCCTGGACCTCGCAAAAGCTTTCGACTCAGTTTCAATACCTATTCTATTGCAAAAGCTTGAATCTTTAGGCATAAGAGGCACCCAGCTTAAACTTTTTGCAGATTATCTTCATGACCGTACTCAATGCGTAAAAATAGGCAGTGTCCTCAGCTCTGATCTGAAAAGTACTTCTTTTGGGGTTCCCCAGGGAAGCATTTTAGGTCCCACTTTATTTTTAGTATATATAAATGACCTGTGTAATCTCAAACTAACTGGTGGCAAAATCATATCATATGCTGATGACACTGCTCTGCTGTTCTCTGCTGACTCTCATGAAGATGTCTATAAATATGCACAACGGGGCTTCAATCTTGTTAATAACTGGCTTCAGCAACATCTACTAACACTGAACGCGGATAAAACAAATTATATACAGTTTTCTATGCGTAAATCAAAATCGGCTCCAACAAACCTTAAACTTTATGCTCACCAATGTAAGGACCCCACAAATCTACTGTGCAAGTGTTCGGACATTGCTATTACTGGCAGGATTAAGTACTTGGGTGTTATAATTGATGAAACACTTGCTTTTAGGCACCATATTGAAGCTTTATGCGGCAGAATACGGAAATTAATATTTGTTTTTAAAAAACTACGCAAAATTGCGGATTTAATATTAATCAGGCAAGTTTACCTAACTTTATGTCAATCAATAATAACTTATTGCATTACGTCATGGGGTGGCACTGCTAAAACTATATTACTAACCATTGAGAGAGCCCAACGAGCGGTATTAAAAGTCTCTACTTTTCGTCCTTTCCTTTTCCCCACTGACATTCTTTATAAATCCTGTAAAGTATTATCGGTTAGACAGTTATTTATTCTAAACACAGTTATCAAACAACACGTCGCACTTCCATACAGCACTGAAACTACTAACAAAAGACGAAAAGATATAGTTTGCCCTCAAAATACAGCAACAAAACATGCCTTCTCTTCTAGATTTTACTTGTTCTTAGGTCCACTTCTTTATAAAAGGTTAAACGCTAAATTAGGCATATATCATCATTGCTATAGTAAAACAAAGAATATACTCAAAGAAGCCCTTCTCAATATGTCCTACGAGGATACAGAACAATTATTAGTTGTCCTAAGATTAATGTTGCTTCTATCTTTATACCTAGTAGTTTAAAATGAATATTGTTTAAATTTTTATACATGAAGTAGTTAAGTTTATAAATGAATGTTGTTTTTGCTATTTATTTATTTAGTCACAAAGAATAAAAGAGTAGTTTGCATTATTAATATTATTATTTAAGAATTTAGTAAGGTTCCTAGTTCGAAATAAATAATATTTAATTTATATACATTAGGAAGAATATAGTTTTGTTTTTATTTTTATTTAGTCACTAAGAATAAAAATGTATTTTGCTAATTTAAGATTTTAGTAAGTCCTTTACTTTTGCCTGGAAAACAGGATAATCCTAGTTCAGGCACTTGTGTATTTTTGAGATTATATAGTATGTTTAGTATTCTGGTTATATTGTAAAATAAGTTATTTAATAAAGATTTATTATTATTATTATTATTATTATTATTATTATTAACGTATAATAGATACATAATTGGTAATATTACAAGGTATACTTTAACGGCCGTTCCCTATATTCTATCTGTCTGTTGTTTTGCTTACTGGAGTTAAAAATTTGACATAATTTGTATGGAGCTTATGTCAAATTTGTATCTATAGTAGGCAAAACCACAGACAGATAGGTTATTGGGAACGGGCATCGATTTAAAAATATTTTTAAATCGATGGGAACGGGCGGTAGTCGTAGTAGTAGTAGGTAGTGGTGGCAGCGATGCCAGATCCACGGATTTGTCCGTAGTTCTACGGACTTTAGGTCTTGTCTACGGACATACGGATTTTAGTCGCAAATCTACGGATTTTTTTTGGATTTCATCCACCCGACCTAAACAATAGCATAAATATTCAAATTAAATAAAATTTTGCGTAAAACGAAACTTAACTCACAAAAAAAGGAAGACCTGCGACTTGCGTTTCGTTTTTTGTTATTTTGTCTGTAATGATTTCTCAAGATTTGGCTGTATGACTCTGTACCATTATTGCCTTTCCCTTCGTATATTACAACTACTAACTGTCAATGTCAACTTATTAGTTATACATACATCATCATCACAAACTAGGTAGAGATACTAACGTATCATCATCATTCATCATCATCATCATCAGCATACACACGTCCACTGTGGACATAGGCCTCTCTAAGTGCACGCCACTGAGCACGATCCGAAAAACTACTATCGATATAGTCTTTTTCTTTATCTTGGCGATTTTCCTATATTTTTTTTCAATTTCTTTACCGGCAAGGAATTGGGTTTAAAGTCAGTTTATCTCTAAATAGTCAGGTTTAGCTTTAAAAAATGTCTGTAGATCTACGGATTTTTGTAGAGGCAATCTACGGACTTCTACGGATCTTTGTGCGTAGCCCTACGGATTTTTAAAAATTTGATCTGGCAACACTGAGTGGTGGAGAAGCTCGATGGCGCAGTGGTTAACGCGCCCGGTCTGCGAGTGCTGAGGTTAAGCAACTTTCGCAAAGGCCGGTCATCGGATGGGTGACCAAAAATTTATCATCTCGAGCTCCTCCGTGCTTCGGAAGGCACGTAAAGCCGTTGGTCCCGGCTGCATTAGCAGTCGTTAACAACCACCGCCTGCACTGGGCCCGCGTGGTGGTTTATGGCCCGTTCTCCCTATCCATCCATATAGGGAAGGCTCGTGCCCCAGCAGTGGGGACATAAAATGAGCTGATGATGATGATGATGATAATGGGCGGTAGTCCGTACTTAGTTTTACTACAGTTACTTTTAGTTCATATTGTTTGAATATCAAAGCCTAACAATTCTGTGTAACAAACGCAAAAAACTGTAGGAGAGCTCTAACATACAAAAATCTAGTCACGTCTATTGACCTTTCTATTACCTTATTAAGTTATAGAGGTACCAGCATCAATACCTACTGCCCATGCCGTCCGTCGATACAAAAGTCCAGAGTAATGCATGTTGTTATCTTGTATCAAGGCTTATCGAGCGATAATGCTACACAATGTTTTGAAAGCTCCACTCTATTGATAAGCAGATACACCTACCATTAACCGGAGTTCCCAAATAGATATAGGCACCATCGAGCATTCACACTAACTTTATTACGTACTTTACCCTAAACTATAGCTATGTATCAGGTAGGTGCCTCATAAGTTAAATATCAAAAGTATATAGGGTAAATACGCTAAACGTCGCCCCCCCCCCCAAACTTCGGCCGTCTGCACATTTTCAGCTTGCGTTTATTCAAAAGGATATTATTTGGCAATTTTGGAACTCGAATTGCAACCTTAGTTCATATTCTATACGTACAAACAGTTACTATTCAATTAAGTAATTCGCTCTTCGCACACTGAGCGTCAGTAGCGCTGCCACCGTTGTAGCGTCAAGTTCTAAGCTAAAATAGCTTACTCACTGTGAATACCCGTGCCTCGGGGATTAAAATTACAACGATAAGACGATTCTTTTTTTTACTATATTTTGCGATAGTTTTTTCAACGTTTTGCGTATTAGTTTAGGGAAAAATAGGGGGCCGCCATTAGAATACCAGTTTTGACTTAAAACCGGATTCTCGGCCGGGGCCGACTTAAAGTAAATGCAGTCTGTTTTATATTTCAAATTCTACCAATTCCATTGGCTTAATGGGAGAATTTGCAAAGCTTATAGGTAAATAAATCTATTTTACGTTTAATCGCCAAATATCGGCCGGGGTGATATTACTTGAATCTCGAGAAATAAGGTACACGAGACAGGGGCCGACTTTAGAAATATTAAAGATCGTAATGTCGGCCAGCCTCGGAATTTAAGCGCCGCTATACAGGATGATTACTTTTGTATTGCTTCATTCATTGTGTGTGTAGTAATTTTTAATTTATTTATTAAACTTATTTTCTTTAAATTGAATATAATTTAATAATATGTATAATTATAAAGAGGTTAAGTTTGGACGTAGGAGTTTACAATATTGAAAATATATTTATAATAGCTAAACATGGTTTAGGCTAAATACCTAATAATAAAAAATAAAAAAGAACAAAATTATGCGGATACGAAATAAATCATATTATTAATATTTTTCATTGTTTTCACATAAAACACCCTGTACCCGGCCGACATTTGGGAAAAACGTGACCGACCATGGGCCGTGAAAGGCCGACTTTAAGGTTTTTTCGTTCTTGACGCATTTAAACCTTAATACTTTTTTCTTTTAGTAGACAAGTCAATCTTATGCCTAATAAACAATAAATAGATTTTCAAGCTTTCTAAAACCGTATCTCAAGTTATCCTTTCATTGCAACTGATGGGGCCAGAGCGATCTAAAGTTAGAAAATCAGTAAGGGGGCCGACATTTAGCGTATTTACCCTAACATATTACCAAAAATAGCGTCTCGCATTTTCTCTCTAAAAAAAACTAGTGGCCCGCTCGTGACATCGTCCGCTTAAGAACACCCGTATCCGTATCCCACGATGGACCCCTATTGAAGCGCCACCTGCCGGGTCCAATTGTGAGTCGAAACTATCCAGACACCCACTCTAACACAAAAATAATCATCAAAATCAGCCCAGCTGTGGCGGTAGCCAAAGTAACATTAAAAAAACGATAGCAAAGTTCATAAGATTAAGACATAAGATTGACCACGTGATTTAGCGCGGCTTATGTCAATCTCATACATTTTATTCTTTTCGAACTTGGCTACCGTTATCTTAACCTTTTTACCGCCAACAACTTCTATAGAAGTTCGAGATTTTCGTGCCGTGCGTTCTATAGAAGTTCTTCTTTGTACCTACTTTATTAAAATACATTTATACGTTGGCGTACAGCGGGACATCACGTGCAGGATAGTTGGGCGGTGAAAAGGTTAATGTTACCTTTGGCTAAGCCTACTGTTTAGAAAGAGTTAATGACATACAAACGTTGAAGAATTACACACTTTAAAGGAAAATATTAGTCTAAGTAGAGAGAGAATCGCGAGAATATAGAGATAGATCGCGGTAGAGATATACATAGACAGAGAGAGATAGTGAAACTGAGTACCTACGCTTTTGTCTGGTTAGCTTATGGTGATGGTAACCGTCTTGTCTTAATTTTATGTAGGTATGTAAGTTACCTTTGTGTTAATCCCGGTTATAAACTATATGTATGCCGAATTTCATCCAAATCCATTCAGTAGTTTTTACGTGAAAGAGTAACAAACATCCATCCATACTTACAAACTTTCGCGTTTATAATATTAGTAGAATTTAAAGAAAAATAAACGATTTTGTTAATATTATTATTCATGGGATCTTGCAAATTTCTCCTCCGTTGGAAGTGGAAGGCACGTTGAGCTACTTAGGGACGATTGGTGAGGTTTTTTTTTATAAAAGATGGAGGCAAACCAGCAGGCGGGTCACCTGATGGAGAGTAATCACCGCCGCCCATGGATGGCAAAACCAGAGGAATCGCAAAATAAACTTTGTAGTACTCTTAACTGTTATGCAAATAAGGTAACAGCTACCATTGCTTTATCTAAACCAGGGATGAGCAAACTTTTTCATTCGAGTAACAATATTTACTAACAAAATCTCTGGCGGGCCAGGCCATTGAATTTTTTGCTGTATTTTTTCAATATTTTTTTTTTTTGTAACAAAAATATTGATGGGTATGCATTTTCTGAAACACACACGCACTTGATTTTATGTTTGATGATCGTGGGCCGGACTTTGATCATTCACGGGCCGGAGATGGCCCGCGGGCCGTAGTTTGCCCATCCCTGATCTTAACTAAAACCATAGTGCAACAAATTAAAAATATAATTAACTCCTTGTAACCTTCAGTCGAAATATTCTTACAATAGAATCGAACTTCACAACCTTACTTCGTTTTTATTCTTAAACACTAATCAGACTAATTCCAAAGTTATTAATTAACAAATTAAAGAACGGCTTCTTTCCACTACGCGTACGCATTATAACCACATCCAATCACTAACTTGCTCAAAGATAACTGCGGACTAATCCTATCGACAACCCACAAAAATGCAAGTCGGACACAATGACACGGCCAACTCACAACGACTCACCCACAACGCGCTGTTTACATTAAGCATGGATTCAACGTGGATTCAACCCGCTGGCACCTGTCAACTGTCTCTGCAAGTTAGTTCCTCAATGCTCACCGAAACTTTTCTGAAAAGTGGCGCGTAATCACTGGCACACCCTGCCGCGGTCGGCGGTCGCGCGAAACTGCCATTTCTTGGTCAAACGGATGTAGAAAAATTTAACGTGACATTTCTTTTTGCTACAAACATCCGTAGGATACAAAGATACTTTGTTGTTAATTACTTTTTAATTTAAAACAGCCATATGGCCACAAGGCTATTTCAAATTACTAAGTTTACCATCCGCGAGATAAATATGACTTACAGACATTTTTTAATAGTTGTAAGCCAAATCTCATGTTACAGAAGATGTAGCCTACGATATAAAATTAACCTAGAAACTACCTACACACTTTTGCCTTGAAAAAATTCAAGTCATAATTTGCTATTGTGTTTTAAAAGAATAAGCCAAGCGTTTTGTGCTAATGCTTCGAATATCAACAACGCAAGAGTTTATGCTGCCTGCGTACCTGTGTCTAGTACTCCGATAATAAAATCAATTTGTGCAATTCCTTCGCACATTTTCAAAATGTATTTCATAAAGACCGATAGACAGATGATAGTTTTTTTTTTTATTATATATATTAACGGGTAAGCACAGTAGTAGTAAGCCTTGATCTCACCTGATGTTAAGTGATGATAAGGCCAATGATGGAAGCGCACTTCACCCCGGAACCTCAACTAGTGAGGCACTGGCTATCTTATCTCAAGCTGCCGGAACACAACAATGTTACAAACATTAATGTTATAGCGACATATATAGATAAGATGGTGGTAGCTAGCCAGGCGGACTAACAAGCCCAACCACCAACCAAACCGAGTACACAAACATGTACCCCCGCTGGGAATCGAACCCTCTGGGTCTAAACCGATGGTCTTAGCCACTAGACCACAGAGGCGGTTAAAGTTAATAGTTGAATGATTCACAATAAGGTAAAAAAATTACAAAGAAGCATATTGCCATCTCGGTTTGGTAACGAAATTAAAATAACATTTCGACCTTTTCAATATCAACTCCATGGCAGATGGTAATTTAAAAGTCAAAGTCAGAGTCAATTTTTTTTTATTCGAATAAACACAAATCATCTCGCATTGAGCGTAATCTCTCCATGTGGAAGGCCTAGCCCAGCAGTGGGACCAGTGGGACGTTAAAAGGCGGATGATGA
Organism: Eudonia lacustrata; assembly: GCA_947562085.1. Lineage (NCBI taxonomy): Eukaryota > Metazoa > Arthropoda > Insecta > Lepidoptera > Crambidae > Eudonia > Eudonia lacustrata. The sequence continues at coordinate 22,942,962 of OX387341.1, forward strand.
TAGTATTTACTATGGCAGCAGCAGAGTAGTTACAGGATAGCGTGTTTTCTTCAAGTTCTTAGTAAATAACTTACCCCCTTATTCGTATCTTTTTCTCAAATACAAAATGAAGTTTGTGTGACGTTGACAAAACAATATTTAACTAAAAAATGCTTAAATAGTTTTTATGAATAAGGGGGTAAGTCTAACATAACTACTAAACTTGAATATAGAAAAGCCGCAATCGTTTAGTCCATTATTTAACAGAATATCTCACCCAGCTTATTGTATAAATGCTGGCGTACTGCCAATTCATAGCGCGCTAAACTCTTGAGAATATCACGAAGCGCGGCAGTATTTCAATAAAATATACTTATAAATGGTTTCTGATGCCCCCAGGTAACATAATAGGCCATGATGCCTGAAATAAATGAATTGATTTAATTGAATCTTATAAATGCGAAAGTGTTTGTTTGTGCTTTCATAAGGTCAAAAAAACGGAGCAATGAATTGATTTAATTTTTTTAACAGAGATACTTTTTATCCAGGTTTCACTTTTCGTTTTTTGGCAAATTCCAGGAAGACCGGATGATGATGATGATGATATTGATAATATCAAAGTTTGGAACCTAAACAAAATAAACTTATTTCGGCTAGGTAGGTACCTAAAGACGAAACGACCTCTATTTCAAATTTCCAACGCCATCTTAGGAAGAGCCATGGGAGAACGTTGAAAATTTTTGAGTGGTGACATCTAACACTATCGTTAGAAAGCATCAATATAGTGAGTACTACCTCAAAATAAGGAAACTGGAGAAGGTAAGCTTCAAACGCACTACCAGCCAAACTGCTAGACGTCACCCGCCCGCTTCGCTGTGCGTAAAGTGAATAAAATTTCAATATTTTTACAGCCTATCATTTGCACAACCTCATGTTCTTACTACATACAAATTTTCATCGAGATCGGTCAAGAGCATTATTGAGTTATAAGAGGACGTACAGACAGACAGACAGAATAAAATTTCAAAAATCGTAGAATCGGTGCCCTTGAGTCATAAAACGAATATTTATCCTATAATAAATTTTTAAGAAAAATTGCATGCACAGACAGAGCCTACAGATTTATATATTAGTATAGATAATTTTGATTTATTTACATGAAAAATATATTTATATCCGATTCTACGATTATTATTTTTTTTTTTTTTTTTTTTTTTCAAAAATCGTAGAATCGGTGCCCTTGAGTCATAAAACGAATATTTATCCCAAAATTTGTCAGAAAAATTGCATGTACAGACAGAGCCTACAGATTTATATAGTAGTAAGTATAGATATATTATAATAATAACGAGAAACTCTCACGGACACCAAAATATTGCAATTACGCTCCGCTCGAACGTTTTGAGCTGTTGTGAGATTCCGTGTCCGTGAGAGGTAGGGTTGCCAACCATACTTTAAAATAACGTATCCTACGTTATTTTCCATCTCCATACTTTATTCTCTTTAATAAAAATAAAGTATGGAAAATACTTTATTTCTGAACTACTACATGGTTCTCAGATTCAGGTGAAGTGAAACGAAACGCAACGCTTTCTGAACGCGCTATAAAACAATAAAAAATATTAGATAGTGCCAAGAGTACAAAGAAATATGTTTTTAAACATTTAAAATACTTAAATAAATTTGGAAAATACTTTCTTTTTTCTTCAAATCCTTTTTTCTATACTAGTAATCTAAATATTATGTCACCATAACATCAATGTTAGTAGATAGCATATTGCTGTGTTTCGGCAGTTATAGGTAGAAATGCCAACAATTTTTCAGGAAATTAAAGTAAATCTATTACCTACTAACTAGTATAAAAAAAAGGATTTGAAGAAAAAATTTCACTTCATTCGTTCGTTCACTTCACCTGAGTCCGAGTATCATTCATTAGTTCAGAAATGAAGTCAACAGGAATATTCCTTTCAAACGCACGCATTAGTCGGAAATAAAGTATTTTCCATACTTTATTTTTATTAAACGAAATAAAGTATGGGGATGGAAAATAACGTAGGATACGTTATTTTAAAGTATGGTTGGCAACTCTAGTAATAGGAGATAAGATAGCCAGTTCCTATAGTTATTGAGGATTCCGTGTGAAAGGGCTTCTACCTTCGTACTTGTCATCACTTACCATCACGTGAGATAAAAGCAAATACTTACCACCCGTAAGGAATAATTTAAAAAAATGGTATTTGCTCAGATGCTTTTCCATTTTAGAAAGGTCTTCTCCTTTCGTAGACTGACTGATACAGACAGCGTCCTCGACAACTCCAGCAAACACCATTTTGTACTTATAGGCGACTCAGCGGACCTATTTATTGACCAGGGTGCCAAGTGCAAGTTTCATTCGCTATTCCATCACGTTGACGAAAACGAGAATTTGTATGGCAAAATGTTAACTCCTCTCGTATGCCGCCAGGAGGCGCTGCTTCAATGCCGTACTAATTTTCGTTTTCGTAAACGTAATCGAGTAAATACGGATAGCAAACAAAACTCAAACTAGGCACCAAGAGGCTGATTCCCGTAACGAAATCGTAGCGATGTAGTCGTTACAACCATTTTCGTATTCACATCCGTCAATCGAGCCGATTTTAAAGTCTTTCGAACGAAGTTCCAACCACATCTGTATTCAAAGCTACCGTAAGCGGCTGCTGGTTGGAACTTTTTTCGAACGACTTTAAAATCAGATGTAGGTATGGTATGTAAGCAGCGTAGCGATTGTCTTGAATTTCGAGGTTTTTATTAGACTACAGAAATCTAGCTCCATACAAAAATATATTTTTTATAGCTCCTAAACTTTGTTATTTTTAATTTTGTGTGAATTAATATTTAGTAATTGCAAACTTTAGGGATTACGAATTGTTCCGCCAAATGTCGCATTTGGTAAATAACAATACGGCGATATAAAGTTAGGCGAAGTGAAATTAGACCACACACGATTATGAACAGTGAAATTATGCGAAAAAAATTTAGGCTAACCGTTTGTGTGCCACTGCCAATTAGAAGTACAAAAAATTAGGCGACCCGATATATACCCTTCCTAAATACATGAATCCTCGGATTTTCAATTAAGTTATTAAGTATTTATTATATTTTTAAAGCCGACAAGCGACATTAACAAAAACAAATTTATTCACCCTAAAGAAAAGGCTCATTATTACATTATTAGGTTGACACAAACCAGGTGCGCCCTAGAGCAACACAATTAGACAAGAAATAATATTTGTAATCTTCCCTAAAATTATTTCCTGTGGTTTTCTTTTCCATTATGATGATTACATTTTAAATCATAAGTTATAGAACGTGGAAGAATATATTAATGATAAGTAAGTACCTATGTATTCAAGAAGTTGTGAACATTCAGTAAGTGTCATTAGATGAAGTGCAGACAATTTAAAGTCTGACTTTTAACTCACTATAAAAAATAAATACCTATGTATTAGTTTTATCAAATATCTGTCTATCTATCAACATACCGTAGATGACTCAAAATACTCACTCTTATTTTTGGAAAGTTGCGCAAACTAATGGAAATGACCAAGACAAACAGAAGTTAATTCAAGTTCAAGAGCGGAGCTATTAATTATAGGAAAATTATATTCATGCGTTACCTAAATTTTTTTATAAATATCCGCAAAAATATTCAATGTGCTTCTTAGTCTTTTAAATTTTTGTTTATTTATTTTACGCTACAACTTTTTAACCTTTTCACCGCCCAACTATCCTGCACGCGATGTCCCGCTGTACGCCAACGTATAAATATATTTTAATAAAGTAGCTACTAAGAAGAACTTCTATAGATTTGCTGGCGTGGACGGCACGAAAATCTCGAACTTCTATAGAAGTTGTTGGCGGTAAAAAGGTTAAATGTATTTACTTAAGTAGGTACCTACTCAAAAATCTTCAATATGTTACACCTCGTATCGTAACCTTCCAACAAGCACGTTATTCGTAAGTAATTTAATCCATGTTACCTTCAACAGTTTAACCCAATCTCGTCAAACATAAATATCAAAAATATATTTATTACGACGTAATGTCTACCTTATGTGCCAACAGATAAAGTTGATTACGTTTACAACACTTCAAAGCGCCTACGTGAATCTGTAAACATGTCGTGTAATCCTGCTTCGGAAACTAATTTATTGAGCGTTCTACATCGGTTAAGGTATTAGACAAAGTTTCTTAGGAGCTTTAATAAGATAATTACTTCAGAGTCCTGCCAGTGTCGACGCCTTTGTTCCGCCTACAATAAGGTACAGAATGTATCAAGTTCCCCTTATAGGGATTATGGCTCTGCCGGTTTTGTTCTAACTCTTGAGAATTTCTGTGGTCGAGCCAAGTTGAAAGATTATAATCAGGATTACTATAAACACTTAGGTTTATGTAAAATATTGTTATTTAGTTACAGTTTAGTTATATAAATAATTTCAGTTAAATTTTGAGTTCATGCCAATTGAAAATACAGTTCGTGTAAATCGGTATCTGATTATAAGCCACTCTATGGTCACTATACTTGGTGGTATGGTTACTATACTTACTTATAAGTTGTTTACATAGGTTTTTTAACAGGATTCCTACAGCCTTTTGAACTTACTCCACCCTAAAGCGGGGAGGTGGTTTTTCAAAGGACTTGCACCGTGTGTAAGCCCAAGGGTAACAATCTCTTGCAAATAGTATGTAAGAACGAAATGAAACCGCTTTAATTTGATTACTGCATACTTTGCCATCATATAGGGCTAATATGACCAAAAGTTTGATGTAAGCCCCCCTTAGCTATAATAACGTGATTCGCATAACATGTGCATGAAAAAAAAGACAAAAATAAAAAGACCAGTGTTTTCGTTTTCCATATATATTTTTTATAAACTTTACAAATACAAGCATCTCACAAAAGTACACAGTAACAAAGTTACGAATATACGTGTTCCTACCGATGAACAATTAGTTAACAGACATACAAAGCGTTCGCAACATCCTTAATATATCATTTTGTGACGGCCATTATTCCTACCGTCATTCTCATAACGTTAAACCTCTTTTAGCTGTAAGCGTTTTGTTGTTACTTTATTTCAACTATTATTTAATCTAAAATAAAGTGACAAAACACTTCAATAACTAAAACAGGTTTCGTAAGACGTTAGACGTTAAAACGTAAGACATTTTCTAAATATGACGGTTAACATAAATAACATATATAAAAGCTCTATGGTATATATCTTTGTAGATATTTTGAATATCCTTTAGCCTATGTTAGTGTTGATGCGTGCGTAGAGCAGGTATAATCGTCATAATAATAATAATAATAGGTAACATTCGAGCAGTGCGTTATTACAAAAATTTATTTAAGAAAAATATTTTCAATAGTTTTAGACTTTTACTGTTTTGATTGTAAAAAAAATGTACCCCAGTATAAAAATAAAGGTTTAACCATTTTGAAGCTTTTGAAGAAGTTATGTTTAAAGATTTGTTTTTATTTATATGTATACGCACGCGCGTCAGACTACATTTTTAAACTCATACTCGGCTCTAAGTACTTCAAAAGCACTTCAAAATTACATCAAAAGAGAATCACAACAAAACTACGGATGGGATCATACATAAAGTTTGTACAAAGTTATTTAAAGGTACTATAAAATATAGAATTACATAAAATGCGTAGGATTAGTAAAGAGATATAAAAATTTGTAAGAGTACATAATTATGAGGTATCTTTTAAATCGAGCGCTTCTAAAATGATCCCGAAACGTTAAAACAGCTGTTTTCGAGGTAAGTACAGTAATCATAAAACCATAGACTAATGAATTAATCTAAAGTAAGTGCCACTCGAAAAATAGTGTTTATTTTCAAACTAACATTATAACGATCTTTGCTTTGAAACTTTATGATTAAATAAAAATGATAAATGAAACCCACAATGACGATATTTGTTTAAACTCATTATATAAAATGAGATTTATGACAACAGCATAATGTTTGGTATAAAATGTAATTTATCATTACGTATCGAAAACACCACAAAAAAAACTTACATGACTAGTATTAAATTCTTCTTAAAATACAAACAGCCAAACGTCTTATAGGAGCTTAATTAAAAAATAACTAAACACAGCACCGTGTCGACGTGGCGTTCAACCAATCACAATTAAATTGTAACGCGAGTATTATTAACAAACATATAGGTATTTTATAAATTATTCTCCACTTTGTGTTGTAACAAAATTGATATTGCACATATGAAAAAATTCAGTAAATATTCTATAAAAACCGTTTTTAGTGCGTTTCTGTTCCACTTATAATAAACAAACTGGCTTTATTGAATATTTTTTAATATTCAATAACTTTTAGGTTGTCTTTAGAAAACTTAATAAGATTCAATATTTTATTTGTGATTTTTAGTTGAGCAACCATTCCAAAATAAACGTTTTTTAAACAAAGGAGAATGGGCAAGTTGGTCTACCTACTCAACACCAACAAGCCATACATCAATGAAAAGGACATCTCTTATACTCAATTTTTTTGTATGACCGCAAATGTGTACCATCTTATGGGGTTCTTTGAGAAAATGTCAAAAATAATTGCAGTGTAGTTTCTCCTTCGTTATCATTTTTTATTATTATAGAAAATATTGACGAATGATTCTTGAAACCAAAAGGATGTACGTATTAATTCGTTAACCTTTTTACCGCCAACAACTTTTATAGAAGTTCGAGATTTTCGTGCCGCCCACGCCAGCACTTCTATAGAAGTTCTTCTTTATACCTACTTTATTAAAATACATTTATACGTTGGCGTACAGCGGGACATCGCGTGCAGGATAGTTGGGCGGTGAAAAGGTTAATCATTCATTAATTTATTAACATGTAATCTTTTTATCAGCTTTGATGGCGTTAGTGCCGAGTAGGTAGACCATAGTTCATATATTTTGCCCATTCTCCTTTAAAAGGGGGATTAACGAAAACGAATTAGTAAAAAGGTATCATACCTTCTTTATACCCGACGTTTCGACCGAGTTACGACGGCCGTGGTCACGGGCTGACACGTTTTTGGTTTGCTTTATTTATTAGTTGTAGCTGCCAGCGTTTGAAATCAACATAAGCAATTAAATTCAACGTTATTTGTTGTGGAGGCCAAAAATTGTAATACCTAGCCACAAACTTCTGATTGGGTAAATAGGAAGCCAATTTCGCCAAAATACTTGATTGCTAGTTCCCGTCCTTCGCTAGAAAAAGCGCAATTGATAAACAATCATTAGTGTAGAAGTTTTAGTGTGAGGCCCGAGTGCCCGCTCCAGTTAAGCGTTAGGCAAGCAAAGCAACGGCCGTGTTTATTTATTATGCACACATGTACAGAGTATACAGGGTGTAAAAAGACAATTAATGAAGCCGAGAGCCACGTATTCTTCTCATTTTTACGGTGATAGTCAAAGTCACAATTTTTCTCAAAAGTTTTTTGCAACGACAGTATTAAAAGTGATGACTAAACTTTTTTCCGTACAAACATTAGCAAACTACAGATAACACCAGTTTTTTTTAAATCAAAATTATTTATGCCTAAAGTTACCTAGTTTGACGTACATTATGCATACATTTCGGCTTCGTTGAGGGTCTTTTTACACCCTGCATAATGTGGATAAATAAATATTCGATCGAGATATATGTTACTAACTATCGAGATATATGTATGAGATCAAAGCATCTAGAGACGAACTCGTGAAGTCTAATTCTTACTGGTGGTGCTATTTCACTCGGGCCTTACACTCGTACCAACATCACAAACCAAATATATGATAGTGTTAATTGAATACATAAAATAAAATAAAGTATATAACACATTATAACCGTTTTTTATACTTAGCTCTAAAATAGTTACGTCACCGAGACAATTAGCTAGCGAATTTACCATTTAGGAACAAGTTTGCACGCTTGCAAAATACATTATGTACATTTTATATCGCTAAATGTGGTGTATTATTTTTACGGGGTTCTTATGGGTGCGCCGTCCGTAAGTGACAAGTGTCATATATTTTATTTGAAATGTCTACGTCCATATTTATTTGATGCCGCGTGGCCGTACTAATGTTGTATAGGGAATTTAACGTGTTAATTTGAAAAATAATAATTTAAGAACCGCTCGATAAATCGAAAATGTGAGACGGACGATTTGTAGTTAGGTTAATTGGTGATTGTTTAAACATAATTAGAGGTACAATAATTTAGATAAACTATAAGATATCAACTAAACGCCGCCACTCGTTTTCATGATTTTAACCAACTTTAAATGATATTGTAGAAAAAACTATAGTGCGTTATGAATTTATGGGTCGGACTAATTGTTAACAGGTTCCCTTTGATACTAAATATATATTTAGTTTATGTAATACGATAGGTTTTTTATCATATATTCAACTTTACCGTGACTACACTTTTTGGCTTTTTTTGATCGGCGCACCTTTAAGGGTAAGTTGCACTATCCATCTTAAACAATAACTGTTGACGGTTGCAATGGTTCATGGTGGTTGATTATTAGTAATGTGTCATATTAGTGTACGCGCGCCTGCGCATCAAATTACCACACACTGTCAAATTTCCTCAGTAGACTTTTTATTTCCCTTTAATTGATGGCTTCGTGCGATTAGCACATTTAGCCAGTGTCAAAGTAATGTTTCTTACAAGTAATATATAAATAAACAATATTTCCTTCTTGTATGACGATGATGAATGATAATAGAAATGAGAAGTGAGAAATGATATACCCTCCAACCCCTCGAGTATCTCAGTAAAGATGTGGTGCTTTACTAAGTCCCCGGGCGGACTTCTTGAGAGAATTTGAAAAGTGAAGTTGCACTGTTTTGTTTCATTTGCCAACACTCATGCGCACTTACGAACACTTAACGGTTAAAAATCCACCACTATTTCATATTAATATTTAACATAACACAAATTATTGAAAATAAAACAATACCGCAGACATGACACTTTACTTTCCCGCCAAGAAGTCCTCAATAGACTTTGAACTTTATAACTATACATTAAGGTTGAACATTTAGGCTCTTTACAAACGGGGCGGCGCCGGGCGGCGGGCCGGGGCAGTCTTTATGACCGCGAAGTTATGATATATCTGGCGTTATGACCTGACTTAGATGGTCCCTTGTGCTTGCGTAAGGATGTCTGACACCTAACTTTATAACCGTGAGGTTGGTGGGGGGTGTCAGTATAAACTTTAAACTAGTGTGTAGCAGGGTGCCCTCTGTGTGCGTTGGTAGTATAGGATTCCTGATCCTGATAGGATGCCTTATTGAAGAAATTTTACAGTTTCGAATAGTCTGATGGTGCGCAGGCGTCTGCATTATTGTCGTATTGTCCTGTCCTTTGCTGTCCATCGATAGGGGAGGCTCGTGCCCAGCAGTGGACACACAACGAGCTGGCGATGATGAAGATTGTGTCATTAGGACACAATTGTGTCTTATTGTCGTATCATTAAATTTGTATAAAATGTCTTTCTAACTATAATACAATTTATATAGACTCTCAGAAATGACGTGGTGACGGAGAAGAATGACATTGGTTACCGTCAAAGTTATTGTTAAGAAAAAAAAATGGTGCAGTCTAGTGCCAATACGCTTCCCTTTTCAGAAGCTTTTTAACCATTTTTTAAAATTAAAATAACGGATTTTTTGAAACGGACCTCTCTGCATTACACAGAAAGACAACTACTAATGACTACAGATCTAGGTAAATAGAAAATTCTCTACACTTCTATCGATATCTACTGAACACGACTTTAGGCGCATTTTGTAGCAAAACTTACTTACATTAGAATACAGTTAGAACTTTAAATAAACAATCTCCTTTTTAAATAACTGTATAGTTTGTGTTAAATATAAATTACTTATAAATCAATTTACGAGATTCGTTTTAGCCTTATTTTCGCATTATATTACGGTTAATCGAAGCAAACGTTTATGGAGATTAAGGCAATAGAAGGAACACATTCAGTTTGCTTTAACAGACATAGGTATTATTAAATGGATATTTCATTCTCTCTCTCTCTTTTACTTTGTAATGTATTAATGATGACAGATTATTTAACAAGCTAACCCCAAGTACATGTAAACCTTTTATCGGAAGCGATAAGTTCCATGGTTCTAAAGCATACTTCACTTGCTAAGAAAGTGTGATTAGCAAATCAAATAAACCTGCACATCATATGACTAAAATGATGTCCTACAAATTCAACAATATTAAGTACATAGCTAAGATATCTTTTTTTTCGAGACTTTGTCGAGGCACTGAATACACATATTATAATGAACGGATTCGGTTTTGAGACATGGAAATATATTAACTTATGATACATATATTAGTTTTTAAACAATGTTTGATATTTTTTTCCACTTCAGGTTAATTAGAGTTTCTTATTACTTGCCAAAAACCAAATAAAACAGTTTAGTTTTTATTATTACTATGAAGAGACTTATGCCTATGCCCAGCAGTGGGTAGATACGGGCTGAAAATGATGATGATAATGATGATGAAGAGACTTTAACATCGAGCACTAAAAGAACAGCAGAAAATGCATCATTGGCGAATCATTTCCGCTTAAAACTAATGTGTACGTTTTTTTGTTAAAACAGAAACCAAAAAACCGTAACATCTGTGGCACTCAAATATAAAATAATAATAACAAAAAGTATAAAGCTATAGAAATGTTTGCTTTATTACAAGCAAATATGTGTTGAGACTTTTATTTATAACAAAATTTGACTTTGAAGTTAGGCCACAGACATCACATACAGGCTATAAACGAGCGATCTGTGAAGAATGTATCAACGATGTATATGTGTATAAGGAGAATTTGTTGCATTTGACACATCAATATATCAGCACATAATAATGCGAACGCACGGTGCGTACATGCGCACGAGCATAACTACGCAAGCGGTTGTCGCTCTTTTACAATAAGTAGGCGGCCGCAGCACATCAGCAGACCCGATGAAGCAAAATTAAATCGAATGAATAAATTATTGAATGAGTGAATGGTGAATGAACGATTGAACGAATGAATGAATACGTTCGTTATGAAAGTAGCCTGCGCTCGCTGGTGATGCCGCCCTAGCCCCGATGTCTGCTGATGGTACAAGCTTAGATGTAACCGCCTTCGCCTTTACACGTGCTCCGGCGCCGGGCCGGCCATGTTACGCGCAGTGTCTCGTGCCTCGCTGGCCAGCACATGGCGCGCGAGCTCGCTCAGCTCCTGGTGGTCGCCGTGCGCGGCCAGATCGAAGTCCGAGCCAGACAGCGACGCGATGTGGTTCCAGGTGGACTCCGCAGGCTCGCCTATGCCGACCGTACAAACAAAACTTGTTATAACACATGAAAATATTATTATTTCATATATCTGACCCAAAAATCGAGCCTGTTTTAAAATGGTAAGAACTCACTTTACAAACAGTCTAGGCAGAGGCACATTCAGGCCATAATAAGGCCTAACGAATGTCTTTGTTGGTCTACAAATAAATATTCATTTGTACCTACCTACGTAAAATGTAGTCTGATAATAAATTAAACAAAACTTCGTTACGTTTAGCATATTTGCCTTTTTAATAAGTGACCAATTGAATTTAATTATTTATTATTAATTAAGTGACCGTTTCTTGTTTTCATACGGTATATAACATTGGTAGCTTCTCAATACGGACTTGATATTTGAACACACTTGATCGATCTTCAGAGATCGATCAAATCAGACAAAGGCCTTTAATTAATAAAAAATGATATAATGTTATGACCAATCTGATTTTAGCACCTTTTAATGAATAATATTCAATCCAATCTACGATACGTGCCATTTGTCAAAACTACAAGCCAACGCGCTGCCTAAACACTAAAAAAAGCTGAAAACTAAATATATCCGATTTAGTCCTACGAAGCAATGCCATCGTAAGTAAAGCGCACATACGATTCAAAAACCTAGTAACAATAGCTTAATTTTCCCTCGAAAATTGTAACAGGTTGTTAATGTTACTGTTATGATTATGACGCAGATATTATTATGAAAGTTAATTAATTACCATAGTGAATCAATCGTTACAGTCAGTGGTTTGTTAAACATTCTCTAAAAAGTTAAATTTTTCATTAAACATTCATGGAGAGAGTTAGTTTATGCATATGTTATCAGTGTAAGGTTGAGTGTGGAGTACCTAATTCGTGTTTTCTAGATGATGATTGGCAAATAGCAAATTGTTAACCAAAAAACTGAAATCTAACTAAAAACTGTGTAGTACTTGAATGCACTAAAATTGATGGTAAATAATTTGTGTGTTTTAATGTGTTCGTTAGTGTTTCAAAATGCAACCAACTTACTGTGGCAATGGGAATCATTTTTAACATATTTTTTAATGTTACTTACATAAATTTTCAATTAAACTCCCAGAAAATATTACTAATCTAGTTTTAATACTGGACAAGTAATAGTTCCCGTATTCAAAGGAGCATAACTACCAATGTTAACTTTCGTAAATTGGACTTAAAAATTCCCACTGTCACAGCCTTTAAAATCCAGTCTCCTCAAACAAATCCAACATGCTGTTACAGTGAAATATCGTTGCAAATCACTCACATACCAGCGGCGCCGACAACAGCGGCCTGCTTTCACTTACAAATAATACAATCAGTAGAAGCTGCTTTAGATAAATAAAGGCTTATTTGCAAGAATATCTATTGAATGCCTACATAGTCGTTTTGATAAAGTATAAAGGTATCTTAGATAGATAGAAACAGTTCTATGCATATAGTCTATGGCGAAATCAGGATACAATCTAACAGCTGCGCCAATGTAAGTGGTGGCAGGTGGGAGTTAAAACTGCCATATCACGATAGTAATCGGGACCAACGGCTTAGCGTGTCATAAGAAGGAGCGCGGATTATATATTTTTTTACCGCCGGGTAGTAAGTATATTAAACTAAAATCGCAACCAAAATCACTTCGTTGACTAGCTCCTGATTTAGTAGTATATTTGTAACTTTTATAGTACTGAACAATATAATTTATATATTTTTATATACTTTTTTTACTTGGGGGAGGCCTTTGTCCGGCAGAGGTCGTCTTTTGGCTGAGATGACGATGATGATGATGATGATGATATATTATAATTGACCTTTGCCAAAAAATTAAAAGGTACTTAAAAAATATTTTTTAAACTGGCAATAGATTTTCTTGCAATAATAAGCTGGTAAGACTGCATTGGGCATATATGATACACAATATTATCTGTATCTTCAATTGCGAGGCTTTCTTTAAGCATTGTATTATACCTATACGATAGGGTATATAATACATTATTGCACATGAGGCGTCAAAGCAATGTGCTTTCGGGTATTTGTAAGCGAAATTTTAACCCAAAACCCAAAACTTTACTAAACTACAATGTTCACAACATTTGACAGATAACTCTCTAACTCTAATGGCGCCCTATTTATTTATAATTACAAATAGGTATATCACTGCAGCAATTTTATTTAAAATAATAATTAGCTTTTTAATTGGCTGAAACAAACGATTATCTGTCAAATATAATTGTTAAAATGTACACAAAATCTTTACATATTCGATATTATTCTTTAACAGGATGAACAGTTAAACTTACAGATCTATAAATAAGGACAAAATAGGGGACTTTGGGAATCAACTGAGAAATGACTTTCATTATTTTAATGTATCAAACACACACAACACAGTCTTATTCACGGTTTATGCTCACTGCTCTTTCTGATAAAAGATGATAACATTATTCAAGTTTAATTATGCTTTTGTCTCATTCATTTCGCGTAAGTATATTTTCTAGGCGCGCTACGTGCTTTGAAAACACTTACTGATCTGTGTCTACAAGCTAAAGTCAGTTTTCTGTTGAAGTTCACAGAGCTCAAACGCACTCAGTCAGAATTTCACCTACTATAATAAAATTCAAAAGGAATATAGCAGTAATCAAAAATAAATCAACGTTTTAAAAATAAAAGTAATGACATTTATACAACTTTGATTTTTTTTGCAAAAAAAACATTAAAATTTTTTGTCAGTAAAAAGTACTGATATTGTAATCAATGTTAAGCTTTGAGTCCTTTGATTTCTTAATGTAAATAAAGTTTTTTTTTTATATTATATATTTTTGAACAGAGCAGGGAACACCAACCGCTGTTAGTGTCAAACGTAAGAGAAGTGTGAAGCGCATAGCGTGCCTACCGTAACCGTGCGTATTAAAGGGGCGTGGAGTGCGCGCGACCTTGCGGCGTCGGCTGCGGCTCGGCCGTGGAGCGCGCGCGCGTCTCCTCCAGGATGAACGTGTTGATGACGTAGGCCTCGCGCCGTATGCGGTCGCGCAGCTCCCCGGACATGTCCGGGATCGCCCAGCGGACGATTATCATCACTAGTGCCACCACGTTCTGTTTAACGGAAAGCTTTTGAATAATTTTTGGTCAAAGTCAAAGTTATTATTAGGTCTATGGGGTCCAGCCAAAAAATTTAAATATATATAATGTAAAGACATCAGGTCCATGAGGTTCTAACAATTTATTTCAAATGTTTATCCATTAAGCTGACGGAAACCAACCGAGACCCTAGCATGCAGTTACTTGAGCCTAAGTTATCCAACGAGTCAATAGCACTAGCTTGCTGGGTAGCCCGTCTGATTGAGATGATCCAGATCATCTCCCAAATCCCCAGGATCAAAGAAATCCCCAGGGATTTCTTTATTTATTGAAAAATAGTCAGTCTACATTTCTTTATTCAAAGAATCTTAATTAATAGGCAATTTTGAATCGTCCATAAATGTTTTAGCTAACTACCCATTTAGAACGTATTTTACATGTGTGGAAGAACGTGCGCAAAAAACTGCTCAACGTATTTATAAGTACCAACATTTACAAAAATAATAAGACTATAACAATATATCTATACAGGGTGGGAAGGAGTATACCGACAGATTGAAACCAACGATTCTAGTGCCTATTTGGACAAAAAAAGTAATACAAATATGGCTTGGTAAAGCCTAATTTTCGAGATATTTATTAAATTATTTAAGTAATTCACATGTTGAAAAATCTCAAGGGTAACACGTCTTTATAATATGACTTTATAATTTTATTTATATGTTTATCTGACGCTTTGTTGTCTAGAGTTCTTAATAATCAAGTGTCTAACGGACGTCATACTCCACTCGTCGTTTATCGTATTTTGTCGGAGTTGTTCGTGAAGTGTGAAGTTTTCTTTTTTACTCTTTTGACTAAGGCTTTGTTCATAAGGAAGTACTATCGATAATTATTTTTTTGTTCCAGAAATTAGCGACGTTTTACCTACCAATAAAACGTTTATTAAGCATACTTACCTTCTTCCAAGCCTAATTAAACATGAGAGTAGCGAACTTTATTTCCGTTTTCTGTACTATGCAGAGCCGCTGACGTCACTTTTCAAGTTTCCCGCCAAATGTCACGTGACGTCACATCCTTCCCACTATGGCGCGCCGCGGCTAACGCGGCTTCTGTTCATTGGTTCGAATGTTTTCGCCAGGCGGTAGTTAAAAATATTAGGCTTGGAAGAAGGTAAGTATGCTTAATAAACGTTTTATTGGTAGGTAAAACGTCGCTATTAAGCAACTTGACCGTTCTTCCAAGCCTAATTAAACATGAGAGTTGTGTTTGTTGACGCCTGGTGTTGGGAAGGACGCCAATGTGATTAGATATTTAAATGAACATTAAATATGATTTAGGTTAAATAGTGATAAATAAGAAATCGCAAGAGTGTAATAAATGAAAAAGTATATTGAATTCTTTAAATTCGATATTATATAAAAGTAAAACACTTGAATATCATAATTATAAAGCATAATCATATTATGGTTATTTATTACATATCAAGATGATAGTTAGTTAACAATCAATATTCAAGAGGGGATCCCAGTTGATCACTTGGTGACTTTAAAATTAATCACGAACTGGACTGAATAAAGTTGTAATTAAGGTTTTATTACTAGTATTATGGGACGTGATCACTTCTCGCTTATAGAATTTTTGAAAGGTGTTTGCTGATTTCCAGTTACCTCTGGCTAGAATATCTTCCAATGGAAAGCTCTCAATCCAGTTTTTGGACGCCACGGCTGCCCTACAGCTTCCGGGGGTAGCATGTATCCCGGCTTCTTGTAACAGTCTTTTCATCCATCCGGCTATCACAGCCCTGGAGGCTGGTTTAGGATTTCCGTGTATGTTTACGAATAAACTTTCTGTTTTTGCTTTACTCCTGCGATCTTCAAACAATTTAATATTAAGTCTCAGCCAGTGTACTGGATCAAGGGCTTTGCTTTGTTCATTTGTTGAAAGTTTCCAGGCCGACTGGCGGTAAGTTGCAGTGTCCGTTTTGGAGCCGTGGCTAGGCCATAGTATCGCATGGTTGTCTGAAATCGTACATTGTTGTGGATTTATCTTCAGTAACGTTAGATCGTGGATTCTTCTTCCAGAACAGAGCAGCAAGATAGCCGCAAGTTGACTTGCCGATTCGAATAGGTTGTTCGTATCGGGGTTTTTCTTCGAAAGGTATTCGGCGAGTACATCAATGTCCCAGATTGGGGCCTTTGGTAACTTAGGCTTTGCCAAAGCTATTGCTTTTAGTACATGTTTTGCCAGAGAGTGGGAGCTCAGTTTATACCTGTTGTTTGGGTCACAGAAGGTAGACACTACGGACTTGTGTACTTGAATTGTGTTAAGGGCTAACTCTTCCTTTTGGTGAAGGTCCGCCAAAAACCTCGCTAAGTCAGATCCGTTCGGGTTAAAAGCTTGGACTTTGTTTTCTTTCGACCAGTTAATCCAACGAGTCCATGCGGGTCGGTAGGTATTAAGCGTCGATGAACGCCAGCTAGACATCAATAAAGACCTCTGTTCGTTAGTCCATTCTGTCAGTGATTCGTCCCACCCCCACATTTCCATACTTCCAGCGTCATGCCGCCCGCGTTGGCGGGCGGGAGGCCTGTTGAAGTATCCACCAGTACTTGACATAAATCTTTTATAGTGAACGGGGCGGCAAGGGCTCTGTTCTTCAGATCCGGTCTCCAGTAAACCTTCTCCCATCGTGGGACTACAACGAGAAACGTTCCTTGTGCCGTGTTGAGGTGAGCTAGCACTTTCGGAATCAGGTAAGGCGGTGGAAATATCCAAGCTAGGGTATAGTTCCATGTTTGTCCCAGGGCGTCGCAGAACCTCGCTTGTTTGTCGAACCTGTCGAGTGTGCAGTAGTTCTGCACCACATGTGCTTGCTTCGATGCGAAGAGGTCGATATCTGGTTTCCCCCATTTGGTAAATATGACTTCTGTCACAGATGGCAGAAGGTGCCACTCCGGTGGAGCCCGGTTCCGCGAAAGCCGGTCCGCATGGCAATTGTACCGACCTGGCAGATGATAAACTGACATATGTATGTGATGTTTGACCAGTATGTGAAAAACTTGACGTGCTAGGTCTGTTAATGCTATTGACAGCGTTCCGCCCTCGTTGCGCAGATAAGAAACGACCGTCTTGTTGTCGCACTGTACGAGTACTGCTGATGACTTCAGGAGATAACATTTCAGGTCCAAGACATTCCGGATTGCTATCATCTCTTTTTTGTTGTAGTGCAGGCCTTTTTGTTCCGGTAGCCACGTCCCCGATAGGTCCTCGCTGTTTAGTTTGGCACCCCATCCTATATCGCTCGCATCTGTAGTCAGATAGTGGGTAGTCAAAGGCATGTGGATTCTTGATGGAGTTTTGCAATTGAGTTGCCACCAGCGTAGCTCCTCCATAGCGCCCTGTACCAGCCGCACAGTACCTTTGCTCTGTTTCAGTAAAGCATTGCATTGATGCTGTAGGTGACGATAATTCAGCCGTCCTCGCGGAACCACGAAACTGGCAAAATTCAAGGTTCCGATGATTTTTTGAAGTTCTGACAAGCTCGCTCGTTTTGACTGTAGTAACTTCGTGGTCTGAGCAGTTATTTTTAGGGTTAGTCTGTCCGGGAGGCGTTTCTCGTTCAGCCCGGTATCCCAGATTACACCAAGGAACTCTACTGCCTTTCTTGGGGCTAAAACGGTTTTGGCCCAGTTTATTTGCCAACCCAGAAATTCTAGGGTGCGCACTGTCAAAGACGCATGATCCTTCAGACGATCTTTCCTCTGGTTTACCAGATAGAAGTCGTCCAGATAGATCAGTATCCTTACGCCTTGACTCCTTAGGTATTCGCCGATCCAGTTGGTCAGGCAGGCGAAAGTTTTTGGTGCTGAACTTAGGCCGAACGGTAAGCAGGTCATCTCTAGCAGGTTTCCGTCGTAGAGGAGCCTGAGATACTTCCTGTGCGCTGGAGCGACAGATACGTGAAAGTACGCCTGGTGGATATCTAGCTTTACCATCCAGTCCTGGCTTTGTAAGAAGTCCGGAACACGGTGTACGTTTATGAGTCTGAACTTGTCTACCCGAACATATCGATTTAGATTTTTCAGATTGAAGATAGGACGGAGCGAGCCGTCGCTCTTTGGTCGCAGGAACATCGACGAGATAAAGCTGGGACCGGACACGACCATATCGAGAACACCTTGTTTCGTCATTTTGCTTATAATTTCCGTCATCTCGGGACTGAGCGGTGTCAAAATATTGCGCGAGCCCGGAGGGCACAGTGGCGGCGCCATTTCGAATGGTATGTGATATCCCTGAATTACTTTTAGTACATGTCGCGGAGCCCCGAGACTCAACCATTGCGAGTGGTATGAATGGAGCTGTGCCGCTCGGAAAGTGTCGGCATAGTCAGTCCCGGCGTCGCGGCGCCGGAGCTCTCCGATCCCGGTGGGATACGGGAGAGCGCTTTCGAGGGCCGCCAGCGTGCTTGTGAGCGTGACTTCTCCCTCTTCCTCCACGAAAGGAGCCGCGTGCGGGGGGACCCCAGGCGGCAGGCAAGCCCCTTGCGGCGGGCGGCCGTGGTGCCGGTGCCTGGCGGTCGCTCGGCTTTGATTTGAAGTTGGAGCCCAGTGAGGGGCCTGGACCGATCTGCGGTGCAGAGTTATTGCGGTCTTTTTGCCAAAACGTGTTTTTCACCCCGCCAGACTTTTCGAGTGCTGAACCGAATTTTTCGACATCGAAGAGATGACTAGTAGAGGGTGGAATTTTGCGAAAGATGTCTTTGTTGTAAGGATCCTTCACCGCCGACAGGATGACTTCCCGTCTGTGTTGTATGACTTCGGCACGATGACCGCAGACGAGTTGAAGAGTGTCATTGTATGTCTTAATATATTCGCCGTTGGCCAATATATCAAATATTTTCTCGTGGAGACGATCGTATGTGAAGCCGTTGTTTTCTTGAGCTTCTGTAAAGAAAGTTCGGAACTCTCGCTCCAACACCTCACGCTGCTTTAAAAGAGCGAATGTTATACTGGAGTAGGTTTTATCTAAATTCAAATTAGTTCGAGACGAATCGAAACGCTTAACTTCGTCGTTTGGCTCTAACGCGGTGAAGCCGGGGGTACATTGGTATTGCTTTTGAACGTCTGAGTATCTGACGTTGCTCCAGTCGTCGTGATCGAGTCTTTGAATTTCTTTTAATACATTTAAATATTCAGAGTTTGCAGGGGGTATAGCAGGTTCTTTTATTTTCGTCGACAAAGACAGGTTAAAATCGAAACCTTGCTCCTTTACAGAAGAGGCTGTACTTGGACACTCATTGCAATATAAGTCGTCGCTAACATTAAGATCAATATGATCAGTACATTCATTATTTACTTTATTATTTGAAGGTAGAGAATGTTCTTTGAGGTTTTTAAGTTCATCAAAAATTTTATTAAACTTACGGTCGTATCGGCGACGTTCCCTTTTGTTCGATTTCCTTTTTGGACGCTTCTTACGATTATCACTAGATGACGAGGACGACGTACTATTTGAATCCGACGAGCTAGAGGTGCTTATTTTCCTTTTCCTCTTAGGCTGAACATGATCTTCCTTGTCAAAGCCACTTTCCTTACTTGTAGACGGCTCCTTATCCATTGTAAAGCTAAAAGGTATAAAAAACACACGAACGGCAAAAACCGTTAGAAAATTTTCACTTCAGTTTAGCTTCACTACTATAGATTTCTGCAATATTGGTACAGATAATGGTCTATCTATGGTATATGCCCACAGCGGAGCGTAAGACCTTACTTATTTGAAATTTAGAACGCCAATGAACAGAAGCCGCGTTAGCCGCGGCGCGCCATAGTGGGAAGGATGTGACGTCACGTGACATTTGGCGGGAAACTTGAAAAGTGACGTCAGCGGCTCTGCATAGTACAGAAAACGGAAATGAAGTTCGCTACTCTCATGTTTAATTAGGCTTGGAAGAACGGTCAAGTTGCTTAATAAGTAAGTTAATAAGGCAGTTTTGGACCCATGTTGATATAACATTATTTACTCGTAACACCACCAGGAATCGATGGTTAAAATCTGTCGCTATCTCCTTCCCACCCTGTATATATAAAATTCTCGTGTCACATGTTAGTTGCCATACTCCTCCGAAACGGCTCAATCGATTTTTATGAACTTTTATATGTATATTCGGTAGGTCTGACAATCGGTCGTAATCAATTTTTTATACCCCTAAGTGATAAGGGTCGTCCACCTCAAACATTTATTAGTTTTTGGATTTTTTTCCAATACAAAATGAATTGTTTGTTTTGTTGTCATGGAAACTGTCAAAGCGGTACAAAGTCCGCCGGGTCAGCTAGTATTATATAATATATTCGATTTGGTGATCATTATATTTGCATGCCAGTTGTAACTTGGTGAAACATAATTGTACTCTTATTATTATATTGTCACCTTATATACCATGTTTAAGGCAAATAAAGAATTTATTATTATTATTATACCTCTATGCCATATAATTTCACTGGATCTATCTCTCTCACACAATTCACCAACTCACCTCGAACACGACCACGAAGGCCAGCCGCGCGCCGATAATGTGCCAGTACCAGTTGCTGCGCTCATAGTCGTCGCCGTCGTTGTAATACCAGTAGCCGGGGTAACTAGAAAAAAATATCATTATCATCATCATCGGTTGCGCCAGTTGGTGACTTAAATTTGCCGCGCAAAAGGTAGTTTGGCGCTATACTAGCTTCCTTTCCATCCCCTCCAATACCTTTCTCGCGCACAAGAAGACCGCAATATAGAATGCCGCACGCCAACGAGCGCGCTACGGCAGTAACCGCAAACTAGTGCACCGACAACATTTGAAAAAGATCTCCATTTCGGTCATCTAGCTATCACCGCGTTAGGAGTGTTAAAACTGTGAGAGACCCCGCGCCGGTGGTCCAGGTCTGTGCTCCAGCAAAGTGCATCCACCGGCCACCAACCTCGTGCCGGTTCCGACTGCTCGCCTGCCCGCCGCACACTCCTCCATCCTCTAACTGTTTATCTATTGCCCTTGTCGCCATCCCTCGCAGTTCGAGACATCCCATAGCTACTAAACTATACGTTATGCGCTATGCGTTATACTAATAACGCCAACAAAATACAGTCCACTAAATAGCAGAACATCGCCTGCGCCACCATTTTGTAGTCCTTCGAGCCACACCAATCATCATAACCTTGCTTGCTTTATGTCCCTACTGCTGACGCACGAGCCTTCCATTCGAATGGAAATACCACAATGAGAGAAATACGTGATAGTATTTCAGGAGAAGCGCATAAGCGCAGCGGTTAAAGTACAATCGTAAAATTTCGTAAAATCGATTTCCGAGTGGGTGATAATATTTCTTGTCAAGCTCGTCGGTGATTTAGGAGGTACGCCGAAGGTACGAAGGTAGCCATAGATGTTAATTTTCAGTATACAAACTTAGCCCTATACTTGGCAGATTTTTTTTTGTGGAATTATATATATTTTTTGTATAAAATATATTTTTTTTTCACTACTCTAAATTTTTTGTAAGTTAAGTGTCTCAAATAATCCACTATGCCAAGAATAGGGTTAAACTGTTTTTATTACGTAATTGTTTTTTTAGTTGCTTCTAACAGTGGAGACTTTTTAATGACTTTTCTGTTTTACTTATAAGTTTGTAGCTATTAATTTATTGCATAAGTCGATAGTCTTCCTAAGATAATAAATAAATTAATTAATTAATTACTTTAATAAGTAAATATATTAGAACGTTATTAAATTTATTAAAGAAACATAATATGTTTATAATATTATTATAACTTGATACTGGCACTTGAAAAACATGTATACGAGTTGCTCATCTAAAATACGCCACAACATATACCTTGTTTCTGACGAGTTAAGTTATGTTACCTGCACATAGTCTCGTTGTAGGTGGTCTTGATGGGGCGGTACTTGTGGAAAACGGTGATGTTGAACTCGGCGAGCGTGTGGTTGACGTAGTTGTCCAGCGAGCCCTGCGAGAACTGGTACACCAGCCGCGGGATGAACTCCGACGTGAACGCTATTATGAAGCCCTGCAATCACATAAACACTCAGCATTCGAAAGCATCCAAATAATTTAGCCTTGATAATATCTATCTGATAACTAATTATTATTGAGAATATTTTGATTTTAACCCTTAGACAGGCCGAGCAAGTTGTAATTTTTAAGGTTCCGTACCCAAAGGTTAAAACGGAACCTTATTACTAAGACTCCGTCTGTCCGTCCGTCCGTCCGTCCGTCCGTCCGTCCGTCCGTCCGTCCGTCCGTCCGTCCGTCCGTCCATCCGTCTGTCTGTCCGTCTGTCCACCTGTCCGCCTGTCCGTCTGTCCGTCTGTCCACCTGTACGCCTGTCCGTCTGTCCACCTGTCCGCCTGTCCGAATGTCCGTCTGTCCGTCTGTCCGTCTGCCCGTCTGTCCGTCTGTCCGTCTGTCCGTCTGTCCGTCTGTCCGTCTGTCCGTCTGTCCGTCTGTCCGTCTGTCCGTCTGTCCGTCTGTCCGTCTGTCCGTCTGTCCGTCAGTCCGTCTGTCCGTCTGTCCGTCTGTCCGTCTGTCCGTCTGTCCGTCTATCCGTGTGTCCGTCTGTCACCAGGCTGTATGTATTTCATGAACCGTGATAGTTAGACAGTTGAAATTTTCACAGATGATGTATTTCTGTGGCCGCTATAACAACAAATACAAAACAACTAAATAAAATAAATATTTCAGGGGCCTTCCATACAACAAACGTGATTTATTTGCTCGTTTTTGCTCGATATTGATAACGGCAACAGGTAGACGTTTGAAATATTCACAGAATATTTAGTTATATTATTCACTTTAAAAATAATTATTAAATTAAAATAAAACAAATATTTAAGAGGGGCTCCCATACAACAAACGTGATTTTTTGTTAGTTTTTGCTCGATATTAATAACGGCAACAGGTAGACGCTTGAAATATTCACAGAATATTTGAGTTTTTCAACCACCAATCCGCACTGGGCCCGCGTGGTGGTTTTAAAGCCCGTTCTCCCTATCCATCCATAGGGAAGGCTCGTGCCCCAGCAGTGGGGACGTATGTGAGCTGGTGATGATTAAGTTTTATTATTCACTTTAAAAATAAATAATTAAACTAAAATAAAATTTATATTTAAGGGGGGCTCTAAATATTTAAGTGGGGCTCCCATACAACAGACATGATTTTTGCCGTTTTATAGGTATACGTATATAGTACGAAACCCTTCGTGCGCGAGTCCGACTCGCACTTGGCCGGTTTTTCATTGGTTACCCTTATTAAGAGTGAATAAGGTTCAATTTGATGTTGTCGCTATGTGATCAATTACAATTACCTACTATATGCTTGTAATCTAATAAACATTTTTCAATTAAATTCATTTCATCACTGCCTCCTAAGGCACTTTAATTAATGTAAAGAAGTGGACAAGTGAAACCGGTAAATTGCTGTAACGCGAACGTTGGTTCAAAGGTATTGGTAAAGGTACGTGGCGGGTTCGGTTGTGTCCGTGGACCATAGCAAAGTGGCCACTGGTATGAAGTTAGCCGCCCCGCGCCACCCGGGACGGTCCGAACAACGCACGGAAACTCCCATGATGCATGAACAACTACAACTCACGTTGGTGATGACACTGAGTTTCCCGATGGAGTCGAGGATGCGGTACCACACGCCGATGTCGGTGACGCGCTGCGGCACGGGCCGGCGGTAGCACGTGAGGAACTTGCGCGCATCCAGACGCATCTCCAGCACGTTGTTGATCAGCGCAAACAGCGGCGCCAGCGGGAACGCCGCCACGAATATGGTCACGAAGCCGTATTGTAGCACTGTTATAATAACAATACACTTATTTCAGATAATCAATGATCCATACAATAAAAATAAAATAAATTACAATAAAAAAATCACAAAAATACAAATTAAAATAAAATAGTGCAAGATAAAATATGATGTACACGAAGACTTTTTATCGGTGATCAGGACGTAGGTACTTATAAACGCGAAAGTTTGTAAGTATGGATGTTTGTTACTCTTTCACGTAAAAACTACTGAATGGATTTGGATGAAATTCGGCATACAGATAGTTTATAACCTGGAATAACACATAGGATACTTTTTATCCCGATATTCCTACGGGAACGGGAACCACGCGGGTGAAACCGCGACCGGCAACTAGTGTTCTATAAAAGTTCAACCATAATGATATATCATAGACATAAAGTTTGTTGTAGTGTGATGTGCACGCCTGTGAACTTTACATGCGCGGCAAAAGCAGCCTAATCGGCACGCTCCACCCAAGCAGAGGTCTCAGCTTTTAGGAGCAATCTCAGCTGTTGATGCCTACATACGCACGGGAGGAGACGCGAGGGAGGAGAGCGCGACATCATCGAGGCGAGCATCGAACCGGTTGCCGCGGGCACCCCCCGCTGCCAACCCCCGACCGGCACCGACTACCGACCGGACGACACTCGGCTTTCGGACGGCACTAACGACAATCGCGACCCTCTTATTACTAAAATCTGTT
Source organism: Eudonia lacustrata (assembly GCA_947562085.1). Taxonomy (NCBI): domain Eukaryota; kingdom Metazoa; phylum Arthropoda; class Insecta; order Lepidoptera; family Crambidae; genus Eudonia; species Eudonia lacustrata. Next base: position 22,967,960 of record OX387341.1, read on the forward strand.
TGTCCGGGAACTACCCTTATGTAACTTGTTGGCATTAAACCAACCCTATGCTATACAGTCCGCCTTTTAATTAAGTCTTCGGACCCTTACATTGGTTCTTCGAGCCGGACTTCGGCCCTCCTCCCTCGCGTCTCCTCCCGTGCGTATGTAGACATCAACACAGCATTTGCTGCATTTCCATTGGAACGCCACCACTAAATAAACTTTAGCGTAGTAAAATTCATTTTGCCTCAAAACAAATGTTCGAATATACAGATCAGTAAATCAATCAATAGGGACTACAAGATAAGTATGAAGAGACAAATAACGTACCCATTTCTAAGTACTCGGGAAATAGACCCATGTTCCCAAAATCAACCAGCTTGAAGTCTTTGACCCACTGCATTGGACTCTTGATACTGTAAGAAATGAAAGTCAAATTCAATTTATAAATGCATGCGCATAAATTGAATTTTCTACAAACACACTACAAATAATATTAAAATAGAATTTGTTTCTTATCTTGAAAATTGAAAGAAGAAATTAAAATGACTTCAAAAGTTACATTTAAAAGGAAATCAATATATTTAAAGCTAGATAAATTGTATAAAACAATAACTCTTGATAAATGACAAAACAGAGAAAAAAGACACCTTAAAACCAAAAAGTACTCACGTTCTTTTCCTGCCTATCGCCCTGATGATGTTATACCACTTGAGCAGGTACGGCATCATCATCTCGACGATGGTGTTGATGAACTGCTTGCCCACCATTATGATGGCCAGCTGGATCGACAGCTCGAGTAGGCAGCCGCCCGGCGCGCACTGCAAGAGACATACAACTGTAAAGTTGGTATTGAAATGGTAATGGAAAGAATGACAGGCAAAAGGCCTTTGCTACGAGCAAGAGCGTCTTGCGATGTAGATTTCTTGTTCAGTGCGCGTTATACTACAGCACTCGTTATCAATGGTAATAAAAAGTACGCAATGAACAGAAATATTAAGGTTATTCAAAATTATTCAAAGCCCTGGTTTTGGATGTGGATTGTTGTTGGTCGCCATAAGGCAGCTGTCCCACCGCCGGTGATGCGGCGCCGATTTTTTTATTTTTTGTGTTTTTTTACATGTTGTGACTGTCCTTTATATTTTGTGTTTTAATTTGTGATGGAAAGTGTCATTTTATGATAGGGCATTTTCCAATATTTATGACGCTGTAAGGGAGAAAAGAGCTGGACACTTGCTGGGTTTCTTGCCGGTTCTTTTCAGTACAAGATCTTCCGTCCAGAGTAGACTTACGAACCGATAGTATAATGACGTTCATAAGAGCTATTTGTTGCCTTAACTGAATAAAAGATTTTGAATTTGAATTTCAATTTCAATTTTGATGAGCGAGTAGCGAGTAGAGCAAAACTAGAAACGAGTTGGCGAGCAGCGACAAGCGAATTGTAGGTCCGATAGTTTTGTCGCTGGGCTATAAGCGAGTGTTCTTGTGCGATGGGCGATAACTCGCACTACTCGCTCGGGGGCGGCTAGTCCTGTAGACATGAGCAAAGTCGTTATTTTTCAATCACCGTGACTGTCGTTCCGTCGACCACGTCGATATCGTACATTTAAGAAACACAGTTACGGTATATTTAAGAAAAACATACATCTCGTTGTTATGATTTTAGGTTGTTTTGTCATTCTTAAATATGTACGAAAATCTTCATTTGACAACTCGTTGAATATTTTAAACTCACTGTATTCTCTTCTGTAATAATTAATATTTTGCATCCAAATTCTTTATAGACATAGACAAAAAAACAATGATAGTTCAAATAATATTGTTCTGAATTCATTATACAGAGTATGAAAAGAAGCTTAACGAAAACGAAAAGTACGGATTGTTCCCATCATTACTATTATTTTCTTGTATGGAACCTGGGAACATGATAGTTATGGAGTTATTGCGGAACAAAGTCAAAACTTTTGTTTACGGTTTTTGTGGAATCTGTTTTAAAAGGTTATTAGTAAATTTTCTTCTAAAGGAACATTAGCAGTTTTCTTCCATTTTCAATTAAAAAGAGACGTTTTAAGTTACAAATCGCAATGAATAACGAAGGCACACAATGATGCGGCTCGCGGCCGGCCGCCTCGCGTATGGTACGCTACTCGGACTCACTCACATGCACACTAAGTTGCACGCGTTCCATTGCGTGTCATAAATAACACCTGTTTTTGATACCCAAAAATAAAAGTCGTTTCCCAGCAATTATTTTTACTTAATGTTTCTTAGTTTGATGTACAATATGCGTATATTACGGCTTCGGTAAGGGTTTTTTCATACCCTGTATGTGTTATCTATCCCTAGCACTCAGATCCGCACTCTGTGTAGAAATATATCTCTACACAGAGTGCGGATCTGGTTGGTCGCTCGGCGAGTGATCTGACCGCCAAGCGAATATCGCTCAGCGGCAAACGAGTAAAGCTAGTAGGTACTCGCCAGCTGTAAACTAGTAAAGCGAGTACTCGCCGGCAGTGTGAACAGTCAGCGATCAACTATTAATATATGCATCTCTTTTATTGACACACCATCTATATCTATTGTACGTTTCTTGAGCGAGAAAATAGTCTATAGTTCGTCGCTTACTCGCCGGCGCGATGAGACAGCTGCTTAAAGCGTAACCGGATTTTAGAAACTGCTGTCTATGACATATCATTATGGTTTAACTTTTCTAGAATATTTACTTTAGCAAACACATAACTGATTCATAAAAAGTAGATTGATAAAAAGTAGTGTTTCAAGAAAGGTAAGCTATCAACTCACCTCTTCTTGCCTATGTCCGAACAGCCGCACGTAGTCGCCGGGCCGGCCCACGTACTTGCCCTTGAAGAAGGCTATGTAGAATATCGACGCGTAGTAGTTCACGAACTGCAGCAGGTAAATCTTCAGCGTGAGGGAGTCGTCGAACTCCGTCTGCGTTCGAAGCAGCTCTTTCTCTGTGAGCCATTCCGCTAAGAACTGGTATATCTGTGAATTAGAAAAGTTGTGTAACATATTTAAAACCGTAACGGTACATACATTGGTGAAGGCATCAGTGTTATGATTCGATTTCTGCTCATGCTATTATTGGTGAGGGACGAGCTAGAGACTTTTTCCAGTTGATGATGACAAAACTGTAATGGTACTTACATAGTTGAAAACATCAGCGTTATGGCTAGATTTATTCTTATGCTGTTTTAACGTAGGAAAACGTAGCAAAGACTTTTATTGGGCGGTCATAACAAAACAGTGATGATACTCACGTTATTGAAGACGCAGATGAGGCAGAGATTGATGCAGGCGGCGGTGGCAGTGGCTGTTGTGGCTGACGATGACAAAACAATAACGATACTTACATAGTTGAAGACGCAGATGAAGCAGGGGTTAATACAGACGACGGTGGTGACAGTGATGGTATCTCTGGTAGCTATAGATGTCAAAAAAGTCACGATACTCACATAGTTGAAGACACAGATTAGACAGAGGTTGATGCAGGCGGCAGTGGCGGTGGTGAACATGATGGGGTTGGAGGTGATGAGCGCGTTGGTGTTGGTCCGCAGCACGGCCGCCCCCAGCAGCGACATGCGGTACAGCACCACACCCAGCACCGCGGCGATGGCCGTCAGCACCAGCAGCGCCACCACGCTGAACGACATCAGCGTGGCGGGCAGGCGCATCCGCCAGAAGGGGACCATGGGCTCGCGTTCACCCGTTACTACGTTCAACTAATAGACAAGACTTTTATTATTTTCAATCTTGGTAGGTTTTCTTCAAGTGCCCAGCCAAGACCTTGCCGCTGTGAGAAGTATTTAAGCGCGGCAGCGGCGAGCGGTGTAAACAAATGTACAAAACTATATGAAGCACGCCACGACGACGTGCCGCTCTCAGCGGAAGCGGCGAGCGATTGCTGCCGAGCCAATCGCGCCACCAAAAGTCGTGGCCGGGCTGTAAGGTGCTGGAGACTGACCGAAGCATTTTGATGTAATGTAACATTTTCGATGCGAACATTAGCATGATCAGTACAGGGAGCAAAGCCGCTCGTCGCGAGTTCCGCCCTATTATCGGTCAGTCAGCAATGACTTCTCAAGCTTGGCGCGAATGGAACGTTACGATGACACGCTCCGGTCAGTCGCCACCATTAGTATTTGTTATAACACTGTCGGTTACTTTTTCATGATAATTGTATGGGTATGTATGTGTACAACGCTTAGATCTTCTTCGTGATTAACGGTCTAAAACGGTAAAATTTTCGGTCAATTTCTAGTAGGGTTAATATTGTTTCCAATCTTCATCATTATGCTATTTAGATTTGAAAATCGGAGAACGAACTTTTTATGATGATTTAAATACCTTTATGCCAGTTTTTAGTCGTTACATTGGCCGATGCGTAGGCGTGTGTGTGCGTTCGTGCGTGTGCGTTCGTGCGTGCGCGAGTGTATGTGCGTGTCTTTATACGCATGCGTGCGTCTGTTTCTGTGTGTATATATTGTTGAGCAGGTCCATAAATTATTCTTATTCTTATTTGTCTGTTTAGGTGATTCAAAACAAATAGGTCTGAAAGAATTTGATAAGCATAATCGCGCAATAAATTCAATTTAATATTTTGACCCCCTCTGTGATTTAGTGATTAAGACCATCTGTCTCAGAGCCAGAGGTCCTGGGTTCGACTCCCAGCGGGGGGTACATATTCATGTACTCGGTTAGGTTGGTGGTAGGCCTTTTTGGTCCACCTAGTTACCACCATGTTATCTAAATATAACATAACATCAATGTTTGTAGTATTCGTGTCTTCCGGCAGCTTAAGATAAGATAGCTAGGGCCTCAGCAGTTGAGGATTCCGGGTGAAGTGCGCTTCCACCTTCGGCCTAACACGAGGTGAGATAAAGGCAAGGTTCTTACCTATAAAATCATTTAAAAAATAATAATATTTACTAACAACGAACACTATCGCGCGTCCAATAAAAAGAACGGTAACTGCTTACCTGCGTGCGCTTGACGTGCGCGAGGCGGGCGAGGTACTGCGGGCGCGGGTGCTCCTCATACACATCGAAGCCGGTCAGGTCCCAGCGGTGGGTCATCTCCGCAGAGTAGCGCTTCCACATCTCCAGGAAGCACGCCGCTAGACACAAACAACTTGCATTGAGGCTACGTTCGCACTGAGTCGGCTTGCTTAGCGCCTAGCGCCTATGCGAGTCACCTATCAAGTAGCTTTGTAAAACAAACGTTCTAGAATGTTTGCAACCGGCCGCACTGCACGCTTAACGCCTTCGCTAGACACCTAGCGTATAGCGAAGTAAACAAACGTGTTGGGTCTTTGTCAAGACGCGTGAGACATTTTTTTAGTAGTTTGTAATTTACGCTGCAAGCCTAAAAAATATCAACGAGTCTTTTTCGACTAGGAATAAGCGTCCAATGAAGTTTCTAACTAATTGTCAAAAGTTGATCACTCTGTGCATGAGTGGTTAAGGATTTTAACAAATTGTCAATTTTTTTAACGTAAGCAGAATTTTAACGTTTTATTGTCATTTTTTTTTTAAACTATCGATATTTGAGTAATAGTTAGTAGTTAACCTGAGTTAACTAATGTAATGACCAAACAAACGGGCTTTAGTATAATAAAAACAAAGAATAAATAAAATGGTCACATTTAGATCTGGTAAACAGAAAGTGTAATTACCCCAAAAGCTCATGAAGATAGCGAAGAACACAGTGGTGGAGTTGTCGAACAGGTAGGTGACGCGCGACTGCAGGCACGTGTCCTTGAGGTCCCAGTAGTCGCAGAAGTAGTCGCACAGCGGGCACATCTTTATCGTAGCGTTGTAGTTGCATATGTCCTCGCTGGGAACAAGCAAGAACTGTAAAATTTGCAAAGTACAACCAATAGAAAATAAGGTGAAAATTACAATTAAACTAGAACAACACGATAAAACTGAACATATATTAAGCAGGGTACATAAGCATCCAATCCGTCAAGCAGCCCACAAAAAGATATATGAAGTAGGTACCTAAATATACATACTATTACGGTAAGCACACAAGACATTGGCTGACCCCAACGCTGCTAAACGCATTACCGAAACCACTATTGGCCAAATGTGATAATAACTAACAAGAAATAGCTTAAAGAGTACTTTACGAAGGCATTATGTGACTATGTGTCCATAGTTTGACAAACTAGGGGCACATGGTCAAGTGGTGTCTCGAAAATATCAATCAATAAGTTCTGTGAGTTATTTTAATTATTTAGTAAGCTATTGTTAATATTTTTCTATCCGACAAACCGTTTTACGGTTAGGCAGAGTGTTGCACAAAATACCACTGTAAACATTTTTTTTTTTGAGAAAATAAATTAAAAAAAGAAAGAAATGGCAAATAATATAATTGATTTGACATAAGGAACATAAACAGCGTTACCACAAAGCGATGGCTAAAGTTAGACAATGCTTAAAACAACTGCTGTAGCTAATATTTTTAGACAGAGACACCTTATTTTAAACAAGTCTAAAACCATTGTTTAATTTTAAACACTGTTTTGTACAAGGGTAAGTTTTACGTAAAACGTGAAAAAATTAACGTGTTATTACAGCTTTTTAATTGTGCACCTATACTGTTTTCAGTTGGTCCTTCGAGCCGGATTAACGCACAAGGATAATATGGCTAAAATTACATATAAACAGACATCAAATTCAGATGTTTCACAAAAAATACACATAGTTTTGCATACATAATAACAGACTACGTACCTCGGTTTATTCGAATATATGGTTGAGGCTGAGTATATAAAACATATCAAGCCAACTATAGATGCCGGAATCAGCATATTTGTATAAAAACCTAGCCACGCGAAATATAAACCTGAAACAAAAGATTTGCAAGTCAGTTGTTATATTCAAATAAAAATATAAAACACATGGAAGTGATTAATGAATCCCACCGGTGATCTCGAAATTAAAAGTGACATGAAATACACTATAAAACATATTTTTTCTTTGCATTCTTTACAATTTGCTTATTAAAATAAATATAGTTCTAGAATTATCGGTAACAAAAATAAGTTACCAGTAACCTTGAATAAGAGAAAAAGGGACACTCGTAATTGATATCATAGCGTGAGAATTAGTCACCGGATCAAAAATATGAAACCCCTAGTATGAAAACAGGTATTCTTCACCTATTTTAACACCGAAGTAGTCCTTAACATAGTCCAGGGGCTGATAGTTGATGCATTTGGACACGCTCGCCCACTCGTTGTATAGTAAATGCCGCATCGAGCCTGGAGTCTTGAGATCACCCTGCGAAAAAAGTGGATTTTAAAAATACACAAAGAATCCGTTGTTTGTTGACCGTCATTCGTACTCGGTACTTAATGAATTCAATTAAATTCATTTATTCTCAAGCATCAGGGCTCATTTGGGTTAGTTACAATAATAATCTATGTTAGTAAATTAACAAATCAAATAAAATCAGATACAAATATCTACATGTCAATAAAATCAAAAATAAATTAAATAAACAATTTTAAGTCAAAATTACATTTAAATTATTAAAACAAACAAGTTAAAAAATATAAACTATCAATTAAAAAAATATATTTTATGTGTTGTTTTGTTTAAATATTTTATGTTTTATATAACTAAATTTTACTTATTATTTTCAAGTGCTAATTGCTGCACTGAAGCTAAATAAAATGCCGCCGCTATTAGCACTCAAAAATTTAAAAAAAGCCAATGATAAAATTCAGCGCTTACGTGATTTTTCCCGGTAGCATAGTGGTCAGTGCAGCCACCCGGATTGCGGAAGACCCAGGTTCGATTCCTGGCTGGGTCGGGTAAGAGCTTAATTTTTTCACTCTATTTTATAAATATTTTATATAATTTTTTAATGGTATTAACATTTTTTTTAGCATAATCGTGCAGTGTTGCATCCTTTCTCAAACTCGTGTTACCAACACAACCGTCATTATGTTTTCACTATCTTATCCGTTCACGAATTCTTTACGCAAACAATAGATTATAACAGCTAACGAATTTGTCGTTGTCACTAATATTGTTTCCTTTTCGTTTCTTTCGTTGTAGAGCTGATCGGGATTTGTTGATCAGCCGGGCAATGCCAAATGCACTTTGTGTATAAATTGACCAGTAATTCAAAAACAAAAATATTCTGTACATCAAAGTCTATGAGTGGGTATTATTTAGACGTTACCCTATAGGTACATACTCAAATTAGTTTATATAGTTTTTTTTGCACGTTATTAAGCAGACAAATGAGTTTATAGCCCGCCTAGTGGAAACCTTATAACTAAGTCGACAACAGATAAAACGTTAAACGAAAACAAAACGTTAATGCAACTGCAAAAGCAAAAAATAAAAAACGGTCATCGCAGCCCCATGAACGCTTGCATCAACAACGGTATCACGCGTTTTAGAAATAGTTATTAGGTAGGTAGTCGCAATGCAGTAGGACTTTAGGCAGAATTCTACCACCAAGCAAACAGATTAACAGAAGTGGGACTGTGGTAGAGCAGCAAGAAATAGTGTTAACAGTGCGTACGTCGTGGAGCGGGTAGGCCGCGCTGTAGGTGGCGTTGTTGATGAGACGCGCGATGCCGAACGCGAAGTCGTCGCCCGCCGCGCTCGAGAACTTCTTGCGGTCCAGGATGAACTGCACGATGCGCGACCGGATGGACGGCGTCCAGAAACACTCCGATGACGTGTCGAATCTGTTAACACACGTTGGCAAAAAATATTTAGGTATTTTTTTGTGGTTTTTAAACACGCACACGCACACGCACGCAAGCACGTACGCACGGACGCACGCTCGTAATAGTTGTATGTCGCCTATATTGCGAAATCATGAATTCGCACCAAGTATAAGATGTTCTTTTTTCATGTGCTTCTACATGTTTTTTACCGGCGAAGTTCCCTTATTGCTTATCTAAAAGCACAATAGTGTGTTATCAAATAAAAAAATCTACGTTATATTTCGTATCAATTCTAGACCTTACAGCATACGGATAAGAACCACATTAGCATACAAGCGTAGGTAAACATTTTAGCAACACTCACAAATACTCCTTGTCCTTAGAATAAATGGCAGTGAGTCGGTGCCGCCGCTCCGGGAACTTGTCCGGGTCCACTCTGATCCTGGACATGAAGCGGTCCCAGCACGCGTCCACCTCGTCGATTAGGCTGTTCGTCTTCTCGTGCACATCCTTCAACGCTGAGAACTGGAATATTCAACCTTATTCCGTTAGTTACAAGGGTTACTTCGTTAATTAGGAGAAGAACCATGATCTTATTGTAAGTGTGTTTGAGTGGTATATGAATAGGAAATCAGAGAGCTATATATTGTTACTAAGGAAACAGTTCCTAGTTATGGTTAACTTTGATAAAATCGTTAACCATCTATAGCTCTTACAACTAAATTTGATAATTTGATAAAAGTGATTGATTGGCAAAGAGCAATAACAAAATGATACTGAACTATACAAAAATTTGTATAGCATTTTAAAAATCCAAATTCAAGAAACGCGTCTCAAGGAATTCAGCTATATTGGTTATCTTTCACTTATCTTAATACGTATTTTAATATGCAATTTTGTGGACGATAAGTAGAACATAAAACTGTATAGGTATTTACTGCATTTACTTAAATGAATTCATATTTACTACAATGGTAACAATGAACCATCAAGTATTTGTATTTAAACATTCATATAAACGATGTTACACTGATTATATTTGAATAAGTTTCATGTAATTAGCAAATTGTTCTAATATACATGACTAGTGTTTTATAAAATATATGTTTTAACAAATTTTCATTTTTGTGATCCAAGCAACTAACGGTAGATATGAACCAACTATTGTAGCATAAATATAACCTGATATTTAGGTTGGAACTAAATCGTTTTATATTTCATGTTAGGGTATTAAATTTATTATTAGTTAAAACTAATGACAAGTTAGCAGAGCGTGAGCTTTGTTAAACCAAACTCATTATTTTAGTATTATTAAATATAAAGAGTAGAAATATATCATAGAGTAGATAGTCGTTTTTCCTACTTCCCGCTTTACAGTGTATATACAGAACATTTATCTGTCATGCTATATGAATGAGGCAAAAGGTCAATAGACAAGATATTTGATTGACCCTTATCGAGTAGTGGTGAAATAGGTCTTAAGTGTAATTTGATTTTCTGTTAAAGAATTGTTAAGATGAAGAAAAATAGTTAAGGAATTAATTTAATTAATTATTAGTTAAACCATAACCAATCAGGAATAGTTGTTATTTTTATTATTTTACAATTACTTTAGTTTTTTCTATTTTTTACATCGAATATTAAGTACACATGTAATTGCAGTTGCAGATCATTATCTGCATTTAAAAAACACTAAAATTTTACAAAGGTACTTTTGTAGAGAATATAATTTGTTAACATTTCATGTAGGTACATATCGTATACTGATAGTAACGTATACTTTCATTTGAAAAAGAAACGCCTAGAATTATATATTAATGTTAATAATAAAAAAACATCAATATCAAGTCGACTATAAATACGTACAAAATTCACATCAAATATCAAAACGGCTTTCACACAACGAGCTCAACAACGGCTAAGCGCATTGCCTAAGTGCCCGTTTTATTCACCATTCGACCGAGTTAATGCAAACTACAATTTGTATGGCATCGTAGCAGTTACAAGTTGGATACACCGTCATTCTAGATGGCGCTGCTTGATTGGCATACATCATCATCATTAACTCATTTATGTCCCCACTGCTGGGGCACGAGCCTTCCCTATGGATGGGCCATAACCCACCACGAGGGCCTAGTGCGCATTGGTGGTTGTTAACGACTGCTAATGCAGCCGGGACCACGGCTGTACGTGCCTTCCGAAGCACGGAGGAGCTCGATATGATAAATTTTTGGTCACCCATCCGATGACCAGCCTTTGCGAAAGTTGCTTAACCTCAGCACTCGCAGACCGGGCGCGTTAACCACTGCGCCATCGAGCTCCTCAATTCGCATACAAAATGTAGCTAATACTACTCGTTGGGAAAGTGAAAAAAAACGGCACTTAGAGCACTGATGTTAGTAAAGCCATGCGCCAACGCCGGTCACCATTCGCATACCTTAGACATATACATGGCAGCGCTCAGTAGGGCATTCGTCCGCCCACCTTTGCGAATCTTACGGCAGTCCTACGAACGTACACACAAAACAATGTTACTGTGCCTCGGACAACACGCGTGGTTCTACACACCAACATTCTCATCAACTTGCAATACTTGATAGAGCTAATACTACTATGACAAAACAATCAATAAGCAAAAATATTATAAAATATTCATCGATTTAGTCACAACAACATAGCAGTATCTACTCAACAATCGCATATACAACCATTCTTATACACAAATAAAACTACTTTAATAAAAAGAAGAGGCTTTTTTATTATTAATGATATACAATTTAAAAAAAGACAACTGTTAAAGTGTTGAAAAATCATAAAAACTGATCTTTCAAAATTTGTAAAAATATTAAGATCGGATGTTGATGACGTAGTTGTCGACATTGGGGCTCTTTTGGCTTATAAAGTTAGTGTTGATTAATTACGGCGAGTTGGATTGAGCGACGATAGCATAGTTGGCAGTGCACCTGACCCGACATGCCATGGGGTGCGGGTTCGAATCCCGGCTCGTGAAATCTTGTAAACACTTTGTCTTTTTTCAAATTGTAATTTGTTCGCAACAATATTTGCGTAAAATTATATGTAAATAATTATAATAATATACACTTTAGTGTGTACCCGATTCAAAATACTTCTAGCTTTATATTTCGAATCAGGAATACTGCATATTAAATAATTTTATCGGCAAATTTAACCTCGAAGCAGTAAGCTTTGGGAGAAGGGTTCCATATTATAAGTCATAAAACGACTTGTCTAGATAAATATATACCACGTGGTGTACCACGTATATGTTTATTACAATATATAAAAATTACGAATATAATAAATAAAAACTTTCATAACATATTAAATGGACATACCTTCATGGGCATTCTTAATTTTAAAATTTCGCTATAATCCCTCAAAACTGACAAGGGTGCGTGTATCTGAAATAAAACAAATAAATATTACTACTTTACTATGATGGGAGTTCGATGCAATCCATACCATCCAAGACTTTTGCTCATGACGCTCTTGACGTATACCTCATAATGAAGTAGTGAGAGGAGACGAGAAACTTTAATACTAATAGTTTTAATCATCAGGTTTGTGGTTATTCCACACTGGAAAACGTTTGGCTTTTGTCTCGCCATAATAAGTGGCGATAAGACCGAGATGAAAGGGCACTCAACCCAAGAATCATCATATACTGAGAAACTGGCTATTATTTAATCTACATCTTTCGGAGCTCAACAATGCTAATAACATTGTTGTTATAACGACAACCTTAAGGCCCTCGCTCACGGCGACTTTTTGAAGCGATGCAGTCGCGCGTTTACGAAACGCGCGACTGCATCGCTACTATCGCGCGTTAGTCGCATTTACAACGCGCTACAGAATCGTGACTGTATCGATGCAAATGCGCGACCGTGTCGGACGACATCGGGGAGAGAACGGAGAGGGAGGGTGGCGCGTGAGTGGAGAACCGAGCTTTTGCATCGCGACTGAATCGCGTTGCATCGCGACTGCATCGCGTTTGCATCGCGACTGAATTGTGATTATGTGGGCGAGGGCAAACAGCTAGCGACACCATCGCGACTGTATCGATGCGAACGCAAGACAGCATCGCTACTGCATCGCTACAAAAAGTCGCCGTGGGCGAGGGGCCTTAGATATAACAAGCTACCACCATTGTGGTAGCTTGTCAGGTGGCCTTCCATCAACCACATCGAACTAAGTAGCATGTAATTCCCGCTGGGAAAAACTCAGGAACTGCAGATCTGGGACCAGTGGTTCTTTTTTATTTTGAAAAAGATAGCTGTCTGTTGGCCTCCGATGGCCAATATAGCGTAACCGAAACTAAGGTTTAATATAGGATAGCATTAGGCAAGCGTCTCCCACCAATCCGCACTGGTCCCGCGTGGTGGTTTATGGTCCGTTCTTCCCATACGTCCGTGGGGAAGGCTCGTGCTCCAGCAGTGGGGACATAAAAATGAGCTGCTGATAAACGTTTCCCTGTCCACCAATAGATGCTTCGTGGCGTTCGGAATAGAGACTTTTGGTCAACCCCTGAGACACCCCGCTGTACACTACTTTAAAGTTTATACTGACACCACCTACCAACCTCACGGTTATAAAGTTAGGTGTCAGACATCCTTACGCAAGCACAAGGGACCATCTACGTCAGGTCATAACGCCAAATCAGAACACGCCGGTTCCGCATCCTTCATCCGGTACTTTAAGACTAGTGTCTCAAGCTAGTTGCCCCGTGGACACGTATAGTCCACTACCTAATATCCAGATAGGTCACCGGAGCTGTAAGCTCGCTCACTTCTCGTTGCACCAAGAGCTCAACTCGCTGAGACAGTAGGCAAAAGCTAAAGTTACACACTCCCCTAAAAATAATTTCAACTTTACCTTAACAAAGTGCAGTCCATGCAGGTTGTGTGGTGCCTCCCTCTCTAGCTGCAGCCCTTCTTTCTCCAGGTTCTCCTCGAACACCTTTCTCTGCTGGTAGGCCTCGGGCTTCGACGCGTCTTCCTTAGCGGACTCCCACACTAGGACGTAGTCTATCGTGCGCACGCCGTCGTTAAAGGTCAGCGATGGGTTGTTCAGTATCCCTCCCATTACAATCCTGAGGATGAGCTTCTATATATAAACGATTCTTATTGCTATAGAAATATGGTGCAATAAGATGATGTCAAAATGGTATAGCAAGGTTATAAAGATCTTTTAGTGCTCAATAATGACTCTATGTATTATGGTTCATATCGATGAAATTACGTCAGGTTACTGTTACATTAAGTTTCTCGCTGCCATTAGATATAAACCAATGGCAGTATTTTTAATAGTTTTTTTAAAGATAAAAAATAAAATTCTTTTTTTTTCAAGCATTATTTTAAATATTTTAGATCGAGCTACGAATTTAGATTTTTTGATAAAGCTGCAGCAGCATGTGGTAACAGTAGAGTGAAGACTTATGACAACATTGTCACTGATGTTTATTTACAAATTGTTAGACACACACACACACATTACATGCTCGATGCTAAGCCACTTTAATATTCTTTTATTGTTAGATATTAATGAAAATGTTTAGTACCCACCCAGTACCCAGACGATGTAAAAATGAACATACATAATGTAAACATAAAAGGAACTTAGACAATGATGCGTATGATATTGGTATCTATCGAATACTCAGGATTTTTTTTTTCCATAACATGGACTGAAGCATAATCTACTTTATAAATGATGCTATCTCTATTTGCCCTTATTAACAAAGATGAGATAGCATCAGATTCAAGCCAGGTTGAACTTAAGGCAAAGTTTTGTAACAAACAGACCTTTGCACTTAGTTTTCGACGGCATATTGGACCAAACATTTAAAATATTACCAGTATTATCAGTTATGTTTATAACAGTCATTTATTTTTATTTATTTTATTAACGTGATTCGTCCCACTGCTGGACAAAGGTCTCCCACTAATATTTCAAATAGAAGTCGAGATCGTTCCTCCAACGCTTTCTTTCAACAGTCATTAATACAAAGAAAAAAGTATTTTAAAATAAATAGGTACGATTGGCGGTTAAAGGGTTAATTAGTTGAGAAGAGAGAGATAATGAAATGACAACACTGTAAATAAGTTGCTACTTATTTAGCGTTCGTAATTAAACACATTTACTACCTTGAAAACGAAAAAGCATTTTTTTGGATAACAGGAAACAATAAAACATCTACGCTTGTTGTCGCATCTGACAAGTGATTCACCAGCGTATCGCTAGTTGAGACGACAAGTTCTGGGAACCCAAAGCTAAAACCGATATTTATATACACATAAATGTTGAGATGACCAGCTAGGCTTCACTAGTCAAAACTTTTGTCTCTATACTAATATCAGCTTAAAAGTTACTCTCCCAATGCAGGTTAAGGGTTTTAACAACTGCTTTGTATTTTACAACTACTGGGATGCAACGGCTTTACGTGCCTTCTGGTGCATCCTAACGTAGAGCTAGAGATTCGTAAGTTTGGACAGAGATTGGGATAGTTATTTATATAGCAAGATGGCATCACTAGCACGCAGCTTCAGCGCCATCGAGCCCCTCGTTTTCTATGTCGCTATCGTTCGATATAAATATTAACCTTTTTACCGCCCAACTATCCTGCACGCGATGTCCCGCTGTACGCCAACGTATAAATGTATTTTAATAAAGTAGTTACAAAGAAGAACTTCTATAGAAGTTCTGGCGTGGACGGCACGAAAATCGAGAACTTCTATAGAAGTTGTTGGCGGTAAAAAGGTTAAAGAAACAGAGATACTAACTACTTTAAATTTGGAATTTTTGTTATGTGCATAATATAATACTGGCCCTGAATTATAATGGGTCAGTTGTACGTAAAAACTAACCGTGATAGTTTCCCCTGTTATTAGGAGAATCACTACCATCCTAAGAGGAACTATTGCCCTTTCTAGCATTCTAAATAAACGGCAAATATCTAAGCCAAATGTTGGTCCAATACAGCGCGTCATCGCCAATCGTTGGCGTCTACTCACGAGCAATGGTTGGCGGTTGGCTTGCCATTGCCGGTCGCGTCTGGCAGGCCGTCTCCGCACACGCACTCCTCGGCGCGGCGCGTCGACGCCTCGCTACCGTTGTCCCTGGAAACATCTACACTTGGGGACGGTACGATTCTATGCTCTTTACATATAGAATCTCAACTACAGATACTTTTAATTCCATATCACACTTGAATCACCTATAATTTTATCGAGAACTTAAAAAGAGAACTATGCTATTTAATTACTATACAATCATTCAACATTAAAAATTAAAAGATGTTAATATTATCTAAGACCACACAAAATCATGCAAATACTAAATATAGCTAGTTGGGCTGTCTGAGGTTTTACTCTATTTCAATACAACTTGTAGGTATACATTTTTTTTTAAAATCTAACATGGTTTAAGAAAGTCCAAACAAGCCTGACGCATAGGTAGATATAAAGTAAGACCAGTTTTTTATCATTACCATCAAGACTTCGAGTTCAATTTGGACTAAAATCTAAAATTGTCAAGCTTGGTCTGCACTTGTCTGTACCTCAGCTCAAGAAGATTCTTTTTCTGAGGTCTGTCTGTACCTCAGCTCAAGAAGGATCTTTTCAGAAGTGTGAGTGTATGTACCATGAATATAAATAAGTCTATCCATAAATTAGAATCGGTGAGTCAGGCGCTTAAAAATATTCACCAAAAAGAAAACCTCCCTGGCCGCGCCACATTATTTGAGCTTTATAAAAAAAACTAATTGTTACTTGAGAAAAAGAAATGAATTAACGTGAAGTAGACAATAGGTAGCAAGACTTGAATAGAGTTACGCATAGTTGGCATTAACAATTAATAAGTTGGTCGGCTGCAGAGTATGCTCTCCAGCCGGACCACATTTGATGCCTTATAAATTCTAAATCTATTGAGATTTGTTGTACTTAACGTGCTTTATGTAAGGTAGAAACAAGGTACTAAATATGAGGTCAATGACTTTTATGCAAATTTGTAAGAATCGTTTGAACTCAAGGTGGCGCGGCCAGGGAGTAGTACACTGCTCTACGGCCGGACCACTTTATTTGTAAAATATTTCAAAATCTTTTGAGGTACTTAAAATGTTGAAGTAGGTATTGAAAAACCATTGAGTAACCTTTATTCCTCAATAAGGCATCTGAGTACTTAATGGTGGTCCGGCCAGGGAGCACACAAATATACTCACCTACTTATTTTTTAGTTTTTCACTAAAATATTTGTTACGGTAGGTATTGCGATATAATCGAAATTAGTTGTTTTCCATCGTCTGTACCCTCATTATTTAATTTTGGTAATGAAACATTGACCCTCTGCTCTAATCAGTTAATAACATAGTAATTTGTTCTGACCTTCGACGGCCCAGTGTTATAAGCAATCATTGGAGGGCCCTTAAAGTAGGTAACCCCCATTAATCAAGTAATGCAGTCGTTAAGCTAATTTAATAAAAACAATGACGGAATCATCTTATCGCGTTCAGTGCATAGGCCACAACTACATTCTAATAATATTAGTAGGTATTATTACTATTTTCATATGTTAAGGTAAATGTACAGATTCCTACTAATTATAAACTTATAACAAAAACAATGGCATGTTTATGTTTTACCGCAGCGTGATATCATTCAGTCTGAACTTAATAACAAGAATACAACAGATATTATTATAGCTATTAAAGAGTATTATTTAATCAAACGCGGATATTTTCATGTCTGGTTCTAAACTTATTAAATAACATAACTACAGGGTAACTTTTTATCAACGTCCAAATCTTCTGAGATTACTTCCGCGTGATACAAACGAAAAACTCTTGCTATTGGGCCAACTCCCTAACTCGAAAATAAAATTCAGCTGTTCCATAGAAAACATCAATATTCATTCCCTTTCGTATCGGAAGGACATTTAAGTAAAACGTCTTCGACCAAAATGTGAGTGGGTCCAATAGTAAGAGTTGTTCGTTTGTATCACGGGAGTCATCTCAGGTTTAGACGGTGATAAAAAAGTCACCCTGTATATTTATTTAGTTTTTTATATAGCACGTTAGCTCCCACAAACCAGGCACCGTCACATAGCGCGTAAACACTAGTCAATTGTCAAAAAAAAAATTATACATATTTTATCAAATATCTGCACCATTCTGTAAGTTTTCCCCAAAAACTTACTTGCAGATGCAAAATTCGTTGTACTTCCTAAAATAAAATCATAACGACAAATGAACGGACACAAATCATAAAAAATAGAAGTTGATTAAACTCGTACCTACATTACTTAGAGCAAGCTACAGTATGTCGAAAACTAGCGAGTAAATAAAATTAAAGTTATTTTCGGGATCATTTTTATAATATATTTTTTATAACTGCTTTTTATAAATATTTACTTGTAATATATAATATTAACTTTAGATTCAATGCCACCTTATAAATAGCATGTGAACATAGTAATTGACTGTGACTGTGAGATTGTTTGCCTGTGCTATGGCAACCTGCACTTAGGTACATTGCGTCAACATGTACCTACTTTATAATTTTAAAGCCTTCTTTAGCCATATCATTAAAATTTTTAATCCTTTTTTATCCACTTGTTTCTTGATCGAGAATAAATAAGTGACGAAAGATAGTGTAAACAAGCACTTAATTACGTAATGAAAATAATACAATAAGGTTCTATTAGCCTAAGAAACGATCCAAATTAAAGTTTCGTACAATATATATAGAGACTAAAATATTAAAACGTATCAAATAGAATTAGCAAACAAAAAACAGAGTTAGGTCAACGACATAACAACGGAAACACGAAACAGCACAAGGTTTTAGCACATTCAAAAACACACATCAAACAAGCAACGCGCTCGGTGCAACAGCTCATCTCAAATTAAACACATCGTTGTTACTTCTGACCAGTGTTTGTTATTAATTATTGATATTAATACGGGTCAATTTTGTATAGTTGACTGCACAAAAGAGTTTTATTTAACTTCCAACTTCCACGACTACATTAAGATCCGATCCGATACCAGGAGGTGTCAGTAAAGGGGTTTTCAGGGAAGTGCAGTGTATTCGGATTGAGCATATTACCATGGAATGGAAGCATGCATCGTCCCCAAAGACTTTTTTTTACAAGGAAATAAAAAGATTTACCGCAAGACAATGAAAAGTTGGCGGTTAAATTGGCAGCTACAAGCATGATATCGCCGAATGTCGAAGTAGCAAGAGTGTCATTTATTATATGAATAAAAAGGGGCTCTATGTGGGTTCGACCGTGTCAATCGAACTTATCAAATCCCAGCAAGGTGAAACAATGAGTGGCTGAGTTTGGATATAACACAGTCTGACAAATGCCTAGTTATGGCAGAAGGACACAAAGCGTTGGAAATGCTTCGAAAAGTTTAATTTATTTAACCTTAATTTATTAGAAACATTTATAGGCCTCTGTTTCACGCCATTGATAAAGATTCCGGTATTAAAATTCAGGCCATAATAAACTTTCAGATTATCAGACCCTTATTAGTGTATAAGTTCTAAAATATCTCCAAATTATACCCGTTTAGTGAATAAGCTGCTGCTACCCAACGTGCCCACTCACCGGTCAGTGTTCATGTCCTGCGACATGTTGTCTGGGTACATGCTCAGTACGGACATGGCCTGCAGGTCAGCCATGTTGCCCGCCTCCTTCTCCGCCTGATCCAAGCAGGAAAGTTCCAATCAGTTAGGCACAGCTCAGGGACCACCCCAAGCTGCTAAGACAGATAGGTACCATTGCCGTACGCGGATATAGGTGCAGATGGCAATTGGCTCCATACATTGCTCGGCCTCTACCACTGGCATTTTGCGGCGCGGCTCGCGATTTCTCCGTTCATTGTGTCCTTTCTATAGACGTTGACTAAGACTGCCGTAGTATAACGCGCAATGCACTAGAAATTCGCTTGTCGCGTCGCAAGACGCTCTTTCTCGGGGCCGAAAGAGAATATTAGTTGTGCACCGTATTTCGGACGGACATCCCTTTCATCCAAAAGGCACCAATTCACCAAGGAGAACAGGATATAGTGATATTCAGCACCTATATGCGTACGGGATCAACATCTGCACCTAAATCTGCCTAACGATATGAGAAGAAAAATAATTTTAAGTGAATCGCAGCGTGGAGTGTATAATAGACCAGGGTCGATAGTTTTTGAAACCAAACAAAACCATAGTAGAATGAAACCCATTGGAAATGGAAGAGAATACTGAAGTATTCTCTTCTAAGTTTAAGGGTAAAAAACGGTTTATCTCGATTTCCGGCAACTACAAGTCCTATGGAAAAAAGTTAAATAGCAAAGTTTTAGGTACCTAATAAAAAGATCTACAACTTTTGTAAGTATTTACACTTTTTTTACATAACCTTAAAATTTATGTAAAAAATTCAAATAAACAAATTTTTAAATTTTTATTATTTTAAAGAAAAAAATTATTTTTTTGCGAAATTTACTGTAAACTTACCTTTTTATGTCCAAACATTTTTTTTAAAGCAGATAGGTATTTTGATGTGAGAATTTTCGATTAAAAATTAGGGTGCTTTTTCGATATTAAGTCAAAATAAGGTGAAAAAATAAATATTTAAAATCAAAAAAATTACAGTGTGTTTGGGACATAAAAATTCAAGTTTACACCAAATTTCGTGTAAATTTTTTTTTTTTATAAACCGTTTTTACCTCCCTCCCTCTTCCCTCCATTTTCCGACCTCAGTCAGATCGCCCGTAAATTATTTTTCCTTTCATTTTTTTATATTCTCTTCCATTTCTAATGGGTTTCATCCTACTATGATTTTGTTTTACTTTTTACCATTTTCAAAGGCTTCAGCCCTGGTCTATAACGCAGTCACTGCAGTATGATGTACCTATCAAAGAGTTTATGGAGACACGTTCTTTCGTTACGGCAAATGTAACACCACAACCGCTTGAGCTTCCCCGTTAGGTACGTTCCGCGTTACCTTAACTCCAGGAAGTGGTAAGACCTTATTTATGATCCAAGGTCTTGTTATAACAATATTATAATCCATGTATTAAACATCTAAAGTAATTAAGGAAAGTAGTTTAGTAATAAAGTATTACTAAACTACTTTCCTTAATTACTTTAATAGGAAAGGCGCATTATCGCTTGAATAGTACGTAGGTACCTACCCAGAAAGTAAAAAATATCTGTACTTACCTAATAAAAATCAA
This sequence comes from Eudonia lacustrata, assembly GCA_947562085.1. Lineage (NCBI taxonomy): Eukaryota > Metazoa > Arthropoda > Insecta > Lepidoptera > Crambidae > Eudonia > Eudonia lacustrata. Next base: position 22,988,908 of record OX387341.1, read on the forward strand.
AACTAGTTATAAACGGTAACATAATAATAAAGGTGAACCATAAACTCAGGTTATGACTGTGTGTTACAGAAAATAATGTGCGTGAAAAAAAACTAATTTCGAAGCAAGTACCTACTTATGACTGGAACTCATCAACATCTACTACTTACTGATTAAATTTAATATCCTATTTGGGTTGGGAAGGCTATATTTAGCAGCGCGATAATGCGATATAGACGTTCATTGACTTGATCATGATCAGTTTAACGAGACAGTGAAGAAAATGACAAGTCTGGCGACTCTCGCGCAATGAGATACGATAAAATCTAGCATTGGATAAACATGAAGAAATCTTAAGAATCTTATGATTTAGAAATATGTATCATTCACAACTAAAATTAGAATATCTATTTCGTCACTCCTTTTATCTGTCGAGGCACAGTAGGTAAACTTTATTGCACGATTTGGGCAAATTAGATACAGCTAAGTATGTCAAAAATTCGAGAGGACCATAAATTATGACTTTTAACAAACCAACTCATTACATACTGTACGTTCCTTGCGCCTCCCATTCGACTTGCTAATTCTACACAATGCCACATCGTACAATAAGTATGATAAAACTTCAATAAAACAACTGACAATCATTGCCCAAAAAACTACATGGAACTGAAAACTACGTAAGCGCGTAACACTGACCTTGGTAGCTCGCTAGTTAGCGGGCTCGAGACAACACTGATTCACTTGTTTAGACTTACTGATCTCAGAATTCGAGATAACGATGTGTTAACAATCTTATTGCCCCCACAATAAGATCTACTCCGCCAAATCTTAGATAATAATTTTATAGGAGTGTCATAATAGCTTTAAAAATGAGTCTACATTAGTCTACATTTAACAATTGTTTATACTGTTTTGTATAAAAATAAATAGGTAGTAATTTAATTATTTAAAAAAATTGTATGCTGACATGTTTGGTTGATAGCTACAAAATACAAAATGCCAAATGATTGGCAAGTTGCGTTATGTGTACATGGTGTTATGCAGACGAAATACTTTCAGTTGAAAACTACGGCGACATTTTGTCATGGCGACATTTTGTCATGCTTTTTTGTAAGTTGGTTACACAAATCACCAAAAATACTTTTTTTTAATATTTTAAGTATTTTGATGTAATTTGTAGTCCTACTCATAAAATTTATTACTAAATGCTTTAGTTATAGCTATAAAAAATATATGAAAACAACTACATGCTGATAAAGGCAAATTAAAATTATTTATATTCTGAAATATGAAATGAACATATTTAAAAAAGTTTTTTATATAAACTTTTTAGCTTGAGTTCAGTTCAGTATATATATTGATAATGGATAAACTGAAATGTCTCGTATGTCGGCCACACAGCTAATAGCTATTAGCACTTATCTTCATTAGCTCAGTACCTTGGGGATTAGCATGACAAAGTATGTCATTAAAAAGTCCTAACTCAAGTTTTGCTGTATACATGTACATTTTTTTTAACTATTTAACTTATTTACTACTGAGCATCATTAATGCTGAGGTCTCATTAGCGAAAACAACCTTTTAAGCCAGCTGTAGAATTTCCTTCAATGTATGTATTGTTTACCATATATATTTGTATGATATGTATTATATTTTAACAGGTTGACACCATCAGACACAATAGAAATTCTGTTGTTTGGCAGTCAAATGGTGTTTAAGGTGTTAATGAATTTGATTTATTTAATGACTTTTCATAACTGCTCCTTGTGCTTACATATATTACCTTTTGAAAATGTATCTATCATTAGAAAATAAATAGGTAGATAATTAATGGAAAGATAGCAAAAATGGCAAAATTAAGTAATAAAAGTATTTCCTGCTATACGTTTACACTATATTACTTCCGATTTAATTTGATTTGTACTTTCTTTTTTCATCATCATCGTCATCATCATCATCATCATCATTATCATCATCATCATATATCATCATCAACAACATCATCAGCCTAAATAATAATAGACCTAGTTACTGATACCTTGTAACATCAAATAAACAAAACAATAATATTAACCCTGTTATTGTTACAGAGTTAATTGAATGAAACCAAAACATGCTATTGTACCACGTTAGGGAGAGCTATAATGGATATTTGGTGATTGCATTATCCTGTTTCACAGCAGGAGGGGGTGAGCAAAGCAATTCAGTTTAATATAAAAATGTAGGATGCCATGTTTATTAGGAGAAACAGCATATTTTATGAAGTTGATTCAGCACTTTGAAGATAGGGCAACATTGCGGTAAAATTATTTAGGCATTTACATTTTACCTTTATTTAAATTAAAATATGATCAAATAAATTGATTTATTATAGCTTTTTTATTGAAAGGATTTTCATTATTTATATAAGCGGGTTATGTGGGATTTTTTTTTCCTTTTCTTTCCTCGTACAAAAGCTCGACAAGGAGGTACAACCACTATTAAAACCTTAAACAATCCTTCTTTGTCACGGAGATGACTCGGGTACATTCCAAGTCTCAACCTTACAATAATTATTATTGAACTGTAAGCGAGAAATCATTTCAATCATTCATTAGGATAATATGAGAGCAAGCCACACCAACTGCAGTGTTTTCATGTCTTGTTTTAGTTTGTCATGTGTTACTAAAAAAACTTATTAATATATATATTACATAAACGAATTAACAAATATGAAGCTTCACAATACCAAGTTTTTTTCCTACGCTGACGACACTGCCATGGTGGTAACGGGTAACACATGGGATTCGATAAAAAGAGATGCGGAATCCGCACTCTCCACAACAGCTCTTTGGCTGCGACTAATCTGCTAACGTTAAATACCACGAAAACAAATTTTATGTGTTTTACGATCAACGGTAGAACTCAGCCATTGGCCGCTTATCAGCTTCAAATACACAACTGTAATAACACTGACAACACCTGTGACTGCCCTTTTATCACCAAGGTAGCTAACTCAAAATACCTGGGTATCATGATAGACGACAGATTGACATGGCACTCCCAAATCGATCTAGTAAGTTGTAGGATAAGGAAGTTGATTTGGATTTTTAAAACTCTGAGATATTCTGCTAGTGAAGAACTTATCAAAAAAGTATACATTGCCTTGGCACAATCAATTATTATATACTGTATTCCAATTTGGGGTGGTGCATCAAAGATAAAATTCCTAGCAGTAGAACGCGCACAGAGAATTCTTTTAAAAGTAATGTTCTTCAAAAAACTTAGATTTCCGACTCACACTCTCTATTCTTTAACTGACTTACTGACTGTTCGACAGTTATATATTTTACACACTATTTTACAAAAGCACAAAACACTCCCAATTGACTCTGTTACCCTAGCAAAGCGACGGAATGATATTGTAGCCAAGAAAAACAAATGTAAAACCTACTTTGCTAAACATCAGTGTGCATATCAATCATCTCATTTGTATAATTATGTTAATAAAATCTTAAATATTTACACTAAAACAAATTTCACATGTAAACAGAAGTTGACTGAATGGATAAAAAAAAAATTGGAACATGAGAAAGTAGAAAGAGTAATTGTTCATATTGATAGATAAAATATGTACTTGTGATAATAACTAACCATCCATAACACACACACACATACATACACACACACACACACACACACACACACACACACACACACACACTAACACACACACACACACACACTAACACACACACACACACACAAACACACACACACACACAAACACACACACACACATAAACACACACACACACAAACACACACACACACAAACACACACACACACAAACACACACACACACACACACACACACACACACACAAACACACACACACACACACACACACATATATATATATAAATATATCTTTATCATATTTTTATATTATGAAAATCAAAGTACTAGAACCTAAGTATTGCGGCTACTCAACAAATTGTTAAGTATTATTATGTTAAATGAGAGCGATTCTCTCCTGTCACAAGTGTTCTCACACTCCAAAGGAGAGAATCAACCTCTGTAATTGTTAAAACTGATTTGTTGTGATAAATAAATATATTTTTTTTTTTTTTTTTTTTTATTAATGCTTTACAAAATGTTTAGATACATTTTGTGAAGCTTTAGTAAGTTTTTTTTAAGCTACTTAAATATGCAGATCTGCATATTTAAGTTGCTGACATATCAGTGCGCAATATAGTTAATTTATATCGTATTATCATCAGCCTAGCATGTCTCACTGAGGAGCACTAGACTTCTTCATGAAAGGTTGAAAACATACTTAATTTTTTTTTTATAACCAGCTTAATACTAAAAACATGCACCAATTAACATGTAATAATAAAAAACGAAGCTCTGGTTAATGGCAGTTTACAGTTTACAAATTTACCCACCGCATGCAATGTAAAAATAAAAATTAAGTTAAATAAAGTTAAAAAATAATCAAAATGTACAGGTTAAATGGGCATCACAATAAGTCCATTTTGTGTAAGAACTTCTCTAAATTTGCAAGCATGTGGGAAAATTGGACAATAACATTCCACACTGAAAACTGAGAAAGTCACTTAGCATTCTCAATCTTAACTCAAAACTCCTCTATTTAAATAAATATTTAATATTGTATAAAGCACAATTACATTTTTGACAAAGAAACAAGAAAATAAACACACAAAGGGTTGGTCTTATCACTAAAATGGATTTCTTCCAAACAATACTTTTGCATAGATTTTAAATTACCATTATTTTATTAATTCAAACTCAATAAACTTTCAAATTCCTTTAGGCACAAACAATATAAAAATACCTTTTGAAATTCTCCATCTCCATCCTGGAATAGCTGTTGGAACGCAAGGTCATTTTGTTGAGCCTCAGACAGGAAGGACTCTGTCTCTGCCGCGTCAGACCGCTTGTGGTGGAGCTTCACGCCACCAGTGAAAATCGGGGTGGTTATCTTCGGCGTGAACACATTCTCCTCAACTTTCTCCAAAAGGGGCTTCGGAATGTCCTCTTCGAGGGATGGGTCACCGTCTGACATCACATAAACCCGTCCTTGGCAAAGTTCTGCCTTAGTAAGCTTTACTCGATTGGCATTATCATTTCCATGAATAAAGACTTCTTTCTTTAGAAGAATAATTAGTCACTCGTAACACCACTTCTATTGAGGATGAATGAACCGGTCGACCCAGAGTGTAGAGAAATAGAAATATTGTTAGTAAAGAAGTTGTGATGTTCGTTTCTTTTTATTGATAAAAATACCCACATAAAATTAAACTGCCTTTTAAAAAATAAACGAACGACAATTAACAGGATTTGCAGCAGGAGGGCAAATATTTTTTGTAGATAATTTTACATATGACAGCAGACAAGCTGAGCTGAACTGAGTGACAGTGACAAGATCATGGTGACAGAAAGATCAAAGGTGACAGCATGACAGCTGATTTTTATCTTTTCTTTCCAACTAGAAAAGGCCAAGGGACTAAATTCATTCAGCCTCGGTGGAGGTTCCTTTGATCTTTATGTAATGCTACTCTACACTATAAAACTAAAATTAATTACAATAAATTTGAGAGAGAGACTGAGAAGTCTTGTTTCTTCATAAAAATTAAAAATGTATCCGGAGACTTCAAAATCGCGAAATAAGTCATCATACAAATAGGGTATAACAACAAACGTGGTAAATTAGACCATGTGTACGCCAGCCAGCTTAACGGACACATAAAAATGTGTACCGTGCGTGAGTCCGTGACGAGCGTGGTGTGTCGTGTCGTGTGTAGCTTTCCTTGATTATTAATTAATGATGGCAACAAATTCTGCCGCCTGCCACCAGTTCTGCCTTGCCTGCCACTCTGCCACGCCACTCATGAGCTGTCAATTTGCGTCGGTGGATAAAATCAAATAGGTTGCCGGCGATATTTTCTTTATTTTTACACTATTTATTGTTTTTCCGCATGTGAAATTTCAGCCGTAGTGTAAATTGTTATTAGATCAATATGACCGTGGAAGTGCAAAGCAGGATGAAGCTGCCTCAGCTTACATCCGATAAACAACTAACATTCATAAAATTAGCTGTTTTATCGATGGCAGCAATTTTATGTAAGTTTTATTTACTTAATGTTTTCTTTCAATTGATGTTCAAGGCGCTACAAAAATCAGGAATGTTATACTTTCTCTACGGTGTTAAAAAATACTGCTGTTGAATTCATAATAGTTTTTGAAACCATACTAAAAACCATCCGCGCTTATCAGTATTAAACGTGTACGTGTTTTTATAGCATTCGCCACACGCCTATTCTCTGTCCTCCGTTTCGAGAGCGTGATCCACGAGTTCGACCCTTACTTCAACTACCGAACAACGAGGTATCTGACAGAGGAAGGCTTCTATAAGTTCCACAACTGGTTTGACGACCGAGCATGGTATCCCCTGGGACGTATTATAGGAGGTACATACCTTTTAATTACTAAATTTTTAGAACTATTAAAGTTCAGCTGGGTACTAAGTAACAGCTGAAATTGAAATGCATGATTAAAAAAAAAAAAAAAAACAATTTTCTTTTATTATTTACAGCTGGGTAAAGATGCACTTTTGTGTATTTAGCATAAAAGTTAAAATGTTTTATTGAAATACTGTTTTTGCATAAAATTATTGCCATAGAGGTCATACCTACATCTGTTTCACATAGTGACATTCACAAGAGCTACTTGTAGCCTAAACTGAATAACTTATTTTGAATTTTGTTTTAGACAGTGTTTATTTTTTGTAAAATTCTGAACATAAATTTTGCACTGCCATACTTTTTAAAAACCTTCTTATTATTGTTACTGCTTTACAGTAGAGAACTGTTCCCAAGATCATGGAATAATATGGCAGACAAAAAAATATTTATCTATTGTTAGATTGTATTTGTTTTATGAGTGTTATGATTCGTCAGACTTTATTGTAACTTAAATTTTATATTAAGTTTTTTCCTTATTTTGTAAGACAACATGACTTCATTATCCAGGTACAATATACCCTGGCCTCATGGTAACCTCTGCAACATTATACAACATCATGCAGTTCCTCAACATCACCATAGACATCAGGAATGTGTGTGTGTTCCTGGCACCATTCTTCTCTTCCCTAACCACAATTGTCACCTACCTGCTGACTAAGGAATTGAAGGTGGGCACATGTTTTTCTGACCAGGTATTTGTGTGTAGTTATAAATGAACCTCTAAAAGTATTATATTTTCGTGCATCTGTATATGAGGTGTTATAACACCCTATAGGGCCATTTGGGTTAATAAACTGATCAATTGATAAATTGCTTTTTTAACATCATATCATTAAATTAATAACTTTGTCTTTCTTCTATTAAATGTATTGAGTACAGAACAGCAAATAAAATCTTAGTAATCTATTAAAAGCTAGAGAATACAATATTTATTATTATAAACAAACCTTATGACTAGACATCGGATTATATGCATTTGCATGTTTGCTTAAGCAAATGCATATAATTCTATTTTTAAAGCATTATTGCTTATTTTGGTACTTTTTCATTGACAGTGCTTATTTCAGTAGTTGTAAGTGATAGGCGTGTTGTATTAGGCGTCGACACATCCGCCTCGCACACACTCAACGAGCGCACTGAACCCGATCTACTGGCTTGCAGTGGTCGGCGCACGCTAGACCAGTGTTGCCAGATCCAATTTTTAAAAATCAGTAGGGCTACACTCAAATCCGTAGAAGTCTGTAGATGGCCTCTACAAAAATCCGTAGATCTATAGAAATTTTTTAAAGCTAAACCTGACAGGTATTTAAAAATGGACTGACCTTAAACAAAGTTCCTTGTCGGTAAAAAAGATATAGGAAAATCGCCAAGACAAAGGAAAAGACAATATTCTACTAGTAGTTTTTATTTTTAACCTAAAATAAGTTGACATTGACAGTAGTAGTTGTAATATACGAAGGGAAAGGCAATGGTACAGAGCCATACAGCCAATATCTTCGTAAATTCTTATAATAAATGGTTTTTTGATTGTGTATATTTTGTGCATATTTCGTCCTTTTTTAGTTCATATTTGCATGCATATTTCGGCATTGATGGCATGATAGTGCATATAATCCGAAGTCTACTTATGACCAGTGATTGAATAAAGTAGGGCAGTATATTAGAGTCAGGAGTTTTTAAAATTGGTTGTAAATTTTTTATTTAATGTAAAAAGTCAACAAAGTTACTGCAATAATTTTAAATAATTATGTAATAAAATTTCATACTGTAACAGTAATGATTTTATTGACAGGATGAAGGTGCAGGTCTCGTTGCTGCCACAATGATAGCCATTGTGCCAGGCTACATCAGTCGCTCTGTGGCAGGAAGTTACGACAATGAGGGAATTGCCATCTTCTGCATGCTGCTCACATATTACTTCTGGATTAAAGCAGTTAATACCGGCACTATCCTCTGGGCCACTATGACAGCTTTGGCATACTTTTACATGGTGAATATTATACTTTATAACTTATTATATAGTTGTAATCTAAAGTTTACGCGAACACTACACATTGAAATGAAACAACTTTTACGGATCTGCTCGCGTTTATTTTACACATTACTTTATTTAATGTTTATCCTGACGCTTCGAACCCTTTGCAGGGTTCCGTGGTCACAGGGAGACTAGAGGTGTTGGTTGTCTCATAATTAGTTGGTAGCTTGTATACCCTCATTTAAATTTAATCTTAAAGCTTACAGGCTGGACCTAGATCTGGGATCCCATCATACAAAATATTAAATCCCAGCCCCGACACCATACTGCCAGACCAAAAGATACTGTAAGCTCTTTCTGCGTAAAACGAAACGCACCTGATTAAAAGTAAAAAGTTGTTTCATTTCAATTATTATATAGTTATGTGTAAAATGAGTAGATTGAAACTATAATTTATTTCTACAAATATATATTATACTGTTGATTGAACAGTTTTACTTTTTAGATTTTAGTGCTTAGACACTTCTTTCTTGAGTTCAATCATAGATCATTCAGATGAAAGCTTCACACCAACAAGTTTGCAGTAATTTGATTGGTTTTTGCTCTTTCGTACAACACTACAAAATTATATTGTTTTTGCACAATAATAAAAATAAATAAAAAACCTACAATCACACCAATTATCTAGCCCAAGAGAAGCTTCGTTATGAAACTCGTTATATGGTTACTAGACAACGGATAAACATACTTAAATACATAATATATATTACATACTTGTACATAGAAAACTCCCAGACCCGAGAAAATTTAGAAAAACAATAATTTCTAAATTGACCCGACCGGGAATCGAACCCGGGACCTCAGAGATGGCGACATCATGAAAACCAGTGTACAAACCACTCGACCAAGGAGGTTGTCTATAAAATACTGTTATTGTATTAAAATAATCATATTTACTTACACATTAATTAAATGCAAGATAGTGTATACAGTAAATGTAGTCAAAATACTACAAGGTTTGATATTGACTGCATATTGAAATGAAACATTTTATACAGATCTAATCACCTAATTTTCCATTTTATTATGTCCTGATGACGTTACAAACTCTTTGCAAGGTCTGTGTTTTTATGGATATTTTCTGTTTCTATAACAACAGACTGGGTAGAGTCATATATTATTTTACATATTAGTATGTCCTGACCTAACATTTCGTACTCTTTACAGGGCCTGTGGTCATATGGAGATTTTCTATGACCATAGACAGTGTTTATTTTAACACCTATTATTTTTATTTCAAAGAAAAGAAACCAATTGATTTGAATGCTTCCACGTAGGTGTCATCGTGGGGTGGGTACGTGTTCCTCATCAACCTGATCCCGCTGCACGTGCTGGCGCTGATGCTGCTGGGGCGGTTCTCGGCGCGCGTCTACGTGGCGTACAGTACGCTGTACTGCGTCGGCACCATCCTCTCCATGCAGATCTCCTTTGTGGGCTTCCAGCCGGTGCAGAGCTCGGAACATATGCTGGTATACTTTAAATATATAATATATTTAAATACAAGATACTATAATTTAAACCGTTATATTTATATTGTAGTGCGAAGGTCCCCCTTTCCCTCCCTCCCCTCCCCTCCCCACCCCTCCCCTTCCCTCTTTCTGTTTATCTCTGGGTCAACCTCCAATTTTTTGCCCAGTACCTATGTCTCAATGTTTCATTTGCAATAAATTCAGTTGTTGTTGTTGGTATTGTTATTTAAAAAGGTTTTATTTACATGTCTTGCTGCTGATCAAAGTTCACCCCCAAATCTCTCTATACATATTGTTCTTTGGTGGTTCACTCCATCTTGAGATTGTCCTTGCAACGCTATTTTTTATTATATCTAATCTATCTTTATACTGATTGATATTCACCTAGTAGTAAGGTCGCCCAGTGGTCGAAATTCGACTTGACAAAATATACAATTTAATGTATACAAAACATATTAAACATAAATTTTATCTTTCTGCATTCTTTCTTCACATGAACTTTGACTATGCCAAACCTCACACTACTCCAAGTTTTTTCTTCACGTATTAATGTCTATACCAGGGATGGGCAAACTACGGCCCGCGGGCCATCACCGGCCCGTAATGGATCAAAGTCCGGCCCGCGACCATCAAACAAAAATTCAAGTGCGTGTGTGTTTCAGAAAATGCATACCTATCAATATTTTTATTTCACAAATACAGCAAAAAAATTCAATAGCCTGGCCCGCCATAGATTTTATTAGTAAATATTGTCACGCGAATGAAAAAGTTTGTCCATCCCTGGTCTATACTAATATAATATGTTTATTCTAATACTTTATTACAAATATTATTTCTTCATCTTTTAAGTTGGTTTTTTGTTTGAACGCACTAATCTCTAGAACTACCAGTCGGATTTGAAAAAATCTTTTTGCAATTGATAGCCCTATTGTTGCGGAGTAGATTATTTAACATCACTCTATGACACTTAAGAGCCGAACAAAATAAATCCATGAAATGAAATTAAATAAAATACATTTATTGGCACACACTACAAAATCACACGATACTCACAATAACAATACAAAACAAAGACAGACGAAGTGTGGCCAACTAGGCCCCAGCCTCAGCACATGCTACAGCGACATAGAGCCGCTGCAACGCTGGTATTCTGGAGGGGCCTAAATTGGTAACGTGCCCACAAAACAAAGAAGAACCAACATAGACAATAAAATAGTAGAACGCTTAAACACACAAAAAAAAAAAAAAATAGGACTCAGCACCATCCTGGCCGTTTGCTTGCCTTCCCATGCTTAAAGCAGAAAATAAAAATAAAAAAATAACTGAAGTTTGCACTATGGATGACGTAGGAGTGACATCAGAGAAAACGCTAAGCGATGCGACTCGGTGGGTCGGGGAACACCATGCTACACACTACTTTAAAGTTTATACTGACACCCCCCACCATCCTCACGGTTATAAAGTTAGGTGTCAGACATCCTTACGCAAGCACAAGGGACCATCTACGTCAGGTCATAACGCCAGATCAGAACACGCCGGTTACGCATCCTTCATCTGGTACTTTTAAGAGTAGTGTCTCGAGCTAGTTGCCCCGTGAAAACATATACCACTACCTAATATCCAGATAGGTTACCGGAGCTGTAAGCTCGCTCACTTCTCGTTGCACTAAGAGTACAACTCGCAGTGTACCACTGCTCGGGCCGTCAACTCTAAAGTCGACTACCATATATCCTCTTTTGTGGCGGAGTTGTAAGCACACTCACTTCTCGGTACCCATCCAGGCACCTGATCAATTCCAAAGTCCTACGCGGCTGATTGAACCGGAGGCTTTTGCATCTAGCAGGCGCCTCTACTAGTTCTCCAGACTAGTGCCGAAGATGTTGGAGTAACTACTCAATGAAAACCGCCAAGCAGCACACCCAACTAAGGGCAACTCCGGACCGCTACTAAGACCCGCTCGCTGTGCACGAAATGGAAGCCTGGCCAGACCTCAACCAGGCAGACGAACATTCACACTTCTACAGCTAACCACATGCCACCACGAGTCCAACCCATGTCCGGGGCCTGCCGGAGACGCCCGCGAAGGCATAACCGGCAGGGGGCCTAGGATCCGGAACTCCCGTGGTACCCTTGAAAAGACAGCCGGACCCGTAGTTCCAACTGCCATACCCTACCTATCAGGGTCAGTAGATAGGGACAGTTGGTCGGGGAACAGTAAGTAATATATAATATTGTTGAACAGGCCCTAGGCGTGTTCGGGCTGTGCCAGCTGTACGCGTTCACGCAGTACCTGCGCGCGCGTCTGTCGCCGGCCAACTTCGAGCTGATGTTCAAGGCGATGGTGTCCACGCTGCTGGCCACGCTCGGCACCGCCGCCGCCGTGCTCACCATCACTGGTAAGCGATCGAAGAAACGCTTCCACATTTCATATTATGACAAAAAAAATGTGCTGCTTAGCCGACAACCAAGTGTTCCGTAAATTATAACTCTTCAATTAAAGATTTTATTGCTTTACGTTGTGGACAAAAATAGCTCGCTTGGACGGGCTTTGCATCAAAAAATACGAAGCACACTTTGCCCGACGTGGGAATTGATCCCGGGACCTTCGGGTCAGGCCGAGTGCGTTGCCACTTCGCCAACATAATAATATAACAATATAACTTTTATTTCAGGCATAGCTCATAAATTGTGTTAGTGACAAATAAAACTTATTATCTGTGTTAGTATTACATTTTTTTTTCCTTAATATACGTTGGCGTGGGCAGTATTCCAGTGCCTCCAAATAGGGCAATCCGGCTTATCTGTTAATGCCATTGGGGCTGTACTTTACTCTGTGCATCAGAGAGGCAATTCTTTTGCGTAGAATGGCATGAAATCCATCAATACGGGCTTCTGCAAACATCCCTGATGCACTACAGAACCGAGGAAGGCCCATTAGCATCCTGAAAGCATTATTATACTGTACTCGCAGAGAGCCGATGGCGCGTTGCGTGTAGTTGACCCACAGACTGCACGTGTAAAAGGATTGGCAATATGCTCTGAACAATGTTAATTTTACTTCACCTGTACACCTTGCAAACCTGCGAGCCAACATATTACACCGCACCACCAACGCTCTGCGCTCCCGCTCGATATCCAGATCATCAGCTAGGTCCTTGGTGACGATATGCCCCAAATATCTGAACTGCGAAACCCTCTCCAGAGGAACACCGATAAGTGTCACAGGCGGAACGTCAGAGGGAGTATTACGTCCCGCCCGAAACACCATCAGCTCTTCTTAAGGGTGCGCCGACAAAAAAAGCCAAAAATGCAGTTACGGTTGAGTAGATATAATTGAAATATGTACTATCGTATTAAATGAACAAAATATATATTTAGTATCAAAGGGAACGTGTTTACAATTTGTCAGAACCATAAATTCATAACACGCTATAGTTTTTTCTACAATATCATTTAAAGTTGGGCAAAAATCATAAAAACGAGTGGCGGCGTTTAGTAGATTTCTTATAGTTTATCTAAATTATTGTACTTCTGATTTTGTCTAAACAATCATCAATGGATAAACTACAAATTGCTAGACTACATTTTCGATTCATCAAGTGGTTATTTAAATAATTATTTTTTATTAAGCACCTTAAATTCCCCATACAAAATTAGTATGGCCGCGCGGCATCAAATAAATATGGACGACGACATTTCAAATAAAACATATGACACTTGTCACTTATGGACGGCGCACCCTTAACATTATATCTGAGACCGTGTGACTCGGTGTACGAGTAGTTCGTAACGAGGCGTTTGCAATAGAGAGCGTTGCGACTTGCAAGTGCCATAGAGTAAAGTTATCTAAACGTGTTGTTGTGCGAAGCTCCTCCTTCGCGGCTATACTTAGTTAATTGATATAATCTCGTTGCACAGGTAAAATTTCGCCATGGACTGGCAGATTCTACTCGCTGCTGGATCCATCCTATGCCAAGAACCATATTCCGATTATTGGTAAGTGTAAAAACAGCAAATTATAAACATTTTTCTATTTCATTTTCATTCATTTAATTTAATTTTACTTTCAAGCTTTTTACTATTTTATAAAGTAAATTAAAATGTCCACGTTTAACTAAAATAACAAAAATAAATCTTATCACTAGTATTAAGGCTCAATATAATATGAGCCTTACTAATGCGTGTGTTTTCTCACTTAGGCAAAACTAAAATTTCTAATATGAACCTTAACGTACAATACGGACATTTCATTATCTGTTCTCAACAATGTTCTTTGACTTTACATTTTCGTGAGTGTCAAATTTAGTATTTATATAACAAAAAAATATATACCTTAATACCATTTAATGAGGCTTATATTCTAGCGTCTGTGTTTTGTGTCAAAGAGCACGGCTGTTGAGAACAGATAATGATATATTTTTATTTAAATAGGGTGTTTATATTGGTATTTGGAGATTGGCTTTTCATAGACAATCTCATGCATGCACGCATTTTTATGGTTAAAATTCGTCTGACAAAATAGATATTGCTATTACCTCCGTTTTAAAACGTTTAAATAAACCTTTTCCGACTGAGATATGGACGTTTCATTATCGGACTATTATTATTTATTATTACTGACAAGAAATATAACTCTTACCACCACTCAAATAAGGTGTGTTTGACAGCGTCGGTGTCAGAGCACCAGCCGACCTCGTGGTCGTCGTTCTACTTCGACCTGCAAGTGCTGGTGTTCCTGTTCCCCGCCGGCCTGTACTTCTGCTTCAGCAAGCTCACCGACGCCAACATCTTCATCATATTGTATGGAGTGCTCAGTATTTACTTTGCTGTGAGTATTTTGCGAATTTGTTTTAGCTAGTAAGTAAAGCTTCGAACTTGTTTAATTTAACAAATGGATTTGTAATCACGAACTAGGAAATACATGTCTAGATTTTTTTTACAGTCTATGTAATTTACACTGTAATTAAAGTTTCATAAAATAATGTTACTTATTAAATACTAGTGGCCGCTCGCGGTTTCACCCGCGTGGTTCCCGGTTTCACCTGCGTTGTTCTACCGTGGGAATATCTGGATAAAAACTATCCTATGTGTTATTCCCTGTTATAAACTATCTGTATGCCGAATTTCATCCAAATCCATTCAGTAGTTTTTACGTGAAAGAGTAACAAACATCCATACAAACTTTCCGTTTATAATATTAGTAGGATACTTACATTACATATGTGGTGAGCGGATGGTAGGTAGGATGCCACACTGAGGAAGGCCAAAGGGAAGATCTTCCTCCGAGCTGGGTGGTATAGCTCGGGGACCGAGGTCCAACGGATGTTAGTTGAAGGTGCTATATATAGCGAAGGAGATGTGGTGAAACTTCGCTAGCGAGATGCAGGCTTCCCATACTATTTTACGTTGCGGTATGGCGACGTCGTTGATTTGCGTCTGTGGCGCCATCTGTTGACACGTTTGAGAAGGTGTTTGTTTCGTGTCGAATAATGTGCGGCGTATGCGGTAGATGGAGCCGCCACACATATTCATATCAACACGCAACAAGTTCGTGCATATGTTATGTATAAACTAGGTGCAGTTTTTATTAGTCTCAGTAGTTGAGGAATCCGGATGAAGTCCGCTGCCACCTTTGGCTTTATCATCAGGTGATATAAAAGCCAAGTATATAAGCGTAAGATGTTAAAAAAAATCAATTTAATTAAGTAACAATATTAATCCTTAACTGTGCCGAACTCTGCCCATATATTAGAGATATATCATAATAAAGAATCAGTTTCTGACATTAAAATTCTTTCTAATCTGTAACTTGTTTTGTTAAACCTAAATAAATAAGATTTTTTATGCAAATAAATTTTCTGATATTCACCTAATGATGATAAGCGAACATTGAGCGCGTAGAGTCGACGTCGAGTGTACCATTCCGTCGACTCCGCACTATGACCCTATACACTTTGATCGCTGACTTCACTACACCGTAACCATCTCAAATATTCCCCCAACCAACGTATTTAGAGTTTGGTGATTGTTCGTAGGGCGTGATGGTCCGCCTTATGCTGGTGCTGGCGCCCGTCATGTGCATAGTGTCGGGGGTGGCGGCGTCGAGTCTGCTGAGTCTTCACGTGAAGGACATAGAGCCTAAAGTCGAAAAGCACGAGAAGAAGAAGAAGCATGACAACAACCTGGTGTTCAGGTCGGAGGTATGTGCACTTTAGAATATGTAGGACTAGTTTTTTATCCTAGTTCTTTGTGATAAGTATCAGATAATTGTGTCCAATGCATTTGCAGGGTCCGATTGAATAACGTAAATATCTCAAAATTAAAAATTACATGTTTTAATGTAATTTTGGAATAAATTACATTATTTAAATTAATTAAATTATTAATTCTAAAATTATAATATTATTAATTATATTTCTATTATAGGTATATATATACATATATATAACAAATATTAAACCTTGTAACAGTCAGTGGAATATGTTCTCAGAACATTTTGAATGTTGCCGTTGTTGTGATTGAGATCGTTTCCGCGCAGAATGCCAACTTCGCAAAATGCCAACCGCTCGCAAATAGCCAACTTCTCATAATGCCAAATTCTTGAAATGCCAACTTCGCGAAATGCCAACTTCGCGAAACGCCAACTTCGTGAAATGCCAACTTCGCGAAACGCCAACTTCGCAAAATGCCAACTTCGCGAAATGCCAACTTCGTGAAATGCCAACTTACAATTATAATGAAATGCAGGAGCAGTGAATGCTACCACAAATAATAAAAATAATTAAAAAGTCCATATACAATATCGCAATATCTCATGTACCTCACTATGAAAGTTAATTATTTTATAATCAATCTATTATATCTGTGTCTGTTCAGTTTCATTAGACAGCAATGCATATATTACATTTGTATTTTTAATCTAAATAAATTGTTAAACCTCTTTTATGATTTTATTCTTTTTATTATTTATGAAGAAAGAAGAAGAAGACATTTATATTTTATTTTGATTTATATTAAAAAAAATTGTTTATTTTTGTGTTGACATTTAACATTTGATTTGATTTATAAAAAAATATTATTTTGTTTATTTTTGTGTTGACATTTATTATCTTATTTGATTTATTTTTGCCATAAACTATATTATGTTTTAAAGTGTACGGTAACCGTACCTAGTTTTTGTTTATCTGATTTTGACAATGATTGTAACAATTATATAAGTTTACATGTCATCCAATCAAGATTTAAGATTGATGCGATACGACCCTAGTGTATTAATTGTAAGTGTAGTATTGATTATGTAGTAAGAAATAAAGATATTGCGATATTGTATATGGACATTTTAATTATTTTTATTATTTGTGGTAGCATTCACTGCTCCTGCATTTCATTATAATTGTAAGTTGGCATTTTGCGAAGTTGGCGTTTCGCGAAGTTGGCATTTCGCGAAGTTGGCGTTTCGCGAAGTTGGCATTTCAAGAATTTGGCATTATGAGAAGTTGGCTATTTGCGAGCGGTTGGCATTTTGCGAAGTTGGCATTCTGAGCGTAAACGATTTGAGATACCATTGAAAACCAATTAAATATTTATAAAATACAGAGTGAAAAAATTAAATTCCTACCAATTAAGAGCGTTTACGCCGCACACTAGCGCCACTAATGAAAAAAAAAACATATCTTGTAATTAGAGATAGAAAATCAAATTATGCTCAACAAACTATTTGAATGAAGTAATTTAGCATTTTTACGTCACCTAATGAACACCTCACATGTTGTGGTTTAGTTAAATAAGACGTTACGGCCACTTTTAACTATAACGCCCATATTTAACTAAACCATAACATGTCAGGTGTTCATTAGGTGACGTAAAAATGCTAAATTACTCTATTCAGATAGTTTGTTGAGCATAATTTGATTTTTCTATCTCTAATTACTGGATATGTTTTTTTTTTCATTGGCGGCACTAGTGAGCGGCGTAAACGCTCTTAACCAATTAAATATTAAAACATTTTCTAACTGTTGCCTTTGACTGGTATAGCGTAATATATTTTTCATTGGTTTTCATTTCTATTGCAACTACATAAGGTTTCAAACTATGATGGCATCTATATTGCCACCACCAGTGTTGGGGCTAAAAAGTTAATGATATTCCCCACAATCCTTTATCTCAAACTTAGTGTGGGAGAAACTGTAATTATTATTTTTTTTAAACTGTCGGCTGGCCTTTTACCCTTACCTACGTTCCCACAGGTGGGATTCGTGTTCGTGTGCGTGCTGAGCTGCTTGCTCATGTCATACGTATGCCACTGCACGTGGGTGACTTCGGAGGCGTACTCGTCGCCCTCCATAGTGTTATCGGCGCGGGCGCACGACGGCGCGCGCATCATCTTCGACGACTTCCGTGAAGCGTATACGTGGCTCAAGATGAATACGCCGGAGGTCAGTACATACCTGCTTCTTATTCAGAGACTAGCGACTGATGGAAATCAGTAAACCCTAAGAGTCGGGGTTTTAGGAAAATTCTGTCTCATACACCGATCGTGTCATAAAAATTTCAGCGTTCTTGGTTTAGCTGTTTAAGCTGGACGACCCAAATATGACCACCGCTAGATTGGATAGATAGCATTCGGTTTCGTGAAACCATTGAGTTTTAGTCTTTCTTTATCATTTTCTAACAAATTCTTATATGAAGTTTGGTCATTAATGAATTACATAAAGAAACAAAGTTATTTAAACAAATTGAGTGTTATTTTATTGATTGAACTTCCTTTCAACATTTGTGTTTTTTAACTTCCTTTATTTTATTTTAAATATTTAAATATATATACATTAAAGTTTTCGTTGAATTATCGACGCGTACCTATTCATTTTAAGTGAATATGTACCAATACCAACATAAGAATAAATATTATTAACGGGATTATTACCATGTTTATTGTAGTGATTTAGTATCCGATAATTAGGCACAGTTGCATGCGCCATGATTACGGATGTACATCCGTGATCATGGCGCATGCAACTATGCAATTATTCTAATGTAAGTGACCATGATAGTTTAAAAAGTTATAATACCAACAAGTTTCCCAAAAATGAAAGCTCGTGACCGACTATGAAACATGACGATGATGAGACAGACTATGATCAATAAAAAAAACATCAAAATAATTTACGAACAAATAAAAACAACAAATTACAAACTCAATGTCAGTCAACATGTTCAGTTTTTCATAATTATGGAAGGTGAAATATGTTTTTTTTTTACATTTAGGACTCCAAAGTGATGTCGTGGTGGGACTACGGCTACCAGATAACGGCAATGGCGAATCGAACGGTGATAGTGGACAACAACACGTGGAACAACACGCACATCTCGCGCGTGGGGCAGGCCATGGCGTCCAGCGAGGAGCGTGCCTACGAGATCATGCGCGAGCTGGACGTGGACTACGTGCTCGTCATCTTCGGCGGGCTGGTGGGGTACTCCTCGGACGGTGAGTTGGTGTATAGAAAAAAAATAAAACTTAAAAGTGTGTAGTGTTTGTAAATGAAACGTAAAGTGATTTTGTCCTCGAGCTGGATTCCACTACCCTTCTGTCATTGTATGTCCAGTGGCGGTAGCTAAAGTAACATTAGGAAAACGATAGCGAAGTTCGAAAAGAATAAAATGTATACTTAGTACAGACATAAGACTTTTTGAACTTCGCTATCGTTTTCTTAATGTTACTTTGGCTAAGCCTACTGGTCTCTATGGCGGGCTGGTGGGATACTCCTCGGATGGTTAGTTGGTAGACCGGTCAGCTGTATTTCAACCTTCTGTCTTTCCGAGCCTATGTCTTGGGTGGGAATATCAAAATCATGCCACCGACTGACACACGATCGCGGACATTTTCAAATTGAAAAATCTAAATCTACGGGATCATGCGCAAGCAAGACGTGGACTATGTGCTCGTCATCTTCAGCGGGTTGGTGGGGTACTCCTCGGATGGTGAGTTGGTGTATAGAAATAAGCTTAAACTCACTATTGTGGTTGATCATGCGAGAGTTGGACGTGGACAATGTCCTGGCCTCTTTGGCGGGCTAGTGTGATACTCCTGAGATGGTGAGTTAGGAGACCGATGCCGGTGGTGTTTATAGAAGTTAAGTTTAAAGTAGGTAAGGTGAGTTTGATCTTGACCCATGTCAAGATCAATCAAACTCACCTTATCAGTCGCAGAACATGACTAAGTTATAGGTCATACTATATCTTAGACATGCTCTGCGGCTGGTGGGGTATTCGTCTGATGGTGAGACGGTGTATTGAAAATAGTGTGTTGAATTTGTCCTCGAGCTGGATTTCAATCTCCTGTCATACGAAGCGTATGTTATATTATAATCATCTTCGGCGATCTGGTGAGGTACTCCTCGGATGGTGAGTTGGTAAACTAGTCAGCTGCATTTCAACCTTCTGTCATTCCGAGCCTATGTTCTAAGCTTAAAACTACTACTACACTGACACAATCTTAGATGCTTTTAGTTCTACATTCATTCTCCATTCTAATAGTGAATTGGTAGACCGATTGCAGTTTAGAAACTATAAACTTACAACCATTACGTTTATAGCTATAAAATTCTAATTCACTAAGACTGATTGATCACGCAAATTACGATACTTTATGTTGTGCTTTGGGGCCATCCATAAATTACGTCACACCTTAAAGGGGGGGGAGGTTATTACCAAAATGTGACATTGTGACGTCACATGATTCATAAGGCTATCCTCTGCGTGATTCTCCTCGGCGTCTCTGTACTCTAAATATTTGACTTAATGTTTATTTCATTAAAGATTATTAAAATAAAATGAAATAGGAAAATGTGTGACGTCACGTCAGGGGGGAGGGGTTTTTAAAAATGTGACAACCTGTGACAAAGACGGGGGGAGGGGTTAAAAAATCCTGAAATTCGTGTGACGTAATTTATGGATGGCCTCTTTCAACGTGTTATTGTTCGTGTGGACGTGTATTTACCCGGTGGCGTTACAACCACCAGACATCAACAAGTTCCTGTGGATGGTGCGCATCGGCGGCAGCACGGAGCGCGGCGCACACATCCGCGAGGCGGACTACTACACGCCCGCGGGCGAGTTCCGCGTCGACGCCGACGGCTCGCCCACGCTGCTCAACTGCCTCATGTACAAGATGAGCTACTACAAGTTCGGCCTGGTCTACACGGAGGGCGGTGAGTTACGATTGCGTTTGCAACTTGTAGCATAATAAACGCTACAAAGAGGCTTATGAATCGATTTGAAACTTATTTTTTTGTTTTTTTTTTCCCAATAATTTATTTATATATACAGGGTTTTATAAATAAACAAAGAATAAGGTCCGAATAGTTATTCCGTGTTTTGTCTCTTTTACTCTAATTTGAAATGAGGTTGACAGGAACAATACACGAAATAACTATTCCTACCTTATTCTTTGTTTATTTGTAAGGGGGTCAGTGTTTATGTAAAATCAAGTCTTACTGCATTGCATATGTTCTAATGTAATTTCTTTCGAATGTTTAACAAAAGAGTGACAAATGTCACTCTTTGTCAGTCACTAATTGTACTGTATGCGCTGTATTAACTTAATTTAATTAACAAAAAAATATTTTTTTTTAAATTAATTCCCCGCATATGGATTAACCGCTTCCCCGAATCGAATCGAAATTAATCTCGCAATCTCTGGGTACGAAACTTGTAACCACTTGAAAACCATTGCACCACAAAGGCAGTAGAGACGATCTGCTATAACAGAGAATGTGTGATTTGCTCAGGCCGGCCGCCTGGATTCGACCGAGTGCGCGGCGCAGAGATCGGCAACAAGGACTTCAACCTGGACGTGCTCGAGGAGGCGTACACCACCGAGCACTGGCTCGTGCGCGTCTACAAGGTCAAGCCGCTACCCAACCGCGGCGTGTGAGCGCGGCGGGTGAACGCCCGACCGAAACAAAACGCGCGTATGTGACACTGCTATCCCTACTTTGAAAAACTTATGCTCATTTTCATCAACATCCCTTAAATTTTAGGTATCCTCTAAGCTGTGTTCGGAGACGATTATGCTACAGCAACAGTCACCAAAAACTGTTTAAGGGTCACCTAAAAGTCTGGGTTCGTTGATGAAAACCGGTATAATTACCATTCGCCGTTACGTCAGCGTCGTTGTCAAACTAATCTGCTTTGTGCTAAAAGTATACTGGTTTAGGAATTTTACTTTCTTCCAAAAAGTAAAACAATTATTGGCATGACCAGAAAACAAACCAACATTTAGGTAACATAATAAACTTTAAAACATTAAGTTTCTAAGTCGCGATTGGCACGCGTTTGTTTTATTTGCCTTTATTCAATAAAAACTTTTTTGTTTATTATTTAAAGTAAGTGTAATTTTTATTACACCAGAATAGAAGAAAGTTTTGTATAACGACAAGTGATAATTTGCCTAAAACTTATATATTCAGTGATTGAAATTTTTCTTGTGATATTAAAAATAGCACAAACAGAATGGGTTAGACAACGACTCTGTAAAGATCTTTAAAAGCAATAACGTTTATGTATGTTCTACATTGCGCTAATGACTTTAATTTTAGTTATCAGATATTAAGAGCGTTTACGCCGCACACTAGCGCCGCCAATGAAAAAAAAAACATATCTAGTAATTAGAGATAGAAAATCAAATTATGCTCAACTAACTATTTGAATGAAGTAATTTAGCATTTTTACGTCACCTAATGAACACCTCACATGTTATGGTTTAGTTAAATATGGCGTTATAGTCAAAAGTGGCCGTAACGTCTTATTTAACTAAACCATAACATGTGAGGTGTTCATTAGGTGACGTAAAAATGCTAAATTACTTCATTCAAATAGTTAGTTTAGCATAATTTGATTTTCTATCTCTAATTAGTAGATATGTTTTTATTTTCATTAGTGGCGCTAGTGTGCGGCGTAAACGCTCTTAACAAAAAACAAAATGGCTTTCTTGGTCCGGTACCAAGAAAATCATATATAAATTGCTTTACCACTTTTGACACAAACTTCCGTTGCC
Organism: Eudonia lacustrata; assembly: GCA_947562085.1. Taxonomy (NCBI): domain Eukaryota; kingdom Metazoa; phylum Arthropoda; class Insecta; order Lepidoptera; family Crambidae; genus Eudonia; species Eudonia lacustrata. Next base: position 23,011,980 of record OX387341.1, read on the forward strand.
TACACTAAAATTTCGCTAAGGCCCATTGTAAATCATGACAACGTGTCTGTCACTTGGTCTTGTGAGCAAAAATATACCTTGTTGTTTTATGATATGCAAACAACCATCACTTTTGATGTAGTAAAGCAGGTCGACGATACAATCGATTTGCCGAAAATGATTGTGAACAAGAACAACAAACGCGTTTGGTGTTTAAGATTTTAACGCAAACATAAACCATCTAATTTCACAACTTGGACAGAGTTAAACATGGCTTAAAACTGATGCTATCACTTTCTTGTTTACAAAGCCAAATAGCGACAGTTCTAAGCGAAGCTTAACTTGGTCCATGTATTGGAGAAACACGCAAGTAGTCATCCACGTATCTCGTAATTCACAAAATTTGAAAGCGCCATTGACATCCAGCAGGCGTTGCTCTTATGCCTTGTCCATGACTCATTCAAATACTAAATGTATTAATACTTAAATCCTATTTGAGTGTTGACGTTGTAAATAAATATTAAAATAGTAAAATAATAGTCTCTGCCTGCCTGAGACTATGTATGTATGTATGTCGTATCTTTGAAAATTGCGAAATCAAGTCATGTAGAAATATTGAGAAGGATATTCCTAACATTTATTTATATTAAGTTACTTGGTTTCGCAATTTTTTGATATTTTACACTTTTTCATGCGAAGAGGCGTTGTTTATTCGTGAAGTCTAGCGAGTAACAGCCATTGTTAGGATAGGATTTTATAATCTTACCTTAACCTTTTCACCGCCCAACTATCCTGCACGCGATGTCCCGCTGTACGCCAACGTATAAATGTATTTTAATAAAGTAGGTACAAAGAAGAACTTCTATAGAAGTGCTGGCGTGGACGGCACGAAAATCTCGAACTTCTATAGAAGTTGTTGGCGGTAAAAAGGTTAAACTAAATCGTAATCGTAAAAGAGTCGGTGCTCAATAGTTTTAGTATTAGTTTAAATAAATAATATGAACACTCACTTTATATAGGACTAGTTGTGCACATGACTGTTTGCGTGATGGTCCCTACTAAATTACCCAGTTTTATTTATTAACAATTGTCGTCCCAATGCTGGGCAAAGGCGAAACATACGTAGTTTGACATCGTCAATCCCATAAATTATTTTTTATAGATAATTGGTTTTTTTTTTGAGTTGTCATCTGAGCAAAACCTTAGAGGAAGCTCTCTAGAAAATCTGTTCCTTACTTATGCTATAACTAAGTCAGAATAAAATTCAAATTCACCTTTTAGTTTCCGGGACATCTTTGAACAAGTGTGTTCACTTGTAAACAAAATTAATAATAAGAATTTTAGGGTCTACATTTTAAAACATTTATGTGCAACATGAAATGAAAAACGATCCCATTACAGTTTTCTTATAGTATAAAAGATGAGTTATGGGCAAGCTTGTGTTTGTATTATAGACAAGACAAAAGTTAAATGAAAACCTTTTTTTTTTTTAAATAAATTATATTCAATTTTGATTGTACAAACTATTTTCTGGAGGAATAATAAAAGTCGAGAGGTTAATATGTATGTAAGATGAAAATATTTGTAATTTCGAATGTGCAATGTTCGATGAAATGTAATTTAACGATAATTTTTATATTTTGTTATGCGATTGTCTTTTTTCACTTTTGAATACTTAAATATTTAAATGTGGAGACTGAAAGAAGGTCTATCGCGTATTTGACGAATGTAAGGCTCTAACATAATGCAAATAGTTCCATAAGCATAATGTTATTGTTAAAGCGCAGTCATCAGCACCCCTTATAATAAACTAGTTAAATGGCACCACAGCATTTCTATATTTTTTAGGACAAGTTTTGAAATAAAGCTATTTTTTATATAAAAATCTAGAAAGAGTTACACTTATTTCTAATGAATCTTAAGAAATATAGAAAATTTAATAGAATCATTACAATATTATATATTTCTTTTAAAGTATTCAAATAATGTAAGCGCACAAAGTTATGTTTTATTAAATAATTCTATAGCTGGCAAGTAAGAGATAAAAAAACAAGTCATGACATGTTGATAATCGAATGTAAATCTATAATAACAAAAAAATATTTTTTGTTTTTCGAAGTAGCAATATTGTAATAACATAAAACACGTGTTGGTTAATTTAAAGCAACACTTTTACTTTTTAGTATAGTGCGGAGGCTCGAGCCGTGTGTGTCGGCGAAGTCGTGCCGTTTCATTGATTGCGATCATTCGTATATTGCTAATTCGAAAAGAATGTACACTCAGAGCAGAACAAGCTCGTCAAGCTCTTATTCCATGCGCATAGAGTTCAATTTGGAATCGTTAAGCTCTACTGCATCTGACTGTAATTTGGGGAGCGTCAAATAGCAATGAAAGAGTTGTATAAATTCATTTTGTATTTTATTTGTAATAAAGTTTATGGAATAGAGCGTGTGTTTTAATTGTCGGCATCGTCGTCGCTCGGGTCGGAGCACTCCTCGGGGCGGAACGTGTCGTCGTTGTGGTGGTGTTGCGGGCGCGTGCGCTTGCGCCGCCGCGAAGGCTGCGGTGATCCGTGCGGACCCACCTGTTCATACAATCTACTATATACTGACCCTGATAGGTAGGGTATGGCAGCTGGAACTACGGGTCCGGCTGTCTTTTCAAGGGTACCACGGGAGTTCCGGATCCTAGGCCCCCTGCCGGTTATGCCTTCGCGGGCGTCTCCGGCAGGCCCCGGACATGGGTTTGGACTCGTGGTGGCATGTGGTTAGCTATAGAAGTGGGAATGTTCGTCTGCCTGGTTGGTCTGGCCAGGCTTCCATTTCGTGCATAGCGAGCGGGTCTTAGTAGCGGTCCGGTGGGGGCCTGAAGCGAAAAGATCTGCGGGGTACGTGGCGTGGCTCATCTTGGCGTGGCCACCATCACCAACTGGAAATCTGACTTTATAGATAATTTGTCGATAATTTGTCGGAATTTGTCGTGAAATCTCAGAATTTGTCGGTCCACCGTTTAAAAGTTATAAGGGGTTCAAGGTGGCCCCGCCAGGATGAGGCTCATTCTGGCGTGGCCACCTTGTATCTCTGAAACTACGGGTCGTAGCGAAGATCTGATTACACCAATAATTTGTCGATAATTTGTCGGAATTTGTCGTGAAATCTCAGAATATGTCGATCCACCGTTCAAAAGTTATAAGGGGTTAAAGGTGGCCCCGCCAGGATGAGCCCTCATCCTGGCGTGGCCACCTTGTATCTCTGATACTACGGGTCGTAGCGAAGATCTGATTACACCAATAATTTGTCGATAATTTGTCGGAATTTGTCGACAAACGCCAGAATTTGTCGGTGCTTCTATGAAAAATTATATCAACTTCTTTTTTTTCCATAGTAAATGTACTATCGCGTACATGAAGTTGATACTTTTTTCTCGGCATTCCCACGGGAACGGGAAACGGGGTTAAGTGGTTGAAACGTGATTGATTAACAAACATCCAAACATTCGCATATTTTATAATATTAAGTAACTAGTAAGACCATACTTAAGTAGGTACTTACCTATTTATATTTTTAAAATTATTGCGTTACTAATGTGACATACAACACCTATGTACCTACATAGTTGGTACTCATTCAAATTGGCGCAATATTTTTAATAGTGTCATAGTTTATTAACTGAGCCTATGTTTTTATTTATCGTTGAAAAATAGGTAAGTAGGTACTTTAGTAAAAAGAAAGCAACTTTATGTAAATTGATAATAAACAACACTAATGCCTGAGTTCACCATTGATCCCTGAGTTTTAGGTGAGCCCTAAGCCATGTTAGGTGACAGTTGTTGGAGCAAAACCGTCACCTAATATATGGCTTAAGGGTCACCTTAAACTTAGGGGTCAACGGTGAAAATGGGCATGAGACTATTAGAAAAATACTTTGGAGCTAACAGGGGTCCCGAGATCCATGTCCGAGAGAGAACGACATGTTTACACTAGTGTGTATTTGAACTTGTTTTGTAGTTTCGTTAGTGGTATATTGTGCGCGATACCTACTTAGGTAGATAAAAAGCAAGTAAGTACTTTTTTCTTAAAGTTGTTTTAAAGAAACTTCTTATAAATGCAATTAGTCGACATCGGTGCTTAATTGCACCTAATTAGAAATACCTATCTATTAATTTTCTTTGTAACTACTTGTAAGCCGTGTGGTGGCGGCTCCTTTTAAGAATACTGTCACACCATTCCTTGTCTTGGATGTCGTAAAAGGTGACTAACGGACTGAGAACTGCACATACATACATCCAACTGCTTATAGTGGCGACAGGCTCACCACCTATCACGCGAGCACAGGTGCAGTAGTAATTTGGTGAAACACGAACTGTGGCAGCAGTAGCTTTCGCGGTGCTAACTGCCTAGTCTCTGACTAACCCCTAGGGACAATAGTCGTGAATATTATATGTAACTACTTGTATGAGCTAAAGTCTTTAGAGTGTGTAGTTTATTTTAGTTTGTGTGTAGTTTTATTACTCAAGAGACACTAGCATAGTAGATAGGTTTAATGGGTATATAGATTTATGTATGAAGACGCGTGATTGTTGAATGATTGCTCATAATAATTATTTTTTTTAGTTTTAAGATGACAACACATTTTTAAAATGGCTATATAATTATCTATTAGCAATAAATTAATGTCATGCATTGATTATATGCATCCGATAAAGAGTCGGACATACCTACTTACGTACACACATACCAAAGTTCAGAACTTTATTCACCATTTAAATCACGTTATCATTAAATGCTTATGAACGCGACTGTACATGTTGTTGTTTGTATGGGAAAAAAGAAGTTGATATAACTTTTCATAGAAGCACCGACAAATTCTGGCGTTTGTCGACAAATTCCGACAAATTATCGACAAATTATTGGTGTAATCAGATCTTCGCTACGACCCGTAGTTTCAGAGATACAAGGTGGCCACGCCAGGATGAGGGCTCATCCTGGCGGGGCCACCTTGAACCTCTTATAACTTTTGAACGGTGGATCGACATATTCTGAGATTTCACGACAAATTCCGACAAATTATTGGTGTAATCAGATCTTCGCTGCGACCCGTAGTTTCAGAGATACAAGGTGGCCACGCCAGAATGAGCCTCATCCTGGCGGGGCCACCTTGAACCCCTTATAACTTTTGAACGGTGGACCGACAAATTCTGAGATTTCACGACAAATTCTCTCTCATCTCATCCCAGCCAAAAAAAAAAAAAAAAAACGTCCACTGCTGGACAAAGGCCTCCCTCAAGGGCAAATCATTTTAAGGGGAAATTGCCATAATCGCCACGCTTGGCAGGCGGGTTGGCGATCGCAGTACGGTGAGAATAATCACAAAGAGACGCTGCTGCCCATCCTCTGGAATGGTCCCATAGTCGCCTTCTACGACACCCACGGGAAGAGATGGGGTGGTGCAATTCTTTATCCCCGGCACACACCACACACAAATTATCGACAAATTATCTATAAAGTCAGATTTCCAGTTGGTGATGGTGGCCACGCCAAGATGAGCCACACGGGTACGTGAGTTACCCTTAGTTGGTGTGGTGCTCGGTGGTTTTCACTGAGTAGTTACTCCAACATCTCCGGTACTAGTCCGGAGAACTAGTAGAGGTGCCCGCTAGATGCAAAGGCCTCCGGTTTAATCAGCCGCGTAGGAATTTGGAATTGATCAGGTGCCTGGATAGGTATCGAGAAGTAAGTGTGCTTACAACTCCGCCACCAAAGAGGACATTTGGTAGTTGGCTTTAGAGCTGACGGCCCAAGCAGTGGTACACTGCGAGTTGTGCTCTTAGTGCAACGAGAAGTGAGCGAGCTTACAGCTCCGGTGACCTATCTGGATATTAGGTAGTGGACTATACGTGTCCACGGGGCGACTAGCTTGAGACACTAGTCTTAAAAGTACTGGATGAAGGATGCGTACCGGCGTGTTCTGATCTGGCGTTATGACCTGACGTAGATGGTCTCTTGTGCTTGCGCAAGGTTATTCTGACACCTACTTTGTAACCGGAAGGTTGGTAGGGGGTGTCAGTATAAACTTTAAAGTAGTGTATAGCGGGTTGTTCATACAATGAGAAGTGGTTTAGTCAAATTGTAAAATTCGGTATATAAAAGTAGTGTGATAAATCTCGGCGGGTTGAACAGCGCCACGGTAGCGTAATTACAAACGCACCAAACCCAGATTGTCAAAAGGGTGCGGGTTACTAAAATTAACTAATTGGCAAAACTTCTAAATTTGTATAGGATATTGAAATGTATAAAAGCTTTTAAAGAAAAAAATTTCTTACCTGTTGACTCAATTTGTAGGGCCCAATTCCATCAACAAATGCACCCTTGAGAGCTTTATGTAGAGGTTTTCTCTTGAACATTGTACCTTGTTCTCTGAGTGCCTCAGCTGCGCCTTCCGGAAGATCTGCAAACAAAGTCAATAATTTACCAATAATATGGCTGCTTTAAAGATCTAATAACTAACATAAGTCCTTTGAAGTATACCACCTAGTTATCATTAAATGTTTCTTTATGAATAGGGTAATTGAAGTATTTTCAAATAAAAAAGTTAATGATAAAATCACAGCTAAAACCTACTAAGTATACTACCCACAAATGTCATCATGTATTTATATGATTAAAGTATAGATTCAAAATAACATACCAATCTCTTTGAATGTAACTGTCTTAGGTCTAATATCATAGACCCTGTAGTCCAGCATCAGCACCACATTGATCTGTTGACCACTGTGAGCGAGGAATGAAACCTCTATGTGAGAACCATCAATGATCTTAAAAAGCTGCGCTTCTATGTTTACCAATTTCTGAAATTAAGCATTATATTTGGCAGGGATGCACCACTAGGCTAGTTTAGCTTTTTAGACTAACAGCTGTTTAATATACAATTATAATATAAGAGGTAAGTTACGACAAATATAGAAATCATGATGATGATGATGATGATGATGATAAAATCCTGTGATCAGGGACAGAAAATAAAATATATAATAATAATATTTCCCTCATAAAAAATCATAAGCAATCAAAAGTTTATATGAAAAATCTAATACAGTTATTTGGAGGTTCTGTTTCCTCTGCAAGTTGTTTTTAATTTACAAAAGGGTCCCTCAAAATTTTCTATGAAAATTTAAGGAAAAAAGTTCAATCAGCATCAAATTTATCAGTGTTAGTTAAGTGTCAAAATAAGGTTGATACAAACCTTCAATGCTTCATACTGTTCCAATCTGTCATAGTATGCAACCAGAGCCTTCCTGATCGCACCCAGACAATCAGGCATCATCACATTGTCAAAATCTTCCAACACTGCTTTCAAATTGAAGCCAAGAGGCAAGGATGATTTTGTAACTTCATTAGTACCTAAACAGTAATTTATTTCATTTTCATATTGTTTAGGCAAAGATATCTGATATCTGAATTGGCTGTAGCTTCATTTTAGAACGAAAAGAACTAGATCACTAGAATACAGAAAAAGTATGCTTATAAATAAAATCATAAGAAACAGCACTCAATTCTTTTTGAATAGTGCAACACCACCACTTGTTGCAGGTAAACTTTACAATAAAAGTATTAACACACCAGACTTCATGTCTATTCTGAGGCCATGTTTCAGTATGTGTTCGGAGTCATGCTGCATGTGGTACACAATACAGCAGTGGTCATTGGCCACGTATGACTGCACCTCCGTGCCAGACAACATGCCTATCAACTCAATGTTCCTCTTCAGACTTTCTACTGAATTGTTTAAGATGATATTCTGTAAAGATAAAAGACTGATAATAATTTATTATAAAATCTTACTATCAATCTTATACACTAAGCTGTTTTAATTATATTTAAAAATAGCATCTATTGCCAGGCTAGATTTGCAATATTGTATTCCAGCATCCAGCACCACTTCCTACAACCTTAAGCAGCAGTCAATAAGACTTGAACTGCTGTGTATATAAATAAGTCATTATAATCAGCTTTACATATACCAAAAGATAGGATGTGAGTGCTTGTTATTTTCAGGCTTATTTTGGTTTTATTAATTCTTACCTGAGGCCTGATAAATGTTTCCGTAGCTTTGTTCTTTGGCGGTGATAACTTTCGTCTATAGGTGTTCCGTTGACGTTGGAAAAGCTCATCCTGCTTTTCTTTAAGTTTTTGTTTTAGATGTTGAATCTCTGTCTCAATTTCATCACAATCTTCTGGTAGCTTTGCTATAAGTTTTATTAATATGTAGAATAATTTGTAAATTCTATAAAACATAGTAGGTACTCAGCATAATATTGTGTTATATCGCACACAACTAACACAACTTTCTAAGGAATAGCTCTTTAATTCTAATACTACTTAGATTAATTACTATTTATCGCATTAGAAACGTAGGTACTTACGTCCTTTTCGAAAAAGTTTTGTAATTTTCAACTGTTTTGTGTTTGCCATTTTCTTTAAACTTCTAAGTTGATCTAACGAGAGACTTCGCACTTTATACTTTAAATCAGTTAATCATAAAGTTAATCTTACTTTGTTTTGAATTACAAATGAGACACTTAATTCTGTAAACAAACACAAACTGCGCTATGTGTGCTGCTGCCCATAAAACACAATTACTATGCTGCCGTTGATATTCAACAACATTATTCAATCAAATTTCATATTCAAATATTTAGTTTTCTTCTTTCGTACTTGTAAGAAAAGCACAAGGATCTAAGTTATACCGCCAAGTCTTCAGATTTTTTGTTATATGTGATAGAATAGAGAATGATGTATGAGTGATGATAGTGATAATGAACGATAACGAACACCTAACGGTTGTCGAAATAAAGATCCATATAATGGCTCCGCACACTAGGCGACACGCCCGCCGCGACTGCGACAGCTCGGCGACTAGACGCGACGACAGGCTGCGGCCGACAATTTTGCGTATACAGGTTGCAGGTTTGCATTCCCGCCATAAATTTACAAAATACTCTTAACACAGATCAAGTATAAAGGAACCGATTGATTAATAAAACGATTTCAGTGTAAATTAGAATAGCGACCGTCGACTGACGAGAATAGGGGTGCAGCGGACCGTAGTCTGTAGGTAGATTAGAATGCAGCGGGTGGACGGTTAGGTCGATGAACTTACGTAAACTTGTACTATTGTGTATTCTGTGGTAAAGTGGCTTACGCTTTCGCTTACTCTTACGCTTACGCATTCGTATACTTTTGTTGCAATATTATTTTGCAATTCAGAATGTTAAATAATAAACTTATAATAGGTACTTACCGATCAAAGCGCGTGCCTTATATCACTTTTGTAAAAGAGATGCTCTTAAACAAAAGTGATATAAAACACCGTCCATGTTTAGTCTGAAGATATGTTGGTCTGGCCAAAGGAACAATTGAATGGGAAGGTTGAGTTAAAATAAAACAAGCGAATAAGTTTTTTAAGTATTTGATATAAACATGAAATTTTTAACAAACACGTATTTCATATACTCAATCACACAGATCAAATCATAGCATCACTAGATACAAAATCGACTGAAGTTGGAGTGGTGGAGCTCGCCAGCGAAGTACTAGCTCGTTCGGGTTGCGATCTTGCAAGGAAAGCAAATTTCGCAATAACGGAATATTTATTATTATTATCAGCCACTTCTTTTCTTGAGCAAGTTCGGTCCAATTCTTTGAGTGGGGTCCAGCCACAGACCATATAGCCCTAGGCCCTAGACAGACGCCGCATTCAGCGAGTTTTACTAAAACATGCAATCGGCAAAAGACATGGGGGAGCGAAGGAGTAACTCGGGCTGTGATTGGCAGTTTCAAGGTCGAACTAGTGACAGGTGACATGCACTTGACACGTGAATTCCAATTAGTGATGAGGTGCGACTCGATATTGATATCGATAGACCGCTATTGTACTTGATGTTTTAATGTGACAATAAAGATTATATTATCTGTATTCAGGGTTAGATAATAAAACAGTGCTTTCTATAAAAAATACGTAAACTATGTATTCACATACTGAGGAATTTTCATTACTGCATAAGTCATAGAGTTAATTTAATATTATTTTGGTTAATTGGAGTTATTTTATTTAACGTGCAACACAGCTCGTAACTTATAAGGAAAATAGCAAATCACACAAAAAAATATATTTGGAATGACCCTTGAAGTGTATTAACTTTTTATAAACACGATTTCATTTTTTGGCTTTACTTACTTCTTGTTAGGTATGCAAGGCGCGTGTTTATATATTTTTCCACAACACTTTTCGTCAAATCTATTATATTATGATTAGAATATTGTCTATATGGTAAGGTAGCTGTAGGCACTCGTAAAAAAAGTAAAGGTGTAGTTGGACAAGCTCTTGATGTTTTCGAACTAGAATCACCTTGCAAAGGATCCTGAGACATTAAAAAAAGGTTAATATGAACATTTACTTATCGGAAATATTTAAATTTTAGGTTAACAGTTAGCTACTTAGCAAAAATCTTAAATTTTGCTAAGTAGTATACTGGTTTCCAAGTAGGTAAGTTTTTTCTGTCGACTTTGGAATCCATTTAGGTAGGTCATCGATAAGATGACCTAACTGGAACAATTTTTTTTCTGACCTAAGTGGCAGTTGATGTAAGTGGAATAAACCAACTAAATAAATGGCGCAATACGGCATATTTATATTTTTAAGAGATTTTTATTATGCAGCGTTGTCAAAACAAGACTGAATCAAGTGTTTGGGGCGTGGCTCTAAGATATGTACCGGTAGTACATATGTTGGGCGAATGAAAAATACAAATAACTCATTTGTGTACTGCAATATAGTGTTGTAACAGATGGGTAAAAAATTTAAATATTCATGCCTTGCTTCGGAAGGCACGTTAAACCGTTGCTTCCAGTAAAGTTATCGTTAGATGTCAGTCGTTAATACACGAAAGGGCGTTGGGCCAGCGTGGTGGATTATGGCCCAAACTCCCCATGAACTGTGTAAAAAAAAAAGGGTATGTGTCCAGCAGTGAGACGGTTATAGGCTGATGATGATGTCTACAAACTTATTGTATATTTGAATGAGTAACATCTACTCTTATCTAGCGTTATTGCTTTCTCTTTTGGTCTCGTCCAGCAATTTGCGTTCATCAATCCACTTCGTGAGGCCAATGGACTTTAAGTCATCGTTCGTCAATCGTCCATCCAACATACGCACGCGGAGCCTGCAACAAGACATCATCGATAAAGTCATTATATCGCACTACCAATACAATACTGGTGCAAGTCAAAACATACTGACATTGGAAATTTTGTCGTATTGAAGAACAGTACAGTTCAATTTCAAATATCAGTATGTTTTGACTTGCACCAGTATTGTATTGGTAGTGCGATATGTATATTTAAGATCTTGAGTTAACAAAAAAATTTTAACCATTCGCTATACCAATTATTCTAACGAGCATGAGTATATAGTAAAGTGTTATTCAAAAGGGCGCGAAATGGTTTTTACAGGGTCGGCAACGCGTGATACCTATGGTGTTGCAAACGTCCATAGACTAAGTTAACCGTAGGCGGGATATGCATGAATAAAAGTATTAAAAAAATACTTCGTAGTTAGATTTATAATCAATAATTGCTTTTCAATAACGCAGATAAACATAATAATAACTTTTAAAACTATCTCAAAATATAATAGTTAATAAAACAATTTTTTTTTTTTAATTAATGTTTAATTTTAATTAAGCTATCATGTGTTTGATAAAGAGTTTTGGCTTTGGTTTTGTAGCCAACATTTTAATAATAGAGCTTCGCCGGATATAGAGGTTACTTCGCGTTCGATTGGTAGCCAACATAATATCATCAAAATATTTATAACAGTGATAAAGTTAAACGCCCACCCAACCCAGCCAGGAATCGAACTTGTGTCTTCCGCAATACGGGCGGCTGCACAGACCGCTATGCTACCGGGAATTTTGTCACCGCTTTTTAATTTTTGAGTGCTAATAGCGGCACAGTGCGCGATCTATTCAACGGTTATTGCAACCGATGGCCATGTAGATTCACCTTTGCAGATGAAATACTACAATTTAATAACACAACGCCATAGTAAATTTTTTTTTTATTTTCAAGTGCTAATTGCTGCACTGAAGCTAAATTAAATATTTATAAAATTTAACTTTAGGTGGTGGTGGCGGGTACCTCTCCTCGTTGTGGGTGACGGACCAGAGCGGCGGCAGGTGCGCGGGCCGCATGGCGTCCAGGAAGTGCCGCCGCCACACCTCCTCCAGCCGCAGCAGCCCGCCGTTGCACGCGAACCACTGCACCACGCGAACACCGTGCGCTGAGTAGTCCGCGTTCTCCATGCTGCCAGGAATATTTGTATCAATAAATTGCTATAAAGTTCAGGTTTTTTTTTCATATTTTGACAATAATACATTTGTTTTCTAAAGTTTACGCGCACACTACACATTGAAATGAAACAACTTTTACGGATCTACTCGCGTTTATTTTACACGTTACTTTTAATTAATGTTTATCCTGACGTTTCTCGAACCGTCTCCCTGTGACCACGGACCCTGCAAAGGGTTCGTAACGTCAGGATAAACATTAATTACAAGTAATGTGTAAAATAAACGCGAGTAGATCCGTAAAAGTTGTTTCATTTCAATAATACATTTACCTATCATTATTTTAAATTTTACTAGAAAAAAAATCGACTAGCAGGAAGTTTGATTGGGAAGCGAACCTATGAACTTGAATTTTTTTTTTATCTTGTATCTACATATACCACTGTGACTGCAAACATAAAAAAAATAAAAATATTAAAAAAAAATTACGTCTTTATCGATTGTTAAATACTAAAACATTAGAAAAAAAAAGAAATTTTGACTGTGAGGCAACTTCACAGTGACGTAATACCGCTGGCTTGGCCCGGTAATCCAGAAGAGTTCGATTCCTACCAGAGCTTCTTGGAACTGGTCGATTTTATTCTAGTAAAATTTTATCATGTTTTCCGAGTATTCCACTGTACTATAAACATGAATTCTGTTGTACTTACAACACTTGTAGCTCGGCCGCCTCTTGCAGCAGCTCAGGAGTAACTTCCTGATGCTGCGGATAGTACTCCAGGACAGCTTCCTCCAGCACCTTTCGCCGCTTCTCCGGGATCATGTCGTGGTAGAGGAGGGCGCGCGCTGCCGACTTTACTTTCCTGTTGACAAAGGTACTGCATGTTAGCGGAACATCCCTTGACCTTTGACTCATCTTCAAAGTCAAATATTCATTTAATATAAGTCTTCACAGGAACTTATCACAAAATAAGGCGATTATAAGCTTAAGGCACCGAAGATAAGCTTCATAAAAACGCCTGAAGCAACCAACACATAGAAAAGCTCCCACGGACACGGAATCCCGCAACAGCTACGCTCGGACTGGTTTGAGATGGTCCGAGACCCCGTGTGTGAGTATATTTTTATTTTTTAAATTTATTTTTAAGAAAGATATAAATGTTTGCTACAAAAATATTATCTACGTATGCTTACTATGTGTGCTTTCATCGAGCGCGATATGTATAAAGTTTACCTTCTTCATAATGTGCACGTATTGACGTTAAAACTATGAAAAATAAAAAGTCGTGTAGTGTGAACGCGCGGTAGTGCACCGCTTTAGATATTTAACAATTTCTGTGTTTGTTCGCGCGCGCTTCGTGCCAGCTATAATTATTTTCTACCAACAGAATATTATTGTCTACCCACCAACGTCTGTTTTGTTGATTGTTACGAGTTTTTGTCTTATCTTATTATTTGTTGTTTATGTTTTCTCGTAAGTGATTATATTAATCTTAGAGAAAATAAAGATCTTAAACCTAAAAAATCTAAATAATAATAAACTAAAATTTAGAAAAAAAAATACTGAATGTGGTAGATTCTGCATGACAGAGCCTTCCAACGAGTAAAGCTAGCTATTATTTACCACTAAACAGACGAATTTCCCCGTGTGGTGCCGGGGATAAAGAATTTCACCACCCCATCTCTTCCCGTGGGTGTCGTAAAAGCCGACTAAGGGACCATTCCAGAGGATGGGCAGCAGCATCTCTCTGAGATTAAGTCTCAACTTACTGCGATCGCCAACCCGCCTGCCAAGCGTGGCGATTACGGCAAATACCCCTCATATCCTTGGGGGAGGCCTTTGTCCAGCAGTGGACGTCTTTTGGCTGAAATGATGAAACAGACGAAAGATGGTAATGATGATGACGATGAGACGAAAGATGTCCACTGCTGGACAAAAACATCCCATAAGGTAAGGATCGCCACATCAACCGGTTTTGTGCTGCTCGCGACCCTCACCAGATCGTCGGTCCACCTTGATGGAGGCCTGCCTGTCTACACTGCTTCTTGCGGTGAGCGGTTCCGACCCCAGCGGCCATCAGTCCTACGAGGGATGTGTATTGCGCACTGCCACTTGACGGCAATTTTTCGGGGTACGTTGGTAACTTTAGCTTTTCTACAGATCTCCTCATTTCGAATTTGGTTTCGATATCATCTATAATAATTTCTCTCTTAACCTTTTTACCGCCAACAACTTCTATAGAAGTTCGAGATTTTCGTGCCGTCCACGCCAGCACTTCTATAGAAGTTCTTCTTTGTACCTACTTTATTAAAATACATTTATAAGTTGGCGTACAGCGGGACATCGTGTGCAGGATAGTTGGGCGGTGAAAAGGTTAATCAAAATTTCTTAAATCACTCAATTAAACAAAAACCAAATCATGTTTCTTATTTTGGCATTGGCTAAATGTCCTATCCGGAACAAATCCCGCTGAAAATGCCGTCTGCGGCAATCAACAAACAATCTTATAAAAAAAATCGGACTAAGGCATTAGTTAAGGCGACGCATTTGAAATCTACGTGGCGGGGATCTTGATTTTTCCCAACAATTACAAAACAAATGAAAGTGATATTTGATGACATGATTTTTCATTCAATTGACTTAATTTTGCTAGTTGCAGAAACACGATTTGTATACTTTTATAACAGAGAAAAAAATATCAAAGTAACCTCTTTTAAAACATAGATTTGCATTTTACAGGCTAACCAGACCGATTTAAGCATCTAAATTTTCTTAGTAGATTAGTCTTAACACACACTTCAATATTGTAGTTCATTTTTTTTAAATAACTTGTAGTTTTAATTTGAAGGAAAAAAAAACAGTTTTTCTTATGGTACGGGGCGCAAACGCTCGTATCAAAACGTATAAGATTTATAGTTTAGCGGTGCGTCGCCTTAAATAAAATAACAAGAAACACAAGTGACTTGAGTGCATGGTCCTCGTGCAGCTTGCTGAAGTCCTTGTTGGTGAGCGGCGCGGCGCAGGCGGCGGCGAGGCGCTCGCGCACCGCCAGGTCGGACATGTTGCTGCGCTGGTGGCACGCGAGGCACAGCAGCAGCACGTCGTGGCACGAGTGGTCCTTCATCACATCTGAACGTAGACAAGTACCATGAAAGAGAAGCTGTCGCAAAAAGGCACTGTACAGACGCCAGCAAATCATACTATCTAAAAACTTATCTCGTAAAATTGTTTTTCTAGTAAAATTTTATCTAGTAACTATAATATATAGGGCACCGTCCACCACCGTCCTCATGGTCGCTCCTGGTTGTTGCTGAAAGCGATTCACTTGCTATGCGAGTGAAAACCACGCTGAGCAACGACCCTTTCGAGATGCATAGTCGCTGCTGCCATAAGTCATAAGTCGTCGCTGCATAGGCTTGCTTCAATAGACTGGCATGAAGCCTTGTAATTTTGTAACCGTAACCAATGCGATTTTCATTTTATTTATTCTCTGTCTTTCGCTAGTGTTATTTACAGCTGCGATATGCACATAGTGTATATACACAGTATAGCGTATCGAATGCAACATAATTATTAAACAGTTTATAGAAAACTATTCAATGTTTGCTTCAGATAATTCAATTAAAAAGAGTAAATTATGAAAGTATTTTTTGCGGGATAGACTAGCCAGTTGGCGCCCGAGAATTGGGATCATGTCATGCCACATCTTGGATGCCTGAGTGCGGGAGGCGTCGTCGCCGTCGCCAGCCGCGCAAGCGTGGGCAAAATGACCTCGATGCCTTTACCGGTAGGAATTCGCCCTGGATCGAGGACAGTAGACGGGTTTGAGGGACGCTTTTGCCCAGCAAAAGGACAAAATAGACTAAATAAAAAAACAAATGAGTATTAAAAAAAGACTAATAATAATTGACTCTAAAACTAAGACCACAACGAGTAGACGAAGTTGACGACCTCCTTGGTCGAGTGGTTTGTACACCGGTTTTCATGGTGTCGCCATCTCTGAGGTCCCGGGTTCGATCCCCAGTCGGGTAAATTTAGAAATTAATGTTTTTCTAAATTGTCTCGGGTCTGGGTGGTTTCTATGTATAATAAGTATGTATTTAAGTATTTTAAGTATGTTTATCCGTTGTCTAGTAACCATATAACGAGTTTCATAACGAAGCTTCTCTTGGGCTAGATAATTGGAGAGGAAAATTTATTATTATTATTAATAGCAATCATAACTTAATCACGCAAATACGCTACTACTTTGCATCAAAAGGCTTTTTAAATTATTTCTTTGACCCTAATGTCCACGTACTTATGCAGTAAATACACGGTACCAATGTATTTATTTATTTATTTGGTAATAGGTACACCAACAGTACATATACACAACGTTCTAAGCAGTTACACTATAGGTTTCTTATTCTAATATATATACCAATAAAAGGCGTACACAGCATTGAAGTTGTAACAAGCAACAAATTATTATTATTATTATTATCTCTTTATTTATTTTTTTACATATTAATTTACATTTTTAAATATTTTCTAAAAAACAAAACAAACATTTAAAAATATAAAAAATAGGGGTCCACCGGCATCGGGACCAGGGTCCAAACTACCGGTGATTAGGGCTCCAGAGACATTGTTATTATTATTTCACTTAACTCTTTGACTGGTACATCATAATATATTTTTCATTGGTTTTCGATTCTATTGCAACTGTATAAGGTTAAAATTATGGTAGCATCTATATTGCCACGAGTAAAATATTTAAAATAACTCTTACTCACCCGGGAAGTAGCGCCTGTACTCCCTCGGCACGACGTTCTTCTTGAGGCCGCAGGTGTGGCTGGAGCCGCACGCCACGCAGTGGTTCTGCTTGGCCAACTGGTAGTACTGGCCCACCTCGCCCACGGACCGCGCCGCCGGCTCGAACCGTAGCCGCACCGTGAAAGGGCTCTCTTTCACCACGTCTGCTAGCTCCTTCTCTATATACCTGATTGGAAATGGAGTGTTTTTAATACAGGGGGCTTTTTGTCTAATTTCAACCTCTATCACGATCGCAATCACTGACACTTGTGAATTAGTTTGAAGTTCTAACGATAGGTATTATGAGTTAGACTATAAGCCCCCTGGACTTTCTCTATGTTTGTAACGATGAGAAATAATGTGAATTATGAACAGAAGATATGTTAAATCATCATCAGCTCATTTTATGTCCCCACTGCTGGTGCACGAGCCTTCCCTATGGATGGATAGGGAGAACGGACCATAAACCACCACGCGGGCCCAGTGCGGATTGGTGGTTTTTAACGACTGCTGATGCAGCCGGGACCAACGGCTTTACGTGCCTTCCGAAGCACGGAGGAGCTCGTGATGTTAAGTGTTTGGTCACCCATCCGATGACCGGCCTTTGCGAAAGTTGCTTAACCTCAGCACTCCCAGACCGCGCGCGTTAACCACTGCGCCATCGAGCTCCTCGATGAAGATGAAGATATGTTAAATGGGGAGGACTAAGAACGGGCTTTTTTACCACGTCTGCTAGCTCTTTCTCTACGTACCTGTATTAGAAATAGAGTGTTAAATACAGGACTTTCTCTATGTTTGTACCCAAGAGCGAAATGTGAATTATGAACAGAAGATATGTTAAATGGGGACAACTGTGAAAGGGCTCTTTTACCAAGTTCACTATATCTTTTTCTATGTACTTGTCCTGGAAATGTACAATTTGAAGGGAAATACATTACGAAATTTCTGTCAATGATCATGTTGTTTAACAAGCTTTGCAATGGGTAATTCTCACAAAGAACTTTTTTCTTTTCTTTACTTTTTACACTTTAAAAAAATATTTTATTTAACAAAACATTTAACACAATTGACATTGCGGCTACGCGTCCTAGTATATTAAAAAAAAAAAATCTTGATATATTGTGTAATTATAGTTAGTAATCTTTGTGCTTGTGTTTTTAATTGTATAAAAAAAACCAAATACTTACGGAATGATCGAAACTTACGGAAGATATCGTACTGCTCTTTAATGTAAATTCGTAATGTAAGATGTGGTAAACGGTGTTGGTGTCAAATTTAAAGGTTGTTAATGTATATCTCATAAATATTTGTAATTTGTCATTGTTTGTTTATCCTAATAAATAAATAAAAAAAATATTCAAACTCACCACATAGCTTTTTTAAAGTCGCAAGTACATAGCAGTTCACCGTCGGGGGCTTCCAAGAAGCTGTTGGTGTACAGAGGCTTCGACCGCGTCATTGCTGTGTTCCTCTTTTCTTTTCGTTGACTGTCGACTTTTTTATTTCGTTTGCTTCAAAATAAAATTTGCAAAATTAGTTTTGACTTCAGAATTAAGCTTTGGGCCTTATGGGGGAGAGACACGATTATATAGCAGCCACATAGTTGAAAGATCAATCCGTCAATAAAATTATTGCAAACTTTTGCGTGTCAGATAAAAATGCCAGAGCCGCGAGTCGAAAGGATTCATGCAATCGTTAGGAAATCCCCCAAAAGTCCAAGACGACAGTTTTAAAACTGAGATGCCTCAAGTGGATAGCTGCTAGGATGGGCAGGCCGCAAATTAAAAGGAAACGACAAATGGAACAATTTGGTAACCTTACGATATCCAAGAGAAGGAAAGAGAAAGAAAGGAAAACCAGGGAGATGGGGGGGGGGGGGAGTACATAGTGAAGATGGCAGGGAAAACCTGGACACAACTGGCCAGAGATAGGGCACAATGAAAAGGGTTGGAGAAGGCCTTTGCAAAAGGGACACAGAAATAGAAAATGAAGACACTCGAAGAGCAATATAATTTGTATTTCATTTCTTAATTTCTGAATAAAGCCTATAAATAAAATAAACTAAAATAAAAAGCATTTTCACACTTACATAGTGTTATCATCATTGTGCTTAGATTTCCTGGCCTTATAATGCATATCGGAAAACTGAGAGCACAATTTGTCCAGGTTATTCCAGATATCATGATTCTTTCTGTTTAAGAAGGCCCAAGCGCTCGCCTTGCCGAGGTCGTTGACAAGTTTGACGAATATTTTGATGGCCACATGTGCATCCGCTGATGCATAATGCACTTGTCTCTCTGACATATTTACAGCCTCCCAGTTGCTGCAGCGAATCTAATACACATAGGGACTTAAGTTGTAAGTCTACACTGTTCTGCAAACATCATTATTATAGGTAAAATACAACTACAGGCTCCCGGAAGTCTTAGCCCAGTACTAAATAAATTGAAAAACTTATCAGTTGTTTCAACTGCCTGCCTGATATAAAAACCATTGTGGCAAATAATTTATCACTGATAAATTATAATAATAAAAATAATAGAAATAAACTAATATTTATCTGCATTATTTGCCACAATGGTTTTTGCATGCACTTTAAAGATAAGTAAATATTTATAAAAATAAAATACAGTGAAAAAATTAAACGCCTACTCGACCCAGCCAGGAATCGAACCTGGGTCTTCCGCAATCCGGGCGGCTGCACTGACCGCTATGCTACAGGGAAGGCTGACGTAAGCGCTGAATTTTGCCACATCTGTCACAATTATCGAATCTTATTGTGCACCCAAATTGGCGCGTTTTTTGTTAATGTCATTCATTATAATCATCATCTCAGCCATCATTATAGTCAGTAGTTATGACTTGATTTCAATAATTTATTATTGAAATTAAGTCATCACTTTGCCCTCAGTCAGGTCTCTGCTCTTTACAGTATTGTTTATGTAACCTATATTGTGTTCTATTGCTGGGCAAAAGCCTCCCCTCTGCTTCACCATTCAAATGAAAATGTTAAACACTATCTGTTAGAGCATGCCATTTGGCATTAAGTGCGCCTTTAGTACCGTTTTATGTTACGCAATAAGGATAAAATAAATAAATACAAACCCTCCAACTTTTATCCAGAGTAATTCCTAGTAAAGATTGGGACAGCGAAGCCAAGCCCCCTGAATCAAGACCAGACAATGCCACAATGTGACGGACATCTAACGTTGACTGGAGTGACACAGAATAGTCTTGATAAAGGTACTTGGCGTCATCACCAGGTGCCACTCCAACCTTGTATATGGTCTTATCTTCAAGGAGCTCCTGAAATGGAAAATATTATTATTTATTATTTTTTTATGTTAAAAGGAGGCAAACGAGCAGGCGGGTCACCTGATGGAAAGTAATCACCGCCGCCCATAGACACCCGCAAAACCAAAGTTATCGCAGATGCGTTGCCAACCTTGGAAAGGAGTTGGATCTTGAGGAGGGAGTAGGAATTGGGAGGGGGGAGGGGTAAGAGATGGGCCTCCGGTACTTTCACTCACCGGACGAAACACAACAGCAACGCCGTTGTTTCACGCCGATATTCTGTGAAAGGGTGGTGTTACGCCGGGCGAGCCGGCCCATTTCGTGCTGCAACGCAACGTGGCTCTACCACTCAGACAGTGTTACTCATTTAGCACCACCCAGGGGTCACGTGTAGGGTCTCAAGGGTAAACCTACGGACGCAAGTAACTTTAACCCCCTATAAATATTAAAAGAAATATAATTATTTTAATTATATTCCTTGAGAGAAATACGTACATACCTACAACTACTTTTAAATAATAATACTGCATTAATAAATTAATGGTGAATTTTTATTGTTAATAAACTTGTTAACAAATCAATTATCTTTCTGTATCAATAAATAACTATTAAAAGTAAAGCTGGAATGGATAGGCCTTTTCTTTTAATTCTAAAAAAAGCATGTTCTACTTTAGGCCACTTTTTTACTAACATCAGGTCAGATTATTGTGGTCAACTTTGTCTGTTTGTTTTTTTAAGATTTTATAAATTAAATAGTTTTTTTTTTAATATTAAGTAGAAGGAGGCAAACGAGCAGGTGGGTCACCTGATGGGAAGCAATCACCACCGCGCATGGACTCCCGCAAAACCAGAGGAATCGCAGATGCGTTGCCGGTCTTTAAGCTTTCTTAATTGAATAGGCTCGCGTTTCTTGAATTTAAAATTTACTATATAAACTTTTAACCAAGATTTAAAAATGGACCTTTCTATAAAACCTACATTACCAAGAGAAGTCCGAAAAACTATCAGTCTTCTTGGAAAAAAATATCTCGTGGGTTTGATTTAATAGACAAAAAGGTACTCCACGAACTTCCCAAAAAGGCAATAATTTACCTTACAGCTCTTTTTAACGGAATACTAAGAACTGGCTGCTATCCTACGCTACTCCTTGTTATAAATCAAACGCGCGCGGGCGCGTCCGGCGAGTACGCCTTGAGACATTGGCGTGGTCGGTCGTTGACAGTGCGCGATGCGACGGTTTTATGCTCCCGTTTTTGTTCTGGTTTAATCACACGAGCAGGCGTTTTGACAGCCCAAATAGGGCTCTGTGCGTACTGTGTGTAAACTAGTGGTGAAGTTGAGTGCGAGTGTTCCTAAAATTAAAGAAAACCAGGCCCAAAGCTGGGCTGGGACCTGTGCCTGTGAACAAGTCTTATGGGACACGTCCAAGAAAAGGGAAAGTCCTAAAGGGGAATCTCCCTCCTCCTCAAATTTACTACAAATCATCTGCTTAAAGTCGAAAGACTGATTGCAAGATTAAAATAAAAAAAACATAAACTTACAGCCTGTTCAGCCATCACATTTAAACAAATACTTTACTTTTATACAAAGTTTTGGCAAATCACTATTTCTGATGTAGGTATCAACAAATTTTCTGGATATCCACCATTAGGAATCTTAAGAAAGAAATGAATTTCTATTTAAGCTTTAACAATGAACTAACACAAATGACTTTGACAAAAAAAAGGTTGGAAGGTTTACGTGAGATTGATGATTCTATGGTCATCTTCATGGTAGGCGGAGGTAACTACGATCGCAAATTAAGGCAAAAATGTTTGTAACTGGATATCCTTAAAATTTGTTGATCGTACCTAACTAGCATAAAGCATACTTACATTTCATATTTAACTTTATGCAAACACAAAAGTATTTTATTTAACTACAAGAAATGAGGAAAACATGTTAAAAGCTTACTTTTAAGGAATCAGGCACAGCCTTCAAGTGGCACAGTCTGAACAGGCCACAATACCCATCATAAGTAGACAACTGCACCAACGCCACAGGGTTCCTCTTTCCGTTGTTTGTCACCCACTCACAATCAAAACCGATTGCTTGATATGTTTTACATCTCCTGGAATTAACCATATACGTAGATACTTTTAAATGAAAAAATAAATATAAATAAACTTTCCTACGCTCACACCAATTATCTAGCCCTTGAGAAGCTTTGTTATGAAACTCGTAAAATAGTTACTAGACAACGGATAAACCTACTTAAAATATTTAAATACATACATAATTTACATAGAAAACACCCAGACCCGAGACAATTTAGAAAAACAAAATACATACAAATTACAAAGGACAGTCTAATTGCACAACTTTTACAAACAATTACTTTTGAGTTATCATGCAACTTACCCCCGCAATTCATGCACTACCTCATCACACAACTCTACATTGGAGACAGTTTTAATGGTTAAATACTTCAATGATTCGCCAGCACTGCGCACCTTTCTTTTCTTTTTAAAAATCACGTATGCAGCAACTCCAGCGAAACTTATGAGTATTGTGGCGGAGGTTATCACTTTTAACTTTGATACCTCCATGGTTTTAATATTTCTATTAACTCCTTCAAGTTAGAATTTATGTTTTATGCATTTTTAAATTATAAAGATGCAAATGCAAGTAGGTATTGATTGTTTACATTTTATTGGAACTTAAGACACTACACGTTAAATACAACACAAACACAAAAGTAGGTAGGTTGGCCTGTTGACATGAACCCATTGACACCCATTTGACATTGACAGTGACAGCCAGAGTGACACTTGTAACTTTTCTTTTTCGCTGAGGGTTTTGCAAAGACCTATAAAACTATAGGTCTTTGGGGTTTTGCTATTAATCAGAACCATAGACTATGTACATAATATTCTGAACTAAGTTACCTACCTAATGTTCTTCAGATGAGTCTTAGGAGTTGTCTTCTTTGCACCACCTGACACTAAGTTAATTAACTTCATAGAAATGTAAAAAACAATAAGAAACCGAATTCGTCTGTTGATCATTCCGTGCACGTACAAAACGTTGGACGTATTCAGTTAACTAGGCTGTATGGCCTGTATCCTTGTCCCTTTCCTAAAGTGAAGAACTGAGAAGAAAAAACAACTTTTACGGAATAAAACATTAAAATCCAATATTTACTGAGTGTTTGCGTGATAACTAAATCTTTTATTATTTCAATATAAAAGGTTAGTGTTTTTGCATATATTTCTATTTTAAAATGGTACGGGATAGAAGCCCCGAACGCCGACGAGAACGGGACCGTCACGATGAACGAGATACGCACCGCGAGAAGGTGAAACGCAAGGAACGATCCCGAAGCCCTAGAAAGGACCGCGGGCGTTCTAGAAGCCCTAAGAGACGCGACGTTAAGGATAAAGATAGGCGGTCAGATGACAAAGACAAAAGTAAAGGTAGAAGGGAAGAAGAAGGCAAACAAGAAGAAGAAGAGCAAAAAGAAGAATCAAAACCTATCAAACGCGAACCTTTGTCCCTGGAGGAGTTGCTTGCAAAAAAAAAAGCCGAAGAAGAAGCTCGCAGCAAACCTGTGTTCTTAACTAAAGAACAGAGGGCAGCATTGGCTTTGGAAAGACGACGTGAACAAGTAGAAGCTATAAGAGCTAATGTTGATAGACCAACTGTTACCACTATTGACTTAACTGGCCCGTCCAAAAAGGAAGAGGAAAAGGAGAAAGAAAAGAAGTACAAAGAAGACAGGGAACGGGACAGGAGGGAAGAAAGGGAAAGAGAAAGAGCAGAGAGAGCAGAAAGAATAGAAAGAGGTGACAGAGGCGACAGAGGTGAACGTGGAGAGAGAGACCGTAAATATGATGATAGGAAGACAGGTGACAGACGTGATGATAAAAAGGATAAAAATGATGAAGGTTCCAAAACAAAGGATAAGGAAAGGGAGGAAGAAGCCATCAAAGCTCGATACTTGGGCATTATCAAGAAAAAACGTAGAGTCAGAAGGCTTAATGACAGAAAATTTGTTTTTGATTGGGATGCCTCAGAAGATACATCAAATGATTACAATGCACTGTATAAAGAGCGGCACCAAGTTCAATTTTTTGGTCGAGGTCATATAGCTGGTATTGATATTAAATCTCAAAAGAAAGACCACAGTAAGTTTTACGGTAACTTGTTAGAGAAACGTAGAACTGAACTTGAGAAGGAACAAGAAAAATTACGCCTCAAGAAAGTAAAAAAGAAGGAAGACAAACAGAAATGGGACGATCGTCACTGGTCAGAGAAAGATCATGATGAAATGACTGAAAGAGATTGGAGAATCTTTAGAGAAGATTACAATATCACTATAAAGGGTGGGAGAATTCCCAACCCCTTTAGGGATTGGAAGGAAGCAGGCTTTCATCAAGATATTATGGAGATAATTAACAAGGTGGGATATAAAAGTCCAACACCAATTCAGCGACAAGCTATTCCAATCGGGTTACAAAATCGTGACATCATTGGAGTTGCAGAAACTGGGTCTGGTAAAACATTGGCTTTCCTTATTCCTTTACTCACTTGGATTCAATCACTTCCTAAGAGTGAGCGTATGGAGGATGCTGATCAAGGTCCTTATGCTATAATATTGGCTCCGACTCGAGAATTGGCCCAACAAATTGAAGAAGAAACAAACAAGTTTGGTATACCACTAGGCATCACATCAGTTGTTGTTGTTGGTGGTCTATCAAGAGAAGATCAAGGCTTTAAACTGAGATTGGGTTGTGAAATCGTCATTGCTACTCCTGGTCGTCTTATTGACGTTTTGGAAAACCGCTATCTTGTTTTGAATCGTTGTACATATGTAGTACTGGATGAGGCAGATCGTATGATTGACATGGGTTTCGAACCAGATGTTCAAAAGATTTTGGAATATATGCCTGTGACAAATCTAAAACCTGACTCAGATGCAGCCGAAGATGCATCAGTTTTATTAGCAAATTATAATACTAAAAAGAAGTATAGGCAAACTGTGATGTTTACAGCCACTATGCCTCCAGCCGTGGAACGCTTAGCCAGAAGCTACCTGAGAAGACCAGCTATTGTTTACATTGGATCTGTAGGTAAACCTGTGGATAGAACTGAACAAGTAGTGTTCATGATTGGTGAGAACGAGAAACGTAGAAAGTTGACAGAAATATTACAGCGTGGGGTTGAGCCACCCATCATTATTTTCGTTAATCAAAAGAAAGGTGCAGATGTCCTCGCAAAGGGTTTGGAGAAGCTTGGATTCAATGCATGTACTTTGCATGGTGGCAAAGGACAAGAACAGCGTGACTTTGCACTGGCCAGTCTTAAGAATGGCTCCAAAGATATTTTGGTGGCTACTGATGTCGCCGGTCGTGGTATTGACATCAAGGATGTCAGTATGGTTATCAACTATGACATGGCGAAAACGATTGAGGATTATACTCACCGCATCGGTCGTACTGGACGTGCGGGTAAAACGGGTAAAGCTACGTCATTTGTCACCAAAGAGGACTCTGCCCTGTTCTATGACCTGAAGCAGATATTGCTCACTAGTTCCGCGTCGACTTGTCCGCCTGAATTAATGAACCACCCTGAAGCACAGCATAAGCCAGGCACTGTGGTCACTAAGAAGAGGAGGGAGGAAATGATATTTGCGTAATCTTTTAAGCTGTATAATAATATGTCTAAGAGAATACAGTGAAATGCAATAAAACAAAGTAATAAAAATGTGTTTTTTATTATATTACATCATAATTATCATTATATATCCCATTTACTGCACTCGGGCGCCATTATTCATACCAAAACAGTGTGGTCTTTAGTTAATTTTTTTTTTATTTACACCTTATTTATGCCGAAACATATCAATGCATACTTACATTTGGTAGGTACTCTTTATGGCGATAGATTTATTTAAGATGTGAGCCATCTTCTCTCATCTCTTTCTTTTTAGAAAAAGTCTCAACTAGCTATCAAAATTAATACTATTCAGTGTACGCTGAGGATCATGCAGCATAGTTATCAGCTTTCTTCAAGTTGTGATCTGGCTCGCCACTAACCATGTCACAGCGGAAGTAAAGTTTGTAATTTGAGTCTCACGCCAGTATAGAACAAGTAAATAAAAGATCTTATTTGAAAATATACACTATATTTTTTATAACATTTTTCGTCAATTTACACTGTAAACTATCAAATAATAAGTTAAATTTTACTATCTGGATTATGGTGAAGCTGAAAATAAAGTGAATTGAGTACATTAATAATTAGCGACAAGTTTAGGAGGAAAAGTCCAATTCATGTCTATTAATTCTTTGAAAATAAAATTATTAATTATAAGTAATAACTAGGTACCTATATAAAAACTCAGGATTTTTTTTATATACTTACTAGTTACTGTACTCTCATCTACGTCATCTTGAAAGTAAAAACCTGTAAAGTAAAACAATTTTATTTAAAATTCTATACGAAAAAAGATCTTGCTGTATTTTGAATATTATAGAAAAACATTAAAGCATTCAATAAAATAAACATTCCTGGGTGGGGGCGATAATCTTAGTAGTGAAACCCGAAACAGACATGATTTATTTATTAAGATTTTTGGTGTCAAAAATAAGTTATCAGCGACTTTGAATAAGAGAAAAAGGACCTATAAGCGTTTACGCCGCACACTAGATAGCGCCACCAATGAAAAAAAGTATATATCTAGTAATTAGAGATAGAAAATCAAATTATGCTCAAAAAACTATTTGAATGAAGTAATTTAGCATATTTATGTCACCTAATAAACATCTGACATATTATGGTTTAGTTAAATACGGCGTTGTAGTTAAGAGCGTTTACGCCGCACACTAGCGCCACTAATGAAAAAATAATCATATCTAGTAATTAGAGATAGAAAATCAAATTATGCTCAACAAACTATTTGAATGAAGTAATTTAGCATTTTTACGTCACCTAATGAACACCTCACATGTTATGGTTTAGTTAAATAAGACGTTACGGCCACTTTTAACTATAACGCCTTATTTAACTAAACCATAACATGTCAGGTGTTCATTAGGTGACGTAAAAATGCTAAATTACTTCATTCAGATAGTTTGTTGAGCATAATTTGATTTTCTATCTCTAATTACTAGATATGTTTTTTTTTTTCATTGGCGGCGCTAGTGTGCGGCGTAAACGCTCTTAAAAGTGGCCGTTTTTAGCTGACTTATTTTACTAAACCATAACATGTCAGGTGTTCATTAGGTGACGTAAAAATGCTTAATTACTCCATTCAATAGTTTGTTGAGCATAATTTGATTTTAATTACTAGATATGTTTTATTTTTCATTGGCGGCGCTAGTGTACGGCGTAAACGCTCTTAATTGATATCATAGCGTTAGCCACTGGTTCAAAATAATCGACCTCCAGGTGTTCAAGGTATTAAAATATTATAAAATCAACGTAAGGTGCACATTTAACTATCATTTTTGTTTAACAAAACAGAAAACCACAGCGAATATATTTTAGAGCAAGCCAAACGTTTATCACACTACAAAAAAGGTATCATGCAGTCAGAAAAAAACAAGTGAAGCAAGACAGAAAGCAGCATGCCAAATCAACACCACCACCTACTCATAAATTGTACCTAATCCTTCTTTTCCGAAGGTTTCGAGTCTACTGGATCCTTAGCCGGGGGAGGCATTACCGCCTGCTTGGCGGAGGAAGCCACTGATGCGGTCAAATCGACAAACTCCGAAAAGTTTTTCGGGAAAGACAATTCAGGGAACTTGACCTCTAGCTGTGGGTCTCCTGGTTTGACTGACGGAAAACAACCAAATAACAACGTTAAATGTCTACCTAGTCATTTCGAATTTGGGTTGGATTGTTGGGTTCTATTAAAAATTTTTGGCAGGAATTTAAATCTCAATAATTGTGATGGCTGCGATCATGCTAAGCTAAGGGCGCTTTAAGACTAGCGTTTTTATACGCGCTTATTCGGGCGTGTTCGCTCGAACCAGTGCGGCGGGTGGGTCGGTCAACCCGCTATACACTAGGTACTTTAAAGTTTATACTGACACCCCCTACCAACCTTCCGGTTACAAAGTAGGTGTCAGAATAACCTTGCGCAAGCACAAGGGACCATCTACGTCAGCTCATAACGCCAGATCAGAACACGCCGGTACGCATCCTTCATCCAGTAACAACATCGCGCGGCTCACGCACGCTTATTTAAGTTTATAAATATGTGCTCGTCAACACTCGTACGACAGTGCCGGATGAAGCCAATGTATGTATAAGCCCTTAGGCCCCTATGTTGTTTCAGGGTTATCGAGGCTATCGAGGGTATCTTCTAGGCTCAGCAAAAAAAACCTTTTTTTTCTGATCGAGGGGCCCCTAAACGTTACGGGGCCCATAGGGATACAGTGCGTAAGAAGTGCACGTGTAGCAAAAGGCCTACCTACACGCGGTTTCAAAAACAAGCTTATACGCGCCATAAAAGCGCTACTGAGTCTGAAACCGCCCTAAGGTTTAGCAATTTCGCAATGCTGAGTAACTAGATAGGTGACTAAAATAAAAATATCCGATCGCCTCCATGCTTAAATGCTCCTTGATAACACAGTAAGCCGTTATTCGTCCAGGTTGTTGTCGTAACATGAACTCATCTTAATCATCGTTAA
This sequence comes from Eudonia lacustrata, assembly GCA_947562085.1. Classification (NCBI taxonomy): domain Eukaryota; kingdom Metazoa; phylum Arthropoda; class Insecta; order Lepidoptera; family Crambidae; genus Eudonia; species Eudonia lacustrata. The sequence continues at coordinate 23,041,078 of OX387341.1, forward strand.
GTCAAATTGTATTATGACTTCATAGTGGGTTGAAAAATTACCTCCTCATGTGCTATTGTTTGTGTGAGAAAGCCTGAACTCATCAGTAAGATTTTTATTGGTGATGATGATGAATTTTAAAAACAATTGAATCATCATCATCATCTTCATTTCAGCCGATGAACGTCCACTGCTGGTCAAAGGCCTCCCTCAACTATCTCCACAATAACCACTGAGCTGCTCGCAACCATTAATACCATCAATAATTTCTTATTTACCTCCATATAGAAAGTTGTATGCAATGTTAATATACTGCTTGGCGAGAGCTCCATTACTTTTAATTAAGTCTTTGGTCTCCTCGGGGAAGCACACTAAGCCCATGCCCGTGGTTCCTAGACCTGTGTATAGCAGCCTCTGAAAAACAACAGAAAAAATATAGTAAATGGTTATATTTTTAATTTTTTTCTGTGTTGAGGGTCCTTACTAATATAAACCGGTTAAAATAGAATAGAATAGCTTGGAATAGATATTCCTTGCTTTTTCCAGTCCTGTAAACTCATTTCAAATTAGTCTGAAAGAGACAAACATGGAATAACTAGTTATTCAAATACTCTGTTCATTATGGGGCTTATTAATAAACAAAGTGTAAGCTTGGAGTAGTTACTCCGTGTTTTGTCTCTTTTACTCTAATATGAAATGACGTTTACACGACGGGAACAAAACACGGAGTAACTACTCTAAGCTTACACTTTGCTTATTAATACGGGGGTACGAGAGTAAGAGAGTAAAACGTACCCTGATGATTCCTCCTCTAAGACCGAATATGAATCCAGTAAGACCGCCAATAGCCACTGCGCCATAACGAGCTTCCTTGTTAGCTTCCTCTCGCAGATATTGCACTATCCCTGTAAGGTAAATAGTATGAGGATCAGAGTTGCTAACTTTTTTAAATATAATTGAATGATTTTTAAGTCTGTCATGCATTTAGATGAGTAGGAACAACACATAAAAAATATTGCATTTTATTGAGACATCAGAAATTATTGTTGGAGATATATTATGTAACTTTGTTATAGGTATAGGTGTATTTAGCATAAACATACTTTTATTATAAAATGATCCAACTTTTTAGTAGCCTATCATGGGCATGGACATTTTTTACTTTGTAAGTAAATTTATTTGATAATTAAAGTTACATTATTCAATAATTTCGATTGTAATTTAAAGTTGTAGTGTTGAAAGTCATTCATGTTACCAGAAAGGAATGTAGCATTCTTTCCCTCCTCCCTCCTCATTCTAACCCTCCTCAAACAAACAAATAAACAAACAAACAAAGTCACAAACTTTACCTCTTATTAGTATTATTAAAGAGGATTAATTATTATTATTTTATTTTTATTATTATTTGAATGTGAATTTTAATGTTATGTAATTAATGATATCAAGTTGGTTGAAACAAATAAATTGACCTGAGTTATAATAAAAAACTTGACTAAAAATTATGTATATATTAATATAAAATATTGACATATAACTAACAGTCTGACCGATCCCGGAGTTCACTGTAGTGGTCCTGCACGGTGTGCTTTACTGACTCCGTATGCTCCCACACAAACTGCACTTGCTCACGAACTGCCCTCACTGGTGTCTGCAGGACTGACCTGATGTAGCTGTCCTTGGGCACTTTTGATTTTGATTTTACATATCTACAAAAGAGTACATATAGAATGTTACCTTGAATTAAAATTCTACATAAAAGTTTTTTGATTCATTGTCACACAGGTACACATAAAAAATGTTTTCCATAGGACAATGAGAGAAAAAATCAGATAAAGGTAAAAATGTACTATAATAACATAATGATATAAATTAAGTGTAACTGGACAGAAGCTAAATTCTCGTTAAATTCCAATCCCGCCTTGACAAGTGGAGCAAACACATCACACACTGGTAACCGGAACTAGAGCTAGGATTAGAAGTGGACAGCACAGGAGATTTTCTGATAATATTGCAAAGACAGGGAAAAATAGGCAAAGTGAAATCGTAAAAAGAGAATTTGGAAAGACAAACAGACATAGACCAACCAAGTTTAAAAAATAAATAATTCACTAACAATATTTCAGATTTTGTATTACTGATTATTAAAATGTAAACTAGAATTATATGATTAAAATTCTATCTAAGTAACTAATATTGTAACAACTCATGTATACTTATGAAGGGCATTAAATGATTGAATTGAATTGAATTGAATAAAAGTTGTTATAACAATAATAACATATATCAAAAAATTATGTAAGAAACAATAAATGCTACTGTTCTTGTAGTTTTTCGGTTTTAAGGAAATTTGGTATTTTGCTACTGTAGACAATTGTACTCACTCCCCATATTCCGCGTGGGGTGCCTCATATATAGGTAGCTCTGTATACTTCATCGGAGGTGGCTTAGCAGGCCCGCTTGGCTCATCTTTCACAGGAGTTGCTGCTTGTATGGTCGGAATTAAAGCCACTAGGCCAGACCCTAAAACTACTTTTCGAATCATCTGCAGGAATATAATAAAATTATGAACATTGTTACTGTATAAACACTTAGTTATTATCAGAGTACTATGTACCTCTTATGAGATGTATCACCGCTATAATTACATAAAAAATAATTTTCACGTAATAAAAATTGGTCAATCAGCTGGCAAATTGACATTGACAATTCAACTTGAATCAACTGAACTGACTGACTGATCGACTCATAGACTTTTTTTTTTCCTTTTAGTTGATGGCTTTGTGCGATTAAGAAATTTAGCCAGTGTCAAAGTAATTTTGTATGTATGTCTATCAATGATGATGATTAATGATAATAGAAATGGGAAGTGAGAAATGACATACCCTCCAATCCAAGGATGTGGGGCTTTACTAAGCCCTCACGTGGACTTCTTGATAGAATTTGAAAAGTGCCGTTGCACTGTTTTGTTTCATTTGCCAACACTTATGCAGCGGGTAATAGGTATATTTTTTATTTTGAAATTGCCTAGTATTATATCAATATTAATGTGAAATAATGGTGGATTTTAACCGTTAAGTGTTCGTGAGTGTGCATGAGTGTTGGCAAATGAAACAAAATAGTGCAACGTGAAACGTCACTTTTCAAATTTACTCAAGAAGTCGGCCTGAAGACTTAGTGAAGCCCCACGTCTTTACTGAGATACTCGAGGGGTTGTGGGGTCTATTATTTCTTACTTCTCATTCATAATCATCATAAATGAAGGAAAAATACTAATGAAATTAAGAAACTAATGACATGACCAAGACAGACAAAAAGTGTCTAGAACGGACGTATAGGCTTGATTGATTTCATCCGGAGCCGTAAAACATCAGAATAATAACTAATTAGTTATTGTTTTGAGCGTAAAACAATACACAAAAAAAAGACTCAAATCGGGATTTCTTGGCGGAAAAGTGAAGATTCATGTTTGCGGTTTTGTTTTATTTTCTAAAACTTGTGTTATGTCAAATAATAATGTGAAATAATGGTGGATTATTAACCGTTAAGTGTTCGTAAGTACGCATGAGTGTTGGCAAATGAAACAAAACAGTGCAACTTCACTTTTCAAATTCTCTCAAGAAGTCCGCCTGAGGACTTAGTAAAGCCCCACATCTTCTTTACTGAGATATTCATATTCATTTATTCACTATAAATTCATAACAATAAGTGCAATAAAAACGGACGAATGGCTTGAATGATTTCATCCGGAGTCGTAAAACAATCCAAAAAAAAAGACTCAAATCTGTCTGTCATTGTCAATTTGTCATTTGTGCTGATGTCAAACAAGCGCGTAGGTACCACCTAATATGTACTCTATGAGCGCGATGTTAAGTGGCTGTGTATTTTAATAACTGTGGTTTTCTGTACCTAATCGTAATCTTTTGTGTACGGTTGTGAATATTGTGCGGAACATCTTTATCTGGTAACAGAATATTATCGTTGTAAATAGCTACTAGTGACTTAAATTATCAGTGATTGCATTGACAAACTTGCTAGATCTGAAGGTTTTAGCGACGGACGGTCTGACGTCGTAGTAGGTACGGACTGTTATGTGATTGTGAATACGCCGTGCGGCTCCAGCCTCGAATCAATAAAATTCTAGTTTGAAGTTATTGTTAACAAAGTGAATACCCAGATAAGTTGTAAAGCCATTAAAATCGAAAATGTCCACTGTGCGGGCAGGCCGGGTGTCTAAACATAGAAGAAGTCATCATGCGAAGAGCCGATCAGGTATATGAGGCCCGCATGCTCGTGCTTCGCTTGTTGCTGTCGTAGACTGCGGGGGTTCAATTTCCGCTTAAGTTTTTCATTTCGATTATAGTTCAGCTTGTTTGGAACCTATAAACAATATAATTTAACATTTCATAATTATTCACAGCAACTAAATTTATAGCAATAATGTCTCAATTTATATAGTGAAAGAATATTAATGTTAATAAATAAATATATATAAATACAAATTGAGATATTATTGAGTATGGTGCCATTTGAAATGTATTTCATATAGGAGATTATGTTTGCATTACAGGTTAGAACTAACTAATCATTTGGTATCACCCGAGCCAGGTACTTTTGGATATAATGCTGAATATTACTAACATTGCCTTGCGTTGATCCAGGACAGTAAGGTGCATGATGCCTTGTGTGACCGCCACTTGAGTCTCCAGGGTCTGGTGTCCACAGCACGGCAGGAGGTTGTCTTGGGATGATATGGTACTTAGCCATTGTTCCTAATTACAGTTTTCTTTGTAAATATTTCAATGCTAATTATTATAATCTATGATCTTGTTACTTCCTGGTCTTGTTTATAGATTATACAGAGATGAGAATATAATTTCTGTGCATTATAATTTATTAAATTTAAACATGTGTCTTTTGAAATTGGTTAAATAAGTTATAATAAAACTGAAAAAATATATATTTCATCATAATATTATGCATGTGGTTTGACTGAGTTTAGTTTGCATGGGAAATGTAGTAATATATTTTAATTTTGTTATTTATTTAAGTTTTTTACAGCATTGCAACATTGATTTAGAGGTTTTATGTAAACCTAATTAAAACAATGCCTATTTTATATGTTTCTATAGACTTTACTTTTATAGACTCAATTTTATGTAGTATTGTATGTATGTAATATGCAGGCCTTAAGCCTATCACTTGCTAGCTATATTCCAACAAGACGGTGTAATTACAATGGAGAAGGTGAGGAGACACGTCAATGCCATTAACATGCCTCATTAGCATTATAATTATGACTGCCATAGCAATTATTGCTGATTACTAGGTATACACTGTTGGTTAGTTTTGTTATGAGAAGTTAGATGCTTGTTTAAGAGTGCACTTTAAAGATCTTAACTGTTAAAATAACACAATGATAATAATATACAATTCATATTTGTTAGATTTTTTCATACCTAAATTTAAAGTAAATTTTGCTAAAGGTACCTTTAGTTACCGTTAGTTTACCTTTTACATCTTAATCGGAAGTGAATTCTGATATTTATTATCACATCTTGACTTGCTATAGGCTGGCATTATATAGGCATTTTATGTTTGAACATTGAACTAATTAAGCCATATTTTTGTTTTACAATTGTAAAAGCCAATGATACTACTTCCAAGGTTTGTGCACTTAATATGTTGCAGACATTGTAATAATGTACATATTATACTTATTTGAGATTGTACATGAGTTGAGTGTTTTACTAGCCTACTATAAATACATAGTTTTATCTTTATATCTGTCCTCTATTTCACACTCCAGGCAGTGAACTATTTTGTTATCTTATCTCATTAATTGTATTACTTAACCTAACAGATAATGTTGATTATAATATATTTATTGCACTAAATCCCCTTTCTTATCAGTTTATAGGTGAATGTACGGGCAACTTCAATGTTGATTATTATCAATCCACTTTAACCACGTTTTTTATATTGTTATTTTGTATACATGATGTCACAAAAATAGTGTCATGAAAGTATATATATAGGTAATGCATCCTGAGGGTTATTAGATCTGCGCGGGTTGATATTTGTTGCCTGCTATCTGTGAGTGAATAACTGCGACCCGTTCAACTTCTCGGAGTTGGGCGGGGAGCGGAGTGGAGAGTTTCACATAACGCGCGGGTTGCCCCAGACCCGCGAGATTACAGTACAATATATTTATACGGCAGCAAAAAAAATAAAAAATGGTTGCTTAAATCACCCCTATGAATGTTCCGCGATTTTTGTATTTGTCTTTTTCCGCATATCTAACTCAAATTTTAAAAGTTTAAACATAACTGCAACATGATGTGGCTCTTAATTTTCCCGCCAATAATGTTTTATTCAGGAATTCAACTGTTTTTTAAATTTTCTCGGTAGTCTAGACTTTGGCGTCCACTGTCCTTGTGCCATGAAAGACATTCTCAATGCTAGTTTCGTCAGCGCGACCTTGCGCGTGTGATAGAGGTCTGCTTTATATACTATTAGTTGAAATAATATATTAAAGTATCATAAATAACACGCGCATTTATAGTAATGTATTTCGAAATTTACCAAATTTCGCGGATCATGCTGACCTCTCGGCATGCTCTACCGCTATACTTCCGCTTGATTCAGGTTTTTGGGTCACCTTGTATATTTAATGCCCCTCTAATCTAGCTTAATCAACAATATCTACATAAGGATTTTTCTTCTAATGTTTACGCTCTATAAAAGTAGTGGGCTTGGATCCGATCTCCCATGTACTATATTGTCCATGTGGGAAGGTCTGGACCTATCATTGCCACGGTTTTTTGCTCACTATAAACTAATACAAAAACAATTTATACCTAATTTCAGTAATAAGTTCTACTTTCGAATTAGCGCAACACAGTATTCAGAGGAAAGGATAAACTTTAAGCAATGACCAATCGGTCGCGTGCATCGCGCACGCTTGCATGTAGAAAATTATTTAACGTTTATAGGTATATAAAGAATCTCGTAACCAACTCCTTTTAAAGATGCAACAGAATTATCTACCGAAAGGCTTTTAAAGTTCACATATCAAAATCGAGATATTATGATTTAATCTTTCTAAGAAATAAGACACATATAACCTAATAGGTTGGTGTTACTAAGATAAGTCGTTATCTACTGCAAATAGTATTCACCTTTGCAAATTTTCCACTACGAATTTGATAGTAGTAAACTAAGGATATGCAATAATGTTGTACATGTAACATCCTGACACGCGTCACATAAAACATATTGCCGTTTCAGTGCTGAGAATGATGGCAATAATGCAGGACGGGAATAGCGAAGAGGTACCCAAGGAGTTCCTGGAGACCGGGCGGACGGGGCGCCGGAACGCGATGCCCGACATCCTGCACCCGCAGGGCGCGGAGATCACCACCTCCGACCTGCCGTCGCGGCTGCAGCAGCTCGTCACCACTGGTGAGTGTCTCCAATGAGCAGGCTTCTCCAGGGGGCAGAAGAATGCGTTGTTCCTGTCCCGGTCGCTAAGTGGTGAGACTAGGTTTTTTAGGTTATAACGCCACCTGATACCATCACAAGGCTGTGGTGTGGGAGTCCCAAATATCCCGCCGGGCCGTCGAATGCGTAACGCATGTTCGAGGTCCCAGCTACAAAACCCCTTGTATGTTTATATCGGTACTGGATCCTGGCGGCACCGAGGGGAAGTGCAGGAGTTTTTTAATAGGCATACCCCTTTGAGGGAGTCGGGGAAGATTTTCACATAACCATCTGCGGGGAGACCCCCGGACGCAGTGGTATGTGTAATGCATTTTCTCATGTACAGTCAAGTTCAATAATATGTATACACTTTTGACAGATGTTGATTCTTATTACAAGGTAAATTAAAGGTTACTAACTGTCAAAAGTGTATACATATTAATGAACTTGACTGTACATAAAAATGCCTCTTTTCCATTAGCCACTTGGCTCCGTGAAAGTGCCCAAACCCCCGCAAGTTTCAACATGGAGTCCTTTAACGAGGTAGCATATGAAATGTAAATGTGGGTAGAGAACGTCCTAGGCGAATGTTTCTTAACTAAATTGAGGATATTTTAGAGAAAGGCTAGGTCAAGTCGATATGTTAATGAGAGTAGATAAAGCTAAAGAAGTATGTACTAAAGGATAGTAGCAACTGGCAAGAAGTCTCTACTCCTAGGGGAGACAGGCGTGACTGTATGTATGAAAAAGAAACTTGGGGATCAGAAAGTTAGGATAGGACGGCTAGTAAAGCAAAATTCCGCTCATCGTGTCATCACCAATTTTGCTTGATCGGTTACTTCTACGAATCCCATATTGTATACAATAAACTAGTGCTTCTGTCACGCGGACAAACAGCTTACCTGCCCACCCAACCAAATAGTTTAATTTAAAATATTTTTATCAATATCATATCATACCATAATCTATTTATACAGTGTGCGTTCACCCCACGTGATGTTGTTCATTGAAGTGTATTGAGTTTAGTGAGGTGACCATTACTATGATGTTCATTCTTAGATTACCCTAAGTTGGTTACACAAATGTACACACGCTGGTACATCGGACTATCACAAACTTTTTTTCCTCAATAGACTTTGAACTTTATTTATACAGAATATGGTTTAATATTTATTGAAGAAATTTGACAGTATTGGATGGGTTGATTGATGTGCAGGCGTCTGTACCTTCTTATCGACTAATCTTTATTAGCTTCAAACAGTTGACAGAAGCTCATATATACAGGTGTCCCAGGGAACCTGTACCAGCGGAGGTCTGTGGTCAGGGGACATTAATATCTATCCATTGAACTCCCATGTATGTTCCGCAATAATTCGTAGTTTTCGAGATATGATTTTTTTGTATTATTTTCACTTACTTTTAGGCTGTTTTAGGTATAACTTTTTTTGAGATATTTTTTGCTAGTATTATTGTTAAAATTTGTATTAATCTGTAAAAATACAGAAAACCCAAATCCTAACTATCAATAGTTTAGAATTTGATTACAAATCTAAAATTTCTGATTAAGAGTTTGCACTTGATTTAAGCTTGATAAAAAAAAATTTACAACTGACTGGATAACTTTTGAGTTATTTTAAAAATATTATGGGTTTCTTAGCTTTTCAAATAACATTAAAAAGTTGGTACTACATTGGACAATTTTACGTGGAAATGGAGTTCAAAGTTGATACAGTCTTAAACCGTGTGTTTCATGCATTTGAAGTTACTTTTGTAAAATTTTTGCGATTAATATGGTGAATGAAAATGATTGGTAAAAAGATTTAAAATAACGCATTTTAATTAAAATAATTATATTTTTTTACTTTTATTATGGTAAAGAAAACAACAGGAATAATTTAATGCAATCATTTATTTAGCAATTTTTTACACTAAATGTCTTACATTATTAATACTTATAAATACATTATTAATCTTTACATTAAATTTGTTAATTTTTTATATTTTAGCGTTTATAAGTTATAACGCTTAGGTAAAATTTAAACACTGAAAAAAGACGAGTGAAAGACGACGACGAACTTTCCGCCTGAGGTGTCTTCTTTTTGCAGTGTTTAAATTTTACCTTTACATTAAATGTTCAAAGTGCCCGCCACCTGCCTCAATACATACAATACATAGTCGGCACCGGGGCAAAAATTTTCCGCGTAAATCTTGGAAAGTTTGCGTTTTTTCTGTTATTTTTACTTGCGCTTCAATTAAGTTAGTTTTTGATTGCTCCAATGTCGAGAATTTAGTATGGTACACTATCTCCTTGTAACATCCCCAGACAAAAAAGTCAACGGGGTTGAAATCTGGGGATCTTGGAGGCCAGGCGATCGGTCCACTACGGCCATCCACCTCTGTAGAAATTGCTCATTTAGATAAACTCTAACCTCTCTTACGTAGTGACAAGGAGCTCCGTCGCACTGAAAATACATGTAACGACGACGTGTCAACAAACTGACATCTGAATTTGCCATGGTCTCCACAAAACCACTTTGTAGAAAATTTAAAAAACGATCGCCATTCAGACGAATTGGTAATTCTTTTGGGCCAATCAGTTGTCTGGCTACAACACCCGTCCACAAATTGATACTAAACTAATGTTGGAAATTGTGACGGCGAACTAGTTTTGGGTTTTCGGTCGCCCAAGAATGGTAGTTGTGCATAAAGATACCGTTGCGGGTAAATGTAGACTCGTCAGTCCACAAAATGTGGTCAAGAAATTCGGGGTCTCCATTGTTCCTCCTTAGCATCTCTTGACAAAAATCAATTAAAGCAATTAAATCTTGCACTTTTCGAATATGAAACAGATGATAGCCTTCTTGGCGCAGGATTCTATGCACGGTCGTGCGAGGAAATCCTGTAACAAATGGAGAGTAACATTTTTACTATTTTTTCACACTAATTAACATGCTAGAGATCACTATTAGCGATAAGACGGCCTAAATTTTATATTTGCATAAGTTTGACACGAATCTTTAAAAAACTTATCAATAAAAAGTATGTATGTATGTGTCTGCTGAAGTGTTTTATTATTATTTTTATTTACATTTGCGTCGTTGAATCGCTCTCGTACTCGTAGAAGGATCTCTTGCAACTTCTTCTAAAACAACGTCAACGCGGTTAGGATCTTCACCAGATCGACGACCGCTCAATCCGGGTGAGCGGCCTTTCATGTATGAATTGTGCACACGAAGAAAAACATGTCGGTCTGGATAAGTGGCTGGTTGAGGCCCTCCTCGGCGTATCAACATATCTCGGTACAATCTTGCAGCAAGCCCCGCATTTCCTCGTGCGTAACCGTAATATAAATGCATTTCTGCATAAACTCGTTGAGAGTACGGCATAGTAACTACGCACAATATCAGAGTCCAGTAAACGTGCCGAGTTGTTGTTCCAGGGTATTAAAAAGTCCAAATCAATATGCAATCACAGTCCAAAACACGAGCCAAGTTCACAAATTCCAATAAAAAGCAGTAACATCATCATCTCAGCGGCGGTATTTCCGGACCATTACGACGTAGATACTTGGACGCCCAATGTAGTAACCACAGTGCCATAGAACAATTGAATTTCTATTGTGTCTGGTTTAAGAACAACTCATTAGGGATCTTCAAGAAACGAGCCTATTCCTTCCTTAAAGGACGGCAACGCATCTGCGATTCCTCTGGTTTTGCATGGGCGGCGGTGATTGCTTCCCATCAGGTGACCCGCCAGCTCGTTTGCCTCCTTCTAATATAAAAAAGTAACGTACGAGTGAGCGCAAGAGTAGGCGATAAACGACTGTCGATGACAAAAGAAAAAACGTGTAGCAGAGTGAGAGAAACGTAGGCCGTGCTTTTGTCATAACTATTTTTGTCTTTTTTCAACGCTACCTGCCTCTTGGACACTATTCACTCGTAATACGCAGTATAATCGCGTGTAATAAAATTAACTTGAGTAACTCACGCTCTCAGGTAAAGATTAGTGTTGTTATTAACAATTGAAAAGCGTGCTCGCCAGCTCCTCGATGATCGGTAAGTGTTAACGCAGAACAAAAGAAAAGTAGATAACAAGTTACCAATTCATATTTCCTGAACAAATATATTATTATACTCTTTATTTATTTTTTTCCTTATTATTATTATTATTATTATTTCCTGTATTCATATTTATACCTGGGCCCGAAACCCTTTCATTTACAATAATAAGAAAGTAATTGTGCATGGTTAGTGTAAAGAAATAAAAATTGGGATTGCGAGTAAAATTTTATGAATACACTAATTTATTTACGTCTTTTTACTTAGCTAATTTCATTATTCGCCTTATTAATCGCAAAAATGTGAGAAAGGTCATTTCAAATGCATGAAACAACTTTCAAGGTTTAAGACTGTATCAACTTTGAATTCCATTTCCACATAAAATGCCCTATGTATTACCAACTTTTTTATGTTTTTTTGAAAGCTAAGAAACCCATAATATTTTTAAAATTACTCAAAAGTTATCCGGTCGGTTGTAAATATTTTATTTTTCAATCTGAAGTCAAGTGTAAATTTCTCTCAAACAGAAATTTTAGATTTGTGATCAAATTCTAAACTATTGATAGTTTAGGATTTGGGTTTTCTGTATTTTTACAGATTAATAAACATTTTACCAATACCACGTGCAAAAAAAATCTTAAAAAACACCACTCGGAGAAGTTATACCTAAAACAGCCCAAAAGTAAAAAATAAAAATAAAACAAAAAAAAACATATTTCGAAAACTACGCAATATTGCGGAACATACATGGGGGTTGGATAGATATTAGTGTCCCCTGACCACAGACCTCCGCTGGTACAGGTTCCCTGGGACACCCGTATATACAGGGTGTTTGGTAACATCTGTATAGTCCCGATTACGGCAGATAGGGTACCATTCATAGAACCCTGGAAAATTATGAACATAGCTGAAAAGCACCACATAGCCGACCCCGCCCAATCCTCTAAATGCCACTACACATTTACAGAATACACTAAACATGCACTAGTTTAGGCCCAAGACATCGTACTCGTAGAACAAGGGTACGACGAACCGGTTCACACGCGCTCTACACCAGATACAGACATGTACCTGGGCGCTTCTATCTACCACCAAGGCCCGGTCAAACAGAGCCGAAGTCCGAGCCTTTAGAGCCCTCGGGTAGTTCCGCTCCTCGATCCGATCCGAACCCTTCGGAGAATCTAGTAGGGCACGGGGCCACGCACTGGTGCGTGATGCCGTTCCCTCTAGCGAACCTCCGAAGGTGATTCGTTTCACACGGCTTGGGAAACGCTTTAAGTTTCTCGCCGCCCCCAAACAAGCCCGGTGAAGCTGAAAATGCCGATTGAGGCAATTAGCAAACTCTCTCCAAAAAAACAACACATGGCCGAGATATTGAGGTTCTTTGTTACTAAGCAAAAGTGTAATGTGCCAACCCTAGGTCATGCTGATACGTTGTTCTTGGTCGTCAACCTCATGGTCAAACATAAACAGAAGTCGAAACATTACAGGAGTGAACAAAAAAATTTTTTAAAAAAAAATTGTTTTTTTTAATGGAAAAGTAAATCTCAGTAAATATGATTTTACATGTTATCACAGTGTTCTATATACTTGGTTGCATGACTATGTTTCGACACCACCACCGATACATTGACACCACCTATTACCAAATATCCTGTATAGTGCTAATGGTAATGCCACACTCTAGGCCCTAACATTTTACATAGATAAAAATCTAAATAAATAATGACAAATTACATACCTACCTATATTCTACATTACAGAAAAGTTCCAATGAGCCTAGAAAAGTAGAGTCTTTTTACACTGGCCAATCAAGCGGTCAATAATCACCATAACTGTTTAATTGACGTCTCTGAGTGCGGCTTTTAGATTATAGTATGTCATACCTAATCGTCTAATTCATCTCTATAAAAATCAATTGATGTTTCAATGTAGGTAATTAACGTTCGTTATCAGCCATCAGATAAGCTATTATTTTGTGTTGTAGTACTCCCCTAATGAGGCGCGGAAGTAATCATTTTTATTATCGTATATGATGGTGCCCTATGGTATTTACAGCCTGACAACGCTATCTATTGTAGATCTTCGTCTCGGAGTTTATCGATCATAATGTCGAATGACGTCGTAATAAGTCCACTTACAGTTATGACGTGTTTACAACAACTAGGTATAATAGCGTGGCAATTGTACAAGTGTCTTTTGATTAATAAGATGAAGCCAGACAATGATTTTTAATTATTCTGTTGATCGATACCAATTACATGAGTATCGATAAATTGATTATGAAATGAATTTAGAGATCGCGTCTTCTTTTTAGGGTTCCGTAGCCAAATGGCAAAAAACGGAACCCTTATGGATTCGTCATGTCTGTCTGTCCGTCCGTATGTCACAGCCACTTTTTTCCGAAACTATACTGTTGAAACTTGGTAAGTAGATGTATTCTGTGAACCGCATTAAGATTTTCACACAAAAATAGAAAAAAAACAATAAATTTTGGGGGTTCCCCATACTTAGAACTCAATTTTTTTTTTCATCAAACCCATACGTGTTGGGTACCTATGGATAGGTCTTCAAAAATTATATTGAGGTTTCTAATATCATTTTTTTTAAACTGAATAGTTTGTGACACTTCCAAAGTGGTAAAATGTGTCCCCCCCCCCCCTGTAACTTCTAAAATAAGAGAATGATAAAACTAAAAAAATATATAATTATGATGTACATTACCATGCAAACTTCCACCGAAAATTGGTTTGAACGAGATCTAGTAAGTAGTTTTTTTAATACGTCATAAATCGTAAACCGCTATTTACCTTTCATTCATTCAACTCAAATATAAAAAAAAACATTTAATTTCATAAACATAAACGAACTACAAGAACTTTTATATTATGTTACTTGCTGCTACGGGCCCTTCATGGGTGAGTCCGACTCGCACTTGGCCGCTTTTTTTTTAACTTTGCCTTTCTTAACCGACTTAAAAAAAGGAGGAGGTTTCTCAATTGGTATATGGAATGAATTTTTACATAGGAATACCACTACCTACTAGGCCGTTGTTTCCTCATCCGAGAAGCATCCTTGTAAGGTGGGTAGACCTAACAAGGATGCTTCTCACTAAAAATAGCAAAATAAAATATTTTTTAACAAAAAAAAAACCGACTTCAAAAAGCAGACAACTAAAAAAGTAAAAACAGCTCTAAAAAGCAAGAAATAATATTGAAATCATATTATTAATTACCTAGATACGCATGTCGGTTTTAAAAAATGTCTACTGAAGTCGAGTGGGGTTTTTATAATAAAAAAGTGGAGATAATGGAACAACTATAAAAGTTTAAATGAAACAAAATTGTCCCCCAGCCGACCACCAACCACCCGACTTCAATAGACCTTTAAAACTGACATGCGTATCTAGGTTATTATTAATAAACAAATAAATCATCATCATCACATCATCATCATCATCATCATCATCATCATCATCATCATCATCATCATCATCATCATCTCAGCCAAAAGACGTCCACTGCTGGACAAAGGCCTCCCCCAAGAATCTCCACAACGACCGGTTTTGTGCTGCTCGCATCCAGCGGCTTCCCGCGACCTTCACCAGATCGTCGGTCCACCTTGTTGGAGGCCTGTCCACACTGCGCTTTCCGGTACGCGGTCGCCACTCCAGGACTATCCAGGGTCCAGAAAACTGAGACGCATCACCTGAGGAAAACAGAACCATTGCGCGCCGCTCTTCCATTAGTTTTAGGATATGGTCTGAGAACTTTTTGGTTCCTTTTGCACGGTGGGTTTTAAAGAACTTGGACCCAACCGTTTGGACAGTTTCAAAGCTTTCGGGGTTTTGGATTTGGATGGGTGCAGGACGGAGCGTAGACCTTACAAATCGACGTCTTTCCAGCTTCATGTTGATATTCAATGTGCCTCTTACCAACCGGTAATCGCTGCCAGTTGTAAACGCATTGATCACAGTGACATCGTTGAATATTTGCTTCCTCGTCGACATGATAAAGTCAATCTCGTTTTTTGTTGCACCATCGGGACTCATCCAGGTCCACTAGCGGCGTTCAGCCTTCCTGAAAAAGGAGTTCATCATAAAGAGGCCCTCCCTCTCAAGAAAGTCCGCCAGCAGTTGGCCCCGGGAGTCAAATCATCCCACTCTCATCTCATCGCCGCTTCGTTTGCCCAGTTTTGCGTTAAAATCTCCCATGACAACGGTGTAATGAGTTTTGGAGGCTTGTATGGTTCTAAAGATGTCTTCATACGTAGCTTCCACCTCATCGTCAGGGTGTGTCGTAGTAGGAGCATATACCTGTATGACCTTCAACGAATACCGTTTGGTTATTCTGAGTATAAGGTACGCTACCCTAGGCGACACATTCCCGGTCTCGACAACGTTGTTCACGAGGGACTTGTGGACGATGAACCCGACGACCCACCTTGGGACAGTTGTTCGCCCTCCCGGAAATAGAGCAAGTTACCGGACTTTAGGATTATCGAGTCCTCCCCCTCTCTTCAGACTACACTTCACTTCGGAATAAATAAATAAATAAAATAAAAATCATTTATTTCGGACAGGTGGACCCTGTAAAATATTGGTTCAATATTATTTCTTGCTTTTTAGAGCTGTTTTAACTTTTTTTAGTTTTCTGTTTTTGAAATCGCTTTTTTTTATTTAACCTATTTCAAATTCTACTAGTAGAGTAGGTAGGTACTATGACTTTAGCTAGTTTAATGAAAAGTGAGAACTTTTCTTTAAAGGGTTGGTAACTGGCTGACGCAAATTCATAGTTATGTTTTTACAGAAATGAAGTCATTATTAAATTGTACTCATAGTGATACAAAGAGGTAGACTTATTGGGCACGTAGTGTGACGAAATATGGGCGCAAGTACACTAGGGAGCAAATAAAATCGAGCCGCTCCTCCTTTTTACTTAGGGTTAATAGGTCTATCAACGCTAATAGCTTTACAAGTATGTGTAACGAACGTTCTCTTGTAGTGTAATTTAATTTGGTCATATTTATGGACTATAATGTAAATTCGTTTTTTTCCTGTTTTTTTTAATTTCTATGTTTTTACTTAACACTATTGTGAACAGGAATTGTTCTATATTAGTTAGCTATGCTTTATGTACAATATCTACATACTGTTGTTTATAAACGTGGGCTAAAGTTAGACCTGGGTGCCTTGTGCGAGTTTAATTAGCCATTTGATCACGCTAACGGAAACAAAAATTTGTATATGGCATTGTAGCAGCGTCTCCTGATAAAAAACGAGGAGAGTTAAAATTTTGCCATACAAATTATTACCGTTTTTGTTAACGTGGTCAAATGGTGAATGAAACTCTCACTAGGAATCCTTGTTTATAATAGCTAATCGATTCTGTACAAAAAAAAAAAAAACTAAAATACAAAATTAAAATAATAGAATAAGAAAAAGAGTGTCCCAAAACTGTTGAAAAACTTATTTACCCGCATCCTCAAAATATAATAAAAATAAAAAATACAGAATAGGCTTAAATAGGCAGAACACCCACTGCCCAGGAATGAAAGGGACGTATGAATGTGAAGTATGCGAATGAAAGTGCGAGAGGAATATATGATGGAACTGGCATGAAAGATAAATAGCACAGAATAGCTCCGATTATGTTGGAGAAGAAAGTATAAAAAAAAACGATTCTGTATCTGCCTTTAAGGAATAAGACAGCATAATTTTAAAACTATATTATTATGAAAAATAAAATTATTATTATTCTAATAAATTAAGTTAAATTGTATTTTATGAATGCAGCGTTCATGAACAGGTATTAATATTTTTCTTATTATCACTTTCAGACAGCGACCCTAAACCTGGATCTTCAAAAACTGATCTCGACGTAAAGAAAGTAGAAGACGTACCTGCGAAGAAGGACAGCTGTAGTTGAGCTGCCTCCGCGCTCGCGGTCCGCCCCGGACTATCGTGGACTTGCCCAAAGCTTCAGTAATCTCAATCAGAAAAAGTATATTACTAAGCACTGAGTAATGTACCCCACCTCAGTTTAGGTACGGTGTACAAAATAGCTTTTTATGTCAATGGTGATGAGGTAGGTTTTGAAGTGAAACATTATTTAGGTATTTTTATAGGGCTCGAAGTCGAATTTCTGAAATTAAATGTAACGCTTAGAAAGTCGTAGACAGGTAAGTTTTTGAAAGATTTTATAGAAGGTTGAAGCCTGGCGCCTGCTGAATAAGCAATGTTGAGATAATTGAAATGTTTTAATACAAAAATGAATGACGCACGTCAAATAACGTTCCTGTATCCAATTTACTCAAAATGTGTTGATTGTTCCCAACAGTGAATGTACGCTATACATTTATATACATATGGATACGATTATTCGTATCCAAACAACACGACAATATCAGAATTTAATAAGATTTTAATAAATAACTTACATACCTTACAAACCTTCATACCTTAATTAATTATGCAGAGATGACATGTAAAAAAAACATTGTTTAATAAATAAAAAGCGAGTCATATCGTACACAATACAAGTAACTTTATTCAATACATGCGCTTATCGAAACAAATTACGTACGAGTAGTATATTATGTACATGTAATGTAGTTTGTTTAGTCTACGTTTTATTTAGAATTTACTTTGTGTATTAGACGAATTATATTGCCATGAAATACTGGAGAGACTCGAACATGCATCAAATAAATACGTAAGGTCCTAAAGGGCTATAGGGAAGGCAGCATTGCAATATAATTTAAGTAGTTTTCGGATATTTTAGTTTTATGCACACAATATTAGTAATTACTGCGACCAACAAACAATAGAATGTATTAGGAGTTAACAATGTGGTAAGGCTCTTATTTACTTCATTAAAATCACATAAATGAATAATATTTAGAAAAAACGACAATCGTTTATTAAATCTCTTTTAGGTAGTAGTGCGTTTGTTTGTTTATTTTGAGATAAATACTAAAGTAGATAAAAAAACAAACAAATGTGTATTTTGTCTAATTTTTTTTGAACTTTAGAAAAAACGAGTTAGCTTGATTAGGTTTATAAAACATGCTTTTTTATGATTGTGGGGTAGCATGACATTGCTGAATCTTTGATTACTACGCCGCAGCTGACTTACTTATGTATTTACATGATGTGCAAAAGAAAGAGGAGCATGTCATGGCCGAAGTTAATGCCTTGTTGCATCAATGCATTTAGACGGTTACTGTATTACTTTTATTAATCATATGCGTGATCCAGTAATGCAGCTTTTTACGTAGATATTTTTACCAACACACACTTTACGCTTAGTTCAAGCTATACGCTAACATTGTTTTTGAAACTTATATTATTAATTTATATCCTGAGTTACTGAACAGTACAATTTTGTATGCTAATTTGTGTGAGATGTTTGTTATATGTGCAGCGTGGTGCTTTTTAATTTTTAAGTTAATTTATTTTTATTTGTGTAGGTATATGTGATATACAAGGATGTAGAATTTATAGCGTTATGTCCAATATTGAAGTGAAGCAAAGGAACTAAGAAAATATTTCAGTAAATTGTGTTTGTAAAAATTAAGTATTTTTAATATATTTTTTTAGTTTAATTTGCAATATGAGGTCTCAACGTTTTGCATGTAATTAAAAGTCCAATCTCGTTCGATCATAAAGTAAGATTTTGAAACAGGTTTTAGTTTGTTTGTTTGTTTATTTGGTTTAGCTTTTATGGCTGTTTTATTTTAATTTAATTTAAAATGTTAGTTGTAGTTGACAGCACATGTATCCTTCACTCGGCACATCTTTCTGAATTTAATAGTACAGACAACAGTAATAATCATATTATTATAACTTTTAGGCTAATGTCTTTAAGTACCCGACATATCGTCACAGTTGCATGCGTCATCATGAATCATGATGACGTCATACCTGTTTTAGGATGATATTAACCTGTAATGTATTACTTATTCTAACAATAAACATACATACATAATTTCATACAATAGTTAAATAGAAGCTAAAGTTCAATTGTGTTACTATTTCATATTTCATATTTATTACGGTATTCTACTCTTATGCTATAATAATAGTTAATCAATGTCATTAAAACGTGTTGGTAAATGATTGTGAAATGATTCTGAGTGCCAAGTGCGACATTTCTTGACTATTCTCTTTGCTATTAAAGTTAGCTATCTGTTTGGAATCGAAGTACCTAGAGACGAACTAGGTGCCCAGCCTAGTGCGAGTTTTATTTACTACTAGATGACCCGCTGAACTTCGTATCACCTACATAATATATTTGTGAAAAATATAGTCAAAACTTAATACAATTTTTTTATCTACATTATTAATGCAACACACGCACCTATAAATATTTGACAACGAGTGACAATTTTTTATTTCTAAATGAAAAAAGACATCAAATCTTTCACAGCTAGGAACATTTTGTATTGGAAAATGAAATTGTCGTTTTTAGTATTTTCCGTTACTTATTATTTGTTTCTCACTGTTCAAACCTTCCCTGAACTTCCACAAATATTTCAAAATCAAAATTAGCGAAATCGGTCCAGCCATTCTCGAGTTTTAGTGAGACAAACGAACAGCAATTGATTTTTATATATAGATTTTGACTCGACTTGCATGGCATTGAAACGAGGTAGTTTAAATTTTTCAATACAATTTCTCAAAGGTAACCGACATAGCCCGACCGAAGAGTTGCTAAGCTCAAGTGGCAGTGGGCAGGGCACATTGCTCGCAAGACTGATGGCCGCTGCGGCGGGATAGTCCTGGAGTGGCGACCGCGTACCGGAATGCGCAGTGTGGGCAGGCCTCCAACAAGGTGGACCGACGATCTGGTGAAGGTCGCGGGAAGCCGCTGGATGCGAGCAGCACAAAACCGGCCGTTGTGGAGATCCTTGGGGGAGGCCTTTGTCCAGCAGTGGACGTCTTTTGGCTGAGATGATGATGCTGATGATACAATTTTTCGTGTTCGTTAACGAATCGTGATCAAATGACAAATAAAACAATACTCTCACTAGGTGGCTTCGTTTCCATTCACCTTGTTGTTGAATAGTTATGAAAAGTTGTACTTGGCACTTTGTAATCTGAAATCAAAACAATAGATCTCTTGGCAAATTAGTGTTTTCTTTTATTAAAATAAGAATAATATACTTTTGGCATTTAATTGATATAACTTTATTAATACTACACTGCATTTGTATTATGATCAAATTGGGTAATAATAGTCTTTGTAATTGCAATGTATAACCTATTTACATCGGAAAGGATATAATTCCTTAAACCCAAATGAATCCAGTCTGAACTGAGGAAGTCGCTTGTTTCAAGTGTCAATTCAACTATGTACAGTCGAGTTCAATAATATCTCAACAGGATCCTCTCGCTCTATTGTATTAATGGTGGCCATGATGGAATACAGACGTTTGTACATCAGAATAGTCTGAAAAATATGATTTTTTTTTAAGTCGTTACTTCTTTTAGAGTTGTGGAGTTTCTTGCACCCATTCATCTCCACAGCTAACAAATAGACGTCCTGAATGGGTAGTAGGTAAAAAATGTATGGACGATTCAAAAGCACTTTTCGTAAGTTTATTTGAATAAAAATTTTGACTTTGACTTTGACAACCATATGCCTAAGACATAGAGTTCAAAGTCTGTTGAGGAATTTTGATAGTTTGTGTGTAGTGTGCAAGCGTATGTCTGTGTACCTAATGCCCGTTCCCTATATTCTATCTGTCTGTTGTTTTGCATACTGGAGTTAGAAGTTTGACATAATTTGTATGGAGCTTATGTCAAATTTGTATCTATAATAGGCATAACAACAGATAGATAGGTTATGGGAACGGGCGTAAGTTGACAAAAGTTACTCGGACAAGGTACAAAAGTGCTCATATTATTGGACTCTACTGAATGTATGTGACATTACATCGTTTTAGTGTTGGCTGTACTAAATATTATTTCGACGTCTTAACTTATCTGCAGTGATCGGATAATCGGATGCATATTTACCTAAAGTAAATTTTTGGCTAGGAAATTATGGAGACGGCTTTTTAAAACATGTTTTTTTTAAATATAAATCCCGGGATTCCAGAAAATTCGGGAGTGTAAAACTATTCTGTAACTATCTTTCAACTTAGTCGTTTAGTACGATACTGTCAGTTGAGCGCGGGAGTATGTTGGTGATGCTGTTTTACGTTAATAATCAAGAATTTGTTTTTCTTTGTAATTTCTTATTTACTATTCGTTTGAAATATGTTTTAAAACTTGAAGAAGTAGTTAAAGATATGAAAAATTATAAGGAAGTTATTATATCTAGAGATTTTTTCGTTAAATAAGTGCATTCCATATTAGCCAACACCTCAACTTTAAGTAAATATGCATCCGATTATCCGATTACTTTATCTGTCATGCACAAATGTAACTATCGACATTGCCTTATACTATGTACTCTATTTGTAAAAGACATCGAATTTAATTATTCAACGTTCTTCGGCCTATTCGATGTTTCGTGTTACTGGTGTTACTTGTGTGTAGCTTGGTTGTCAATGCACAAGTCATAATAAAAAAATTATTTTGTTCTGATCATTTGAGCACATGATTTTACTTCATAGTACCTACCTAATAAAAACGCACATTAATATCGATTTACTGCAAGAAATCATTCATTGACATAAACAATACTTTCTGAGAAATCAATTATTTATATTCCTTTGATCGTATTTGATAGGTATCCAATAAGGTAATTGTATACAATTACCTTATTGGATACCTATCAAATACGATTGACTATAGTCAATGTGTAAGATTTAATTAAATAAAAAAAAATCTTTATTTAAACTTTATGATGGCTTAAGGCATTTAAAACACCAAATAGTTCTTAATGTCACATAATCGGTTCTTGCAGTAAGCGAATTTTATAGAGTGAACAACTTATAGGCTAGTATTGTAAATTGTTGTAGATTGATTTAGATTGTCCATAGGCGGTGTTGACCACCTTGGGTTAGATGGCTTGCCTTAATTTCCGCCTTTCTAACATATAAAGATACCGACTCAACATACCTAAATATCAAAATTCAGAAGTTCTCTCTACTATTGCTTATCTTTTAGTTCAATTATGTGCATAGGTAGTCAGTTTTTAAACGGAAACCCATAAATTATTGTATCATATAATCATGTAATTTATTTATTTATTTATTTATTTGTATAAAGGTGAACTTGCAGGCTTACAGTATTCACCAACACGCCAGCAAGCTAAATACAATACTATAGAAGCATTACCCCATCACCAAAATAAAAAAAATAAAAAAAAAACTAAAATCAATTAATTAAGAATTACCAAAAATCATAAGGGCAAGATAAATTATGTCTAACGTATGAAATGTCATAAATCATAATACATTGTCCAAAAATTTCATGTCAAAATAAAATATAAGAATGTCAAAATTAATTCTCATACAAAATGTCAAAATGTACCTATGGAAGATAATTACTGCAACACAAATTACAAATATACAATGTCAAATAATACATAAAAAGTGCATAATAAAAAATAGCAAATATCAATTGTATCGTATGTATAATTATTATATTGTATTGTATGTATAATTATTGTACTTATATCACTTAATCTAAAGTTTTATTCGGTTACAAACGATATCAATGACTGTTTGACTCTTCAACATGATCTGGATCGTGTTTCGGAGTGGTGCTCTAAAAGCATCATGTATCTTAGTATTCATAAGCGCCACGTCATTACTTTTACGAAGAAGAGACATACAATTTTTAATTACAAGCTATACAACCCGTTAATGACTGACTGGAACAACGATACGTCTTATGCTTTTGAATTGACAACCACGCTTATGTTTCCTCATGAGAGAATATTTATAAAACGACTGTTGGTTGGTATTGTATATTTTTTAAATAATATCATGTACAGACCTGCACATGAGCCTATCCAAAATGGTCAAATTTCTTCAATAAATGTTCAAAATTCAAAATCTTTTATTCAGTTTAGGCTACAAATAGCTCTTATGAACGTCATTATGCCATCGGTTCGTAAGTCTACTCTAGGCGGGAGATCTTGTACTGAGAGAACCGGCAAGAAACTCAGCAAGTGTCCAGCTCTTTTCTCCCTTACAGCGTCAATAATATTGGAAAGTGCCCCATCATAAAAGGACACTTTCCATCACATATAAACGCTCAAAAAATAAAATACCAACCATAATATTCCATATCAATAAAGTTCAATGTCTATTGAGGACGATTTGACATGTGGCAATCTGATGTGCAAGCGTGTACCTACTTATGTTTACATTAAATGAAATTCATGTATAAAATTTTACATTGCTGAAAGGCAACGTTTTATATTTAACACAAGCTTTTACTAGCGACTTCGACTGAGCGAAGTCCCTGGTAAAAGTTGCCACATAGTTGTGCTCATTTTAATATGTAGTATTTGCGTCAATCTTAAAAAAAAACATCTGTATTGTAAATTTAAAAAATTACAACACCAATTAATCACTATGTACCTACCTCGTTTCTTATGTATTAATGCTGTCAATTGTGTATGTATAGTGAATATAACTGTAGGTACGGATCGTGATCATATAACGTAAGTAGAAATGTAATTTATTATTATGAATGTATCCGTTTAGATTTCCGAATGAAGATTGTAGTGTGACTCTTGTGTTTGTCGTTCCTAATTTAATATT
This sequence comes from Eudonia lacustrata, assembly GCA_947562085.1. Classification (NCBI taxonomy): domain Eukaryota; kingdom Metazoa; phylum Arthropoda; class Insecta; order Lepidoptera; family Crambidae; genus Eudonia; species Eudonia lacustrata. The sequence goes on from OX387341.1 coordinate 23,065,320, forward strand.
GAATGAGCCAGCTACATATACGTCAAAGACATCTCTTCGTTTGTGTTTATATAATGATTATTTTATCTGGATATCATTCTCTTCAAGCTGAAATCACAAAATAAGGAGGCCCACAGATAAGAAACGAGCTCAAGCAACGCTCACATAACCTCCCACGGACACGGAATCTCGCAACAGCTGCTGCGCTTGAACTGTTCCGACCTGTGCGTGCGTGCGTGCGTGCGTGCGTGCGTGCGTGCGTGCCTGTGTGCGTGCGTGCGTGCGTGCGTGCGTGCGTGCGTGCGTGCGTGTGTGTGTGTGTGTGCGTTGCTCGAGCGCGGTACGTATTAGAGCCCTCGGCCACATCCGATAATCGGAGACTGATATTTTTATCGGTGAAACGTATGGAATTCTATGTTGCAACGCACACTTCCTACAAGAAGTCGATCACAAAATAGATGATAAACCTCGGTGAAAAAATCTGTCCGATAGTCGGTCCTGCAAAAAGTCTGTCCTGGGCGGGCGCCATTAAGCTTACCTTTTGTAGGTGTCATTATTTTGTGCTAAAACCCAGCAATGAGGACACAGCTGCTTGGCAGCAGAAATATTTTATGAGTGTGGTAAACATCCAGACAAGTTTGTAAGACAAATTAAGTAGTGGTACCAGTGTTCAACACGAACCAGTAATATACACTTTTTTTCTATAATTATTAAAAAACGGGGATCTACTGATTTTTGACTTTAACAACAATTAAATACATTGCAGGAGCTCGATGGCGCAGTGGTTAACGCGCCCGGTCTGCGAGTGCTGAGGTTAAGCAACTTTCGCAAAGGCCGGCCGTCGAATGGGTGACCAAAAATGCATCATCTCGAGCTCCTCCGTGCTTCGGAAGGCACGTAAAGCCGTTGGTCCCGGCTGCATTAGCAGTCTTTAACAACCAGCAATCCGCACTGGGCCCGCGTGGTGGTTTATGGCCCGTCTCCCTATCCATCCATAGGGAAGGCTCGTGCCCCAGCAGTGGGGACATAAAATGAGCTGATGATTATGAAATACATTACATTTGCTAGCTGTTATCCAGTATCCAATTTGGTGACGTCACGAACACTGTGCCATTACGATAATTTTGTGTTAACATGCACCAGGGTTTCAAATACTCTGTTTTAAAATTATGTTGTTAATAAGGATTTATTTAATTAACATTATGCTTTCCATCTATTTGGTTCCCCTTAACACTGAACACAGATAACCCCTGTATCGAATAGATGTTATTAATGCGAATTAAACGAATGTCAATTAAATAAAAAATTTACAATACGACATAAATAGCACATTTTCGTTATGTACTTTTAGTTTATGATCATTGACAAACTGTACGTATTCATAAGTATTTACAACGCGAAAACCATCGATGTTTACGTTAAAAGTGAAGAACCGATAATCCGAATAAAAAACTTATATAATACCTAGTTTTTTTTAATTTTTCTATAATATTTACCCAGGCTCACATCTAGATACTTATTTCTACACTTTGCCAGTAAATCCAAACAACTTGATTTCTAATGTACTTCAGTACCAGTATCTAAAGTTGCTGTTCACTAGCACTTTGTCAAACCAACAAAATAATCTAACAGGCGCTTGTCTTTTCCTGGTAAAGGTATTATGACGTAAAGTGTTCAGCTACTTCGCGCATGCTGAATGTAAAATTACAGTACTTAGGTACCAAATAGAAACTATTTTTTTATGTTTTATAATTAATTAATATTATAGCTCACTATGACAAAGTAAAGTCTGAGACTAAAGATGTTACAACATAACTGTTCGTTAAATATTCGTATATAACGATTATTTGGGAGATTAGACTAAGTTCAATTCTCGGTTTGTGTATGACAGTTTCGAAAAAATATTGGTCAAGTCAAGAGAGCTACACTACACTACCGCTCGCTTCTCTGCCTATCAATATCGAATAGTGAGGTATTGGGTTTTGCCCATAAAGTTAAGTTTTACCCCCTATTAGAGGGTTATGCGCACTTCATCCCATCTTTGTACTTTGTCCAGAATTGACAGTTGGTCTCTTTCGCACTTTGTCCCATTCACAGTTTATCCCGTGCAACTAGTTTGAAGGGAAGAAGTAGGGTAAAGATGTAGGTACCAAAGTGTGTTCAAAGGGAGTACCCCTAAAAAATTCGCACAATTTTTATTTACCTATCCGAAACTTGTTTCGTCTATTTTTACTATTCCCAACTTTTTTTCGCTGTATTTTAACTTCCCAAAAACATCATTAGGCGCACCATTTTATTATTTTATAATGCTACTATTTACAAAATTACACGCCTTCGTAATTATTTTTTGTATTTTAGCAAAATATCTAGACAAAAGCATACATACAAGCAAGTAGTACGCACCAAGCAAGCAGCAAGCTTTGTTTTGCTCCGCTCGCTTCGCTTGCTCAGCTCAGTTTTGCGTGGTCAATAGTCTAACTGAGCTAACCCAAGTTACTGACACTGCTGTAACTTTCGTTCGAAGTTTCGAACTCTCAAACAGCTTTTCTTTTCTATGGCTATAGGTATACACCTTAGAATAATAAGAGGTATACACACCTCAGAACAATATTACACTCTATTAACCGTTAATACCTCGACATTGGCGGAATTATGTGTGTTGGAAAGACACTCCAGAAGCCATAACACAAGAAAATAATAATAACTCAATGCACCATAAACACAGTACACGACCGACCATTTAATAAATACATACAGAAAGTTACAATAAACATTTCATAAGCAAATAGTACGATAAATATTGTATTCTAATACGTCTGTGGTATTCTAGTTTTAGATTATCGTATTCTTGATTTTATTGCATTCACAATGCAGTTAAAAAAAATTACATTACCGGTTATTTCTTTCCTGCTAGAGGGAAAAAATAAATGTCATAATTATTGACGACTGGCAACATCAGTTTGATTTGATGATTGATGTTTCACATACGGATGTGGAGAAAGTATTTTTCAAAATATTTGTGATTCTCGTAAATAAATAGTGAAATGTACATTTTTACATTGTGAGAAATGGTATTATTATCGTCCAGAGAATGTGGTTGGTGCCAAAATTTTAATGTATTAGTGCTAAAATGTTGGAAAACCGCTGTGACTGACACCTCAGTTCTTGCAAGTTTAAAGTGATTTTCTCTTGTGTTTTATTATTTTATCCGAAAGGATGCCTAGGGGAGAAAATAGGCTTAGTGTGTTATTGTCTAGAGAGGAGAACGACCAGGTTTTCAGTCTCATTGGCCCCAAATGTCAGGTACGTATCCGGGCCCGCCAGTGGCCTCTCGTGATTCACATAACTTTCAGATTACGTATATCTTGCTATATCGATGATTTATCAGTGTATATCGGCGAGATAAATACTGTTGTTCGTAATATTTTCATGTACTAAATATACTTTTAGAATATAATATGTTTCGAATTTTATCTTTGCTATTACATAGTTTGTTTGATAGGTTTTTATTGTTAAAAATTATCATAGCATATTAATGCAAGTATTTTTAAATTTAAAGTAAACACAGTTTCATTGCCATAACTCTATACAAGTTGGCAGTGCATTTCTCTTGCTAAGCCATAAAGAGGGTGAAAGTGGCTATAAGTCTGGATGCTGTGTTAAGCAGCATGTACACTGAAGTACGTTTAGACTAGCAGTACAAATGTATTTATAATATTAAACAATTAGTGCCTTACAAATAAACAAAGAATAAGGTCTCTTTTACTCTAATTTGAAATTATGTTTATGTGACAGGAACAAAACACGGAATAACTATTCGGACCTTATTCTTTGTTTATGTGTAAGACCCTAAAATATCTCATTAAAAGTAGTTATTTATTACGTAACAAAACATCAGTTATAACAAATAAATCAATTATATTAAATTTAAGAGTTTCAATTACGTAAATATTTGTTCATTATACTTGCAAGTCATCTTAAAAGAAACCAAAGAATTTCGTTATTTTGCATTCCAAAAAAATATTGTAATTTTTGTATGAAATGTTACAATAACCGCTTAAAACAGTCTTACTTACAGCTTTTTATTTCATTGGACCAGTTTAAATGTTTAGAGCAGTTGAATGTATTTAATTTTACTTTAGCATAAGTGGCTCATGTTCACACATTATTTTCTGTTCTAATAGAAAAAATCTGTAGAAGTGTATTTCATATACCATTAACTGACCACTAACATTTATTTTCATATCAATATTTTTCAACAAAAATACCAACTGAGTAGAAAGCCTCCTACCAAAAGTAAGAAGGAAGGAAAATAAACATTTATAAACTGATGCTTAAACGTAATAATAAAATTGATACCTACATGAAAAATTTAATTTTTGATCTCACAACTGTGTTTTTGTATTATGTCCAAAATACTAGATTAAGTAAATCTGTTAAAAAATATCACAGCGAATATGATCTCGCTTTTGCATTACCACCAATTCACCAGTGCTGCCATAGCAGCTGAAGGAGCACTGACCAAATTGTAGTGTAAGTGGCGTGACACAAGTTCAGCTTTTGTCTCTTCTGTAAAATGACCTCATTTCTCATTTGCAGTCTTAAATACCACACAACAATATGGGCAAGCTCGTTGGATATGACCTGATCTTCCCTATGTGCTATAAATTCTGCTTCGAACAATAATGTACTAGATACAAGGATCCGGAACAAAAATGCATCTCAAAAGTGGTCCTGTTTGCTCATCTATCTATACTAATATATAAAGCTGAAGAGTTTGTTTGTTTGTTTGTTTGTTTGTTTGAATGCGCTAATCTCAGGAACTACTGGTTCGAATTGAATAATTCTTTTTGTGTTGGATAGTCCATTTATCGAGGAAGGCTTTAGGCTATATAACATCACGCTGCGACCAATAGGAGCGAAGCATCAGTGAAAAATGTTGCAAAAACGGGAAAAGAGCCTAAAAAATTAAAAATGCTGCCGAAAGTCACTATTCCACGCGGACGAAGTCGCGAGCACAGCTAGTACCTAAGATACATTTAAATTTCGAATAACAAAATATGAAAAGACAACGGATAGCATCAACAACTTCAGCTTACTGTGAACCTTGACAATAAAGATTTAATTAAGGTTGCAAAGTATTTGTACTTAATATTTACTGCCAAGCTAACACCACTAACGTCAATGTGGCTCCGTGGCCACAATGTCGCCTACCTTTTTCATGCGCTCATCGGGAATCTAGTACATAATTGATCGAAGGAATCTCTTGGGAAGATCTGAGTCTGTTTAGTTTAGTTTAGTTATACTGGGCTGTATCCGCACTTAGCCATTTGATTTGGCCATTGTACGTATTGTACCTTCTGCCTACTCCAACCAACCCAGATTATCCCAGAAGGCTTGCAGCCTTTTCAGGCTGCTGCAGGCTTCCGCAAGCGTTCTGGGTGTTTGGAGAAACCGTGCCCGTTCGTCTGCCACACTCCTGCACTCCATGAGCACGTGTTGTGGCGTTTCTTCCGCCTCCATGCATCCTCTGCATAGAGGGCTGTCGGTCACACCTATCGTAAATAGGTGCTTGTTTAAGGGACAATGACCAGTAATAATACCGATGATTTTACGGATCCTGTCCCTGTTTAATCTAAGGAGGTTGCGGGCAAGCTTTTTTGATGCCACCGGAACTGCATTCTTGGTTTGCCTGCTACCTACACTGTTTCTCCATTCTGTTAGATGTTCATCTTCGGTTAATTTGCGCAGCCACGTTTTTATCTGGGCCTGAGGTATGGGCAGCAGTGGTTCCGGTCCATAAACTGCTGCCATCGATCCTCTTTTGGCTAGTTCGTCAGCGGCGTCATTACCCTGTGAGTTGCTGTGTCCTTTGATCCACTGCAAAGTTACTTTGTTTGCCTCTGCTATGGATTGGAGAGTGTTATGACATTCCAGTACAAGGACAGAGGTTATGGTGTTGTTTTTTAAAGCTTGAAGTACGGATGCACTATCTGAGACAATTTTTATATTTAGGTCTCTGACAGCTCTGGCTGCAACCGCCTGTGCCGCCTTGGTGATACCAATACATTCTGCTTGAAAGATTGTATTTAACTTGTCTAAAGTTGTTGAAATTTTTATATTTAAGTCATTCGAGAAGACACCCGCTCCAGTGCCGTGTGCGGTTTGATCTAGATCTGAGTCTGATGAATTTTTGTAAATATAAACGTTGATAAACCAACGTTTATAAACCAACGTTTATATTTACATAAATTCGATTATACAATTCATAATCCTCTATGTTTCCTGTTTGTGTTCCAAGGAAAATCCTTAACATTTAAGGTAAATTTTCAACGGTATTTTCTCTTAATTCAAAAAAATTCGTGTGTGTCATACAAGGTCGATATTTTTCCAGCTGAAATGTTAATTAATATCTGACTTAGTGACATAATAATTATGAAACATTCAGAAAGGTCAGTATGGGAAGTAGAAAACTATAGGTATAATAGGTATAGGTTATATTATATTAAATTACTTTCGAAAATTCTTAATATTTCGATCAGAACAATTTGTATTAATGCAGTAGTTAATAGAAATATTGGCAAAATATTATATTTTTTTGGGTTTTGTTTTAATCTACAATAATATGATTCCTTAAACAAACTTTACTATTTAATAAAATTATATTGTTTTCTAAAGTTTACGCGAACACTACACATTGAAATGGAACAACTTTTACGGATCTACTCGCGTTTATTTTACACATTACTTATTTAATGTTTATCCTGACGTTTCGAACCCTTTGCAGGGTCCGTGGTCACAGGGAGACTGAGGTGTTGGTCATCTCATAATTAGTTGGTAGCTTGTATACCCTCATTTAAATTTAATCAGGTGCGTTCCGTTTTACGCAGAAAGAGCTTACAGTATCTTTTGGTCTGGCAGTGTGGTGTCTGGGCTGGGATTTAATATTTTGTATGATGGGATCCCAGGCTGGTGGTAGATTCCAACCATCTTCTCTATTAAAATTAGGATGTTTTTTAATTTCAATAGCCTCGCGTATCATCCTAGGGATGAATCGTTGTTCTCTAACGAGTATTTGTGGTTTATCAAATCTGATGTAATGTTTGGGCCCCTCTAGGGAATGTTCGCATACTGCAGACTTATTTTCGCGCCTATGCTTGACGTCGGCTATATGTTCTTTAACACGGGTTCCTACATTTCTCTTTGTTTGCCCAATGTAAGAGAGCCCACAGTCGCAGTCCAGTTTGTACACGCCTGCAAAGGGTTCGAAACGTCAGGATAAACATTAAATAAGTAATGTGTAAAATAAACGCGAGTAGATCCGTAAAAGTTGTTTCATTTCAATAATAAAATTATTTTATCATAAGTCTTATAAAAATTAACCAAACTATTATTATTAACTAAATAATAATAGTTTTATTTTTTTCTAAAGTCTATGCAAACACTAAACATTGAAATGAAACTACTTTTACAAAATATTAAATCCCAGCCCCAACACCATACTGCCAGGCCAAAACACACTGTAAGCTCTTTCTGCGTTAAACGGAACGCGCATGATTAATTTAAAATGAGAGTATCTCTCATTATCTCATCATCAGCTCATTATGGGGACATATAATGAGCTGATGATGAGATGATGAGAGATACTCTCATTTTAAATTAATCATGCGCGTTCCGTTGGGGCACGAGCCTTCCCTGTAGATGGATAGAGAGGATGGGCCATAAACCACCACTCGGGCCCAGTGCGGATTAGTGGTTGTTAACGACTGCTAATGCAGCCGGGACCAAAGGCTTAACGTGCCTTCCGAAGCACGGAGGAGCTCGAGATTATACATTTTTGGTCACCCATCCGATGACCAGCCTTTGCGAAAGTTGCATAACTTCTGCAATCGCAAACCGAGCGCATTAACCACTACGCCATCGAGCTCCTCTGAAAATGAGCGTATACAAGCAACCAACTCATGAGACGACCAACACCGCAGTCTCCCTATGACCAGGAACCCTGCAAAAAGTTCGAAACGTCAGGAAAACATTAAAAAAAAAAAAAAACTATTGTATAAAATAAACGCGAGTAGATCCGTAAAAGTAGTTTCATATCAATATATGTTTTCTTTCCGTCGACGTCACTAAATCCGTTATTGAGACAATAGCTCCAGTTTTAGCTTGCATATTTAATGAATGCATTGACTGTGGTGTTTTTCCTGACCTAATGAAGCACAGTAAATTAATCCCATTATTCAAATCAGGTAGCACATGTGACCCCTCTACCTTTAGACCAATTTCTGTGTTACCCACATTTAGTAAAATATTTGAAAAGATAATTCTAGACCAAATTCAAGTTCATTTTTATAGAAATAAACTTTTACATTCTAGACAATATGGTTTCACTAGGGGTCGCTCGACTACTGACGCTGGTGTTGAGCTTTTACTTCAAATATTTAATGCCTGGGAGGATTCACACGATGCCGTAGGGGTTTTTTGTGATTTATCCAAGGCCTTTGATTGTGTTTTACATGAAACCCTGGTCAGGAAGCTCTACCACTATGGAATTAGAGATGCATCACTGAATCTTCTTATCTCATATTTGAGTGATAGGGTTCAGAGGGTTGGTTGATGTTAACGGTAAAAGATCTCCGGGATCGGTAGTTACAATGGAAGTTCCACAGGGTTTAATTCTTGGTCCTTTCTTATTTTTAATTTTTATTAACGACTTGCCTTACTTTGTAAAAGACAACCATGAGATAGTATTGTTTGCAGATGACACCTCATTTTTATTCAAAGTGAAACGACGACAGCCGATTGATGACGATGTGAACAATGCTGTCTCAAAGATAGTTCATTGGTTTAGTGTTAACAATTTGCTATTAAATAAACAAAAAACCAAATGTATAAGATTTGTATTACCCAACGTTAAGGAGAAAAAGCAGTGTAAAAATTAAAGATAATAATGTGGACCTTGTGGACACAACAGTGTTTCTAGGCATTACGTTGGATGCAAAGCTACAGTGGGGCCCACATATAGATAAATTGTCGAGTAGACTGAGCTCTGCGGCTTATGCATTAATGAAAATTCGTCAGATGACATTGAAACAGCTAGACTTGTTTACTTTAGTTATTTCCATAGCGTAATGTCGTACGGCATTTTACTGTGGGGCAATGCTGCCGATATTCAAACTATCTTTGTGCTGCAGAAGCGGGCTATTCGAGCAATTTATAACCTAAAAGCTGGTAATTCTCTTAAGGAGAGATCTAAAGATATTAATATAATGACAGTTGCAGCACAATATATTTACGAGAACCTAATGTATGTTTATAAAAATATTGAAACTTTTTCTAAAAACAGTGATATTCACAATGTAAACACTAGAAATAAAAACAAACTAGCAGTACCTAATACTAGGCTCCACAAAGTAAATAATGCATTTAGAGGCCTGTGTGTACGTTTTTACAATAAAGTTCCAAGTAATATCCAAAAACTATACATTAATAAATTTAAAATCGCTATTAAAGAAAAGCTTTATAAAAAAGCTTATTATAAAGTGTCTGATTACATTGAAGACAAAACAGCATGGGTTTAAAATGCTCCAATCTATTTCTAATCCAAAATATTGTTAAGGTTTTTTAAACTTGTATAACTTGGTAATGTAACGGCATATAATTTTGTAAATGTCGTTACATATTGAATTAAAGCTGTGGAGTTTCTTGCACCCATTCTTCTCCACAGCTAAAAAATAGAGGTCCTGAATGGGTAGTAGGTAAAAAAATTATGGACGATTCAAAAGCACTTTTCTAAAGTTTATTTGAATAAAGAATATTTGACTTTGAATTTGACTTTAAAAACTTCAAAGTCATGTACTGGCTGATAGGCAAGCAGTCCTCGCTGAGTTTGGAGAATAAACTCTTAATATACAAATCCATACTCAAACCGATATGGACATAGGGTATAGAGCTCTGGGGGTCAGCAAGGCACTCAAATATAGAAATACTACAACAATTCCAAAATAAAGCTTTAAAGACGAAAGCAGTGCAACATGGTTCACAAGGAACACTGAAGTACATGAATACCTACAAATCCCAACAATTATGGAGGATGTAGTAAGGTCTTATATGGCCTACAAACAAAGATTACAGAGACAAAAACCAACTGGCTCTGACACTATTAGACAGTAGAAAATCTACAACCCGGCTAAAAAGAAAACGTATAGCCTCAATTTGATTAAAGCACAGTGAATTTGGCATCCGCACTGGGGTCGCGTGGTTGTCTAAGCCCGTTCTCCCTGTGGTATTTCCATCCATAGGGTAGGCTCATGCCCCAGTAGTGGACACATATAATGAGCTGTTGGTGAAACCGTCTCTTTATATTCAGTCATACAAATTAGTGACCTCTAATCTATCTAAGTAAACCTTATTATGCGATGACACATCACAGGAAGTGGATAAGCTCGAACTAATACCGAAATGAACAACCAATCTGATTATAACTCCAGGGCTGATTGCAGATAGATAAAATCGTAAAAGAGAAAAAAAGTGATTTTTCAGTTCAGGTTCAGGCTTACTGTACAGATACTACGTAATCTCGGAGCTCGATGGCGCACCGCTCGATCTTTGATTGCTGAAGTTAAGCAAGGGCCAGTCATTACATGACATGGCTGACCATTTATCATCTCGAACTAGGGCTGCCATCAGCTAAATTACGAACCCAGGGCAAAAACTTCAAAAACCCAAGACATTTGGGTGAAATAAAGATATTACCCCGGACTCCATCGAAAAAAAAATACAATAAAATAAAAACATAGTTATCATATTTTTATTTATTTATAGAAAATCATCATAATTCACGTCACGTCACGAGACTCACGAGTGCGCGGATATATTTTCCACACCGAATAACTATGAAATGCTTTAATTTATTGCTAATCATTCCATTTTATCAAGTTAATCGGATTTCCCCTGACATAAAAAGTGCCCGGGTTTCACCCGGACACTTTTTGAAACCCCGCCCGGACGCTCCCCGGACGCCCTCCAAACTAGGACAAATCCGGGGAAACCCGGACGGATGGCAGCCCTATCTCGAACTCCTCTGTTCTGTACTATGTAAGGCACGTAAAAGCGTTGGTCCCAGCTGCATTAGCAGTTTTTAACAAACAACCATCACACTGGGGTTGCGTGGTGGTCTAAGCCCGTCTCCCTGGGGTGTTATCATCTATAGGGTCGGCTCATGCCCCAGTAGTGGGGACATAATGAGCTGTTGGTGAAACCATCTCTTTATATTCAGTCATACAAATTAGTGACCTCTAATCAACCTAAGTAAACCTTATTATAAGATAAGATAAGGTAGTAAACCTTACCAAATTCAAATAATCTAATATTCTTCAACAGAGCTTAGCTACTGCAGTGGTGCAACTGTTCACAACAGAAGGTCCAACACACTCAGAATGGAGAAAAAAGGACACAGGGGTGCTGTGCCTTGTAAAGGACAATGGGAAGCGTTCCTACTTCTTCCGTATATACTGCCTGTACCGAAAGGTCCTCATTTGGGAACATGAAGTCTACATGGAGATTGAGTACAAAAGTCCGAGGCCTTATTTGCACACATTTGAAGCAGAAGTTAGTATTTTTTACTATAAACTCTTTTAATATTATTTTACAACAGCGATGTTCTGTGGCTTTTATTCCACCTGATGGTTGGAGGTGATAAGATCAAAACGTGGAAGCGCATACACGAAAACTACTAATACTTTCTACTTTTTTTTTTTCTATTTTTTTTTAGGGACTCTGAAACTCTCAATCTAATCTTATCTCTGTTGTCGTAAAGGCGACAGACGATGGTGGTAGCTAGATAGGCGGTCTTAGAGGAAATAACATTACATAGCAACCAAAACAAGTTTAATTATATATATGTCGTGTCGTCGTCGTCCCGCCGGGATTCGAACCCTGGACCTACGGGAGATCGGTTGCCTGACTACTATATCGCTGAGGTGGTTAAAGAAAGGTTTGATTTTACACTACACTTTAACAATTTAACTCATTTTATTCTCCACTAGTACTTTACCGGTGGTCTTAGCCACTAGACCGCAGAGGCGGTGAGGCGGTGAAACCAATTTAAAGCAGTTTTATATCAACATCAGTTTTTATTACTTGGTTTTTATGAACATATTACTATTTTATTGAACACAGTTTCTAATAAATATAATGATTTTTACCTACATTGAAGTAAATGTAACGTGGTTTATTTACAGGAATATATGACAGCGTTTAATTTCGCGAGCGAAGATGAAGCAAGAGTCCTTAGAAATATACTCATTGAGAAGATTGAGTTACGAAAACAAAGGAGAGAAGGTAACATTAAAATAATTTTTCATAAATACATTTTAAAAAATATAGAAAAGGGGCCTTAGTTTTTATATACTTATTTAGTTCTGATCCGAACTCCTAGATTCTCCGAACCCTTCGGAGAATCTAGTAGGGCACGGGGACACGCACTTTTAAGTGTGTGATGCTGTTCCCTCTAGAAAACCTCCGAAGGTGATTCGTTTTACACGGCTTGAGGGACCCTTAGTTTCTCGCCGCCCCAAAAAAGCCCGGTGAAGCTAAAAATGCCGTTTGAGGCAATCAGCAATCTCTATCAAAAAAAAAACCTATTTAGCAGGTAACACTTTTTTTGTTAGCCTATTTCGTCCCTCCGCCTATTTATCTTTGTGCCTCTATTAAACTCTTATTCCGTAAACTGTATGCTCGAGATCTGGAATATAAAACCGACTTCTAGGGACTTAGCCATGTGGGCTGCCAGTATGCCCACAGGACATTGACAAAAATTGACACGCTATTGACAAAAATCGCCGCTCGGCAACGCGGCAACGGCCATTCCACTTTCTGACGGCAGCAATATATTATAAGCTCTTTTTTTCTTTATTTCTTCATATAAAATAGTTCGTTAATTAGTTTGGTTCAGAAGGCCTATGTCTCCTAAATCGTTAACTAAATTACAGCAACTCCTTCGTTGAACAGTCGAAACAAACGAAATTGAAAAAAAAATGTTTATGTACATTTAAATAAACTTGCCTTATTTCTTTGACTTATTTATAAATGTCTAACATCGATTCAGTAGCAGATTCTCAACAGACTATCTTCAAGGTGTGCGTTAATTATGGTACAGTCACGAGCATTGACGTGTAAACAATGTAAGTCTTAATACAATTGATTAAGAGTCAAAAGTTTATACATGTTAATGCGCGTGATTCCGTGACTGTATATGTTGTTTAAACTATATCCCTTGGTCTTTTTGTTAGCACTTTCAATTCCTGCCTCTTTGTTAGTTTATAAAGCCGCTGACACGATAGCACTTGTTTACAATGAGGCCGCAGCGCACGCGCATCTCTAGTTGATGTGCCCGTCGTGTTTACAAACATTGCTCAGCCCTACACAAGCAATGACGTATGGTTGCATTATGGGTGTGGTATGAGTACAAAGCATATACCAATTTAAAAGAAGGCTGAGAAAGCAGAATACAGACCGACCAGCGTGCCTATAGTGCGAGAGAACTATAACGAGATTTTTTATAGCTCAATGTTTTCCACCGGGAGGCGCTGCTTCAATGCTATACAAATTTTCGAATAGTGAATGAAACTCGCACTAGGCACCTAGACCAGTTGTCTCAACTGTTTGTCTGTTTAATAATAACAACAATCATCTATACTAATATTATAATCTATACTTATAATATTATTAAGCTGAAGTTTGTTTGTTTGGTTGAACGCGGTAAACTCAGGAACTACTGGTTTGAATTGAAAAATTATTTTTGTGTTGAATAGTCCATTTATTGAGAAAGGCTATAGGCTATTATATTACATCACGCTATGACTAATAGGAGTGGAGCACCAATGAAAAATGTTGCAAAAACGGGAAAAAAATTTTTTTTTCAGAGCTTATTAACGCGGGTGAAACCGCGAGGCACAGCTAGTAATTTATATTACGTTATGCTGACGCTGTGTATTGTGCATGTATTTATCGTAGGTATATTTATGCCATATCGTAGGCAAACCTCACGGCTATATTGGGGTTGGTTTTAGTAAAGTATCTTATGTTGGTGGTTTACAGAAGTTTCTCTTTTTGAACTTCGCCCCATATTCTTTTGGTGTGCCTCCTCAATAAAGATCTCTGTCTGCAATGTCTTTGAAGATGACAAGCCTAAAGTCTTCTAGTGGAGCCAGGGAGTCACACAGTAAGTGTTGTTTTATTGTTTAGACTCTGTTTGTTCTACTCTTTCTGGTATAAAATAAGACCATAGACCTTTAGTCATCAACAAATTTATCCAGGTCGATGGTTCTTCTACGGTAGAGCTGGTTCACAAATTTAAAGTCGTCCAGCGAGCTATGGAAAAGGCTATGCTCGGTGTTTCTCTGAGGGATCTGGTTCGGAACGAAGTGATCTGACAGAGAACGAAAATTATCAACATAGCCCACCCGATTAACAAGCTGTAGTGGCGGTCGGCCGGCCATATTAGTCACACAACCGATAACCGTTGAGGTAAACGAGTTCTCGTGTGGAGACCGCGTATCGACAAACGTAGTGTAGGACGCCCTCAGACTAGGTGGAGCGACGACCTTCGCAGGATGACTGGCAAGGGATGTATGTCACGCTTTAAAAAAAATATCAATGTGACTCATTTTTTTTTTTAATAATTTACACATGACCAAAAAATTTGCTATGCCAAAATTGTTTTCACAAAAAAGACTTGATGCTTCCAAAGACAGTTTCTCTGTATCTCTTATGGTTTCAGACTTTCCTTTACTGTCCCAGTTAAAAAACACACTGTAGGTATACCAAGAAAACGATAGCCTAAATGATGCCTAGCAATTATGAACAACGGCAATTAACCTGCTTTGAATATTTAAAGCCGAAACCTACTTCGAGTACATAAAGATAATAGATTTTCTGTCTAGTCTGTGCCCAAATGTATATTAGCCTAATGAAATATTGTAGCTCGAGGTCGACGGGCCCGTTGTTGTTGCGAAGCCATCGAGCGTCGATTCATATTGATAATAATGACAACACCGATATCAGAAGTAGGATATAAATAAGCTATTTTTTCCGACTCTTGATAAAAGTTATACTTATTTTAAAAGAAAATAATGTAAGTAATTTAATGTTTTTTCTTTTAACAGAAAAAAATGCCTAAACAGTTATTAGAAAACATTTTAAAAAAGTTTGTATAAAGTAACTCAATTTATGCGATTTGATACTTTCCGTACTTTAAATCGCATAAGTCCAGTTAAAGAAACGTTATTTTAAAACTGTTTTGCTATTTTAATTGCGTTTAACGGAATTAAAATAAATAAATCGAGTTGTTAAGTTCAGTTTCCCGCTCCGCAGAACGCCGGCAGCGGTCGATGCTAGCGGTGCGCGCCAACAGCACATCCTCACACAGCAGCAGCGCACCGCCCGTCGCGCGGCATAATGGAGTCGCGCACCCGCCGCCCGCGCAGCCAGTTGCGCCCGCGCCCATGCCCAAGGCGAACCTGCCTGGTACGTAACCAACAGCGCGCCCTCCAACGGCAGCACAATGGCACCACAGGCGTAGGACCCGCTCTGGTCGATAGATGTGCCCATGCCCAAGGCGAAGCTGCCTTGTGGCTTGTACGTAACTCGTTAGTTACTGGTCACGCAACTAGAAATACCTATCACCAATGCAGTACACCAAGCGACAAAGCACAATCGATGGAGTCAGACAGCAAGTTGACAGGTCGGAAGCCACGATACTTAGCAGTTTTTTCTTTAAGAAAGTTTGTTGTTGGCCTCAGACCGCCTTTACAGCACCACCGGACTTTTTTTGGGGGCGGCGAGAAACTCAAGCCGTATCATCACCGTCAGAGGATTTCTAGAGAGATTCCCGGTTGATTCTCTAAGTGCGTCCGTTGCGCCAACGGCAACGGAGCGTAACAGAGCGTACCTACGCAACGTACGCAGCGTACCGGTACGCACATAGCGGCGCGGCAAGCAGGGCTTGGAAACCGGTTAATTTTTTTGAACCGGTTAGACTAAATTATGCATGGAACTTTATTATAAAGGTAACGTTTCCTTGAACTGATTTTTGAACCTTTTACAAAAAATGGTTTTTTTTTTATTAACCGATTAAAATTATGTTCAAAGTAATGATAAATAGTATTTCTCATTACTTTGAACGTAAAATACTTGATTTACGTTTTCGACCCATATTGATAGAATACGCGCAACTATCAAAATGATACTGAGCTCAACAAGTTCAACAAGTTACAACAAGTCGCAGCGTGTCAATGCATTTCACTATCCCAGCGATCGCTAGGAATAAACCGGTTTATTTCGGTTCGAAATATCGCTCCTATTTGGTTCCGCACCGGAACGGTACTTTACGATAGTACAGGTTTTACTCTAATGAAACCGGTTAATTTTGACCCGGTTTCAAGCCCTGGCGGCAAGTGATTTCTCTCATCATTGCGCGGTCGAAACGCTGAGCGCACAGCGGTTAATTGGCATCACACGCCATATATTAGGAGCTTGCTCGCCGCGACGCGCCGCCGCCTGCGGCAGAATAGCATCGCGTAAGTACCCCTTGCTCGCCCGTGTTCAATCACCAATCAATGTGTTCTTATGAGAATAATGATTTTTTAATCACAAAATGTGATGTTAATATTTCACAGCCCTGCTTACGAAACGGTTCGCTTTATTTAGTTCCTAAAGGAGATCTACAATTTATTGTCATAATATTTTAACATAATATGTTTCTTAGATAACCTCAAACTGACGGAAAGTCCTAGGGGTTGCTTTAGTAATCGGCTGCAGTCGTAGAGGGTACGGGAGGGGGGAGGGGGGTAGGGGTGTGCCCCTCTTAAAGGGGGGAGACGCGGAAACCCATAGTTTTTTATCTGCCATTTCTTATCAAGTAATCAATCACTACAAAAAACCTTTGACTTAGTTTTTTTTTTTCTTCTTTACGCTCCCCCTTTCCGTTTGGCCCTCGCTACACTGAGCTTCGCTCGAGAAAAAAAAAATTTAACTTAAACTATCCAACAGCACAGAATACCCAACAGATTACGTAACTTCAAACACGTGTAAAAAAAACACGCATCTCCGCGGGGTGGGGGAGGTGTCGATTGAAAGGGGTAACCAACCCCAATAAATACCAACCCTTATCAATTCCTAATTCCTGCCGCCGATTACTAAAGCCAACACAAGTCCTACACCCACATTACGATTTAAAACAGTTCAAGACTCTATATATTTTTATTAAATATTATTTTTTATATTCCCAGGAAGTAACTATACGCTGAAGAGCACAGGAAAGAAAAAGCCGCTGAGGAAACTCACGAAAGCAGACATCGGCACACCGCAGGACTTCAAACACATATCACACGTCGGCTGGGATGCTAACAAAGGTAGTTATTTTAAGACATAAACAAATTATTATTATTATTTTAGCTTTAATCAATTCACTTAATTAGTGTTGCAGTTATCCTTAAAATCATTGTTATAAAATATAATTAACCATTATTTAACATTAATACTTGACAAAATACTCTTTGTTTTTAAATAAAACAAATGTGCAAAGGTTTATACCTGTGTTGTTTCCGTCCACGAGGAATGCTCGTGCCCCAGTGGCAGGGCTTGATAACGTTACCAAATCTCACTAATAGCAACGTTATGTAACGTTATTTTTATAAAGTTAAATTGGTAGCGGTAATGCAGGTAACGTTATCTAGTACAAGTATCGTTACTTAATGCGCTTTAGCCAATCCGCGTAGAGAGGTTAGTTAATTTACCGGTAAAAATGCTACCCTGGTTGGCGTTATGCTTGGTAATGATACCAAGCCGAACGTTACTTTTGCGTTATTAATTTATGATGAAGGTAACGGTACCTAATTTCTATCGTTACTCAACACCCTGTCCAGCACTTCACCGCCCGATCTAAAATCTAAATGCCACTACACATTTACAGAATACACTAAACATGCACTAACACTAGTTTATTCTGATTTTCTGATTCAGATCTGCGCTATACGGTTAGTTGGAACTTCGTTAGAATGACTTTAAAATTGGATGTTAGTATGAAAATAGTTTCGACGACTACTTACTTTGGCGTCGCTACAATATTGTTACAGTTTTTGTTATGGGAATCGGGGGGCAGCAGTGAATATATAAAATGAGCTTTTGATGATGATGTAAGTTGTCGTTGGTGTCTAATGGCCGATATGCTCGCCAGGCTTCGACGTGGGCAGCATGCCCGAGGAGGAGGAGATGCGCTCGTTTCTGTCGAAGGCGGGCGTGTCGGAGAAGCAGCTGAAGAACCAGGCCACGCGCCAGTTTATCTACGAGTTCATCAACAAGAACGGCGGCATCGACGCCGTCAAGGAGGAGCTGCACGACGCGCACAAGCCGCATAGGGGTGAGCGATTTTATCTTATCTTATCTTATCTTATCTCAGTGGTTTCTGCTGAGATTTCCCTCTCCCAGTAGCACTTTGATCTGATATTTTGTGCAACCCCATCATTTCACTCCTCTTCCTCTGTAAATATGGATGCCATAAGTTTGGCAATGTTCTTGAGAGCCACGAGCCTGAAGTCTTCTGGGACATTTTTTTTTGTATATTTTAATATGCAAATGACACCGTTCCACCTGATGTTAAGCAATAGCAGATTTCAGGAGCAGGATTGTGCCTCACTAGCCGTTCTTGCTTTGGCGACACCCAAGTTGGCCCTTTCTCTCTCTCTTTCGTTTCTTGTCGTCATTGTATTATACCTACTATAATATTGTAAAATTACATAATAGACGTGATTTTTTAAATATATAAGAATTGAAGAAGCGTTCGTTTGAAAACGAAAAATATTGTGTATTGTCAAAACCCAAGAAACCTTGTTAAAAGGTGCCGACAGAGTGTTTTTTTTACAGTTTTTTTTTCTGTGCTGATTAGCCAAAATATTTTTGATATGGTTTTGTGACATGCTGTATAAATATGTAGAACAGGGGCCCGACTGCCTAACCGATCGCTTTGACTTCGTGTGTGGTTTATGACGTCATCTTGTCGTTTCGTGCCGCCTATGAAAGCAATATCGAAAGCTATAGCCTTTAGCTTTTGATATTGTTTCATAGGCGGTGCGAGGTGGCAAGATGACGTCATAAACTATACGCGTAGTCAAAGCGATCGGTTAGGCGGTCGGGGGGCTGGAAAGGTTTAAGGATAAGCACGCTGCTCTAATAATATAATACAACGTCCGAGTATTCGCGCAGTGTCGGTGTCCAGCGAGCGGCAGACGGCCGCGCCCCCCGCGCCCGCTGCGCCGGCCGCGCCGCCCGCGCCGCCCGTGCCGTCGCGCAGCCCTGCGCCCGCGCACCCGCCCGCGCCGCGTAAGTACACGCGCGCATCTAACGCTCCCCCGCCCGATGCTCTAATGCCACTACACATTTACAGAATACACTAAACATGCACGACGACCTCCTCGGTAGAGTGGTTTGTACACCGGTTTTCATGCCATCTCTCGATGAGATGCTAAACAGTTCGATCGATAAAAAAAATAAAAAAAAGGAGGAAATACCTTGATCAGCAAATGGCAGTAGGCACCACGTGTCTGGCAGGCGGGCGAGCAGTCTGAACCGGCACCAGGTTGGTGGCCGGTGGATGAACTTGGCTGGACTACGGACCTGGACCACCAGCGCGTGGTCTCTCACAGTTTTTAACACTCGTAACGCGGTGAGAGCTATCAGATGATCAAAATGGATCGTGGAGCGATCCTCTAAGTGCGAGCGGCCATCTTTTTAGAACTCTGTCGTTGCACTAATTTGAGATTGCAGCCGCAGCGAGCTCATCGGCGTGCTGCGTACTATATTGCGCGTCTCGCTCTTTTGCGCGAATACATACCGTATTGGAGGGAGATGGGTAAAGGAGGCTGGTTAAGCGCCAATCAAACTACTTTTATCAAATATAAAAATATTACGATAGCGAATAACAATTTTTACGTGGCAAATTTAAAAGAGACAAACTCGAAATAACTATTCGAAGCTTATTCTCTGTTTTTTTAAGCCCCATAGAATTTGAAATATTAAAATAAATAATTTTGCCATTGATCTTAAATATTTGTAATACCTACCTAAATTTAAGTAATGTTTATTCAAATTTTGCTATACCCTTACAGGGTTCATGTACTTATTAATATCCTAACTGCCGTACTCAGAGACGTCAATTAACATTAATGATTACTTAGCTCCTAAATTGTCTAATATAAAATAGTCTCTATAACAGTGTCAATTAATTTGCGATAGGATGTATCAAGTATTCAAAAAGTGTACTAGAAGAGAAAGTGTATAAAATGCGAATAAATCGTCATTTTAAGCACATTTTCGACTGAACAATTGTAGGCGCTAAGTAACCATTAATGTTAATGGATGTCTATGAGAGCGGCAGTATGACCTTATTTGTGAGTACATGACGGGTTTAATGTAATAAATAAATAATCGAGATTTGTTTTTGTTAAATATTTGTCGATGCGTAAGTATAATTGCATGCGATGCAACCCACCAATGCCTACACTAGCGTGAGGCACTGGTGTGACCCCGCCCCCCCCGCCCGCAGCGTCGCGTGCGCCGCCGCCGCCGCCCGCGCGCGCCGTGCCGCCGCCGCCGCGCAACCCGCCGCCGCCGCGCCCGCTGCAGCGTGAGTACTATAATAATAATAATAATATAATAATATTACCCACGATCGTCGGTAATGAGGCTGTACATCCCGCGGAAGTACGCAGGTCGAGGTTTTTTAAATGCTAAGACCATCCACAACCGTGAGGTGTGCAGTCTCAGGGAATATTTCCTAAAAGCCGATGTGGGTATGCACCGAGATGTGGTATCAGTGGACAAGGGACTCACCCCGCTGTCCTTGGCTAAAGAAAACTGGCACAAACCCGTAGTACTTAGTGCCAATGACTGCAGGGAGGTATGGCAAGGCAAGGAGCTCCACGGGCGCTTTTATCGGGCCCTCCACGTACCCGATGTAGACTTTTTAGCGTCCGTATCCTGGCTGCGTTTCGGTGACCTCTTCGGGGAAACTGAAGGTTTTGTCTGTGCAATTATGGACGAAGTTATGCTATCGAATAACTACCGGAAATTTATTATGAAGGACGGGACGGTTAACATATGTCGGGCATGTTACCGTCCGGGTGAGTCTATCAGACATATTATTTCTGGCTGTTCTCGTCTGGCTAACGGCGAGTACTTGCACAGGCATAATCAAGTGGCCAGGATTATACACCAGCAACTTGCTTTGAAATACAAACTTGTGGATTCTGAGATACCGTACTACAAGTATGTGCCCGACCCAGTTCTCGAAAATGATCATGTCACGTTGTACTGGGATCGATCTATCATCACCGACAAGACTATTGTAGCTAATAAGCCAGACATTGTGGTGATAGATCGATTAGCGCGCCGCACGATGATTGTCGATATCACCATTCCCCATGACGAGAACCTCGTGAAAGCTGAGAAAGAGAAACAAATCAAATATCTCGACTTAGCACATGAGGTTGTCGACATGTGGAATGTAGACTCGGCTGTCATCGTGCCGATTGTTGTTACGGCGAACGGCCTGATGGCCAAGAGCCTCGATCAACATCTCATGAGGCTCTCGTTAGGCGGCTGGATCAAGGGCCTGATTCAGAAGGCAGTTCTCCTCGATACGGCACGCATTGTGAGGAGGTTCCTGTCTCTGGAGCCCTAATCACCGGTAGTTTGGACCCTGGTCCCGATGCCGGTGGACCCCTATTTTTTATATTTTTAAATGTTTGTTTTGTTTTTTAGAAAATATTTAAAAATCTAAATTAATATGTAAAAAAATAAATAGAGAGATAATAATAATAAAATTTATTTATTCAAGTTCAAGACTCATTTCGTTAGTAACAATTATTATTATTATAAAAGTAATGCAATAGTATTCTTATACAATTTATAGTTCCGATGTAAAATCATAAATGGCGTGATTAACAACCCTGAATCGCGCTATCAAGATGTTTATAAATTGGCATATATACTCAAAATGTTTTGTGTCAGTTTTATTTCCATAATACACATTTTAAGGAACGTCAGACTTTCATTGAACTCTCGCTCTAGACCTGCGGTTTGTACAAGAGTCATGTCTGCGGTTTTGTGTTATTTTCCAAAATTTGTGTTATGTCGAATATTAATGTGAAATAATGGTGGATTATTAACCGTTAAAACCCATTGACCGCCAATGACGCATTAAGTCGTCACTCAAAATCTTGTCTGTGACGCCAATGACGTCTTTAGACGTCTAAAAGTGGTGTTTGATTACCATTAAAATTATTGTCATTAGTATGTATATTTAGGTTTATTTTTAATCTAATAGCATGTCACAATTGTGCTAAAAATATATTTATTTTAAAAAGTAGCAAAAATAATCGAAATAGTTTCTTAAATATTAAAATTAAATGACTTAAAAATTAGAGCATTAAAGAAGATTACTGGACGCCAATGACGTCTTTATGCGTCACGTAGTGTTGTTTGTAACTACCCACTAAATATTAAAATTAACAAATAATGAGGAAGGTACATTGAAAAAGAATATCTAGAAGCAGAAACTATAATAAAAAAATAAAAATTCTTTATTTCCTCTTCACAATAAGGATAAGTTTTAGTTAAAGTTTTCTATTCTTCACAAGAAGAATAAAAAACGTTAACGGGCACAGTACGTCACCAGCATTCGGTAAGACTTAACGGTGTTTTATTAATTTTATAATAGTTCATTGAATACAATATGGACAAAAGTAGAGGTAAGTTTTGAATCGTTATTGTGTATTATCTATTTTCTTTATAATATAAATAGAAGAGATTCGAATCGATAACATAATTGAGCTTCACTATTTACGACATTTTTTTATGTCAAACGTACGCCATTGACGACTTAATTAAAGCGTCCGCTTATGATTTCATAAGCGCTTGCACCATTAGTGATAGTGTTGGGATTTGAAGGTGAGAATGAAATATTTTTTTATAAGTTTACCCTACAAAATGAAAATACTATTGCAGAAGATGACTGTTTAGAAATTTGTTGCTATCGAGTTAGGGGTACAGATATAATGGCACTCTTCCAGTTACCGTGCGAGGTATAGACAACCCGATGCGATTACTCGAAAGCGCAGCCAGACACATGCCGGATTTGCCAAATTAGAAAAAGTTACGATGAAAAAGTGTGTAGTCATCTGTATCGCAATAGGCGTGAAACACGATTTTGGTGTGAAATTTATAAAGTGCCTCTTTGTATTATATGTTTTCGAACCTACCATGAGAAAAAAGATCTGAAATTGCGAGTAATTAACAATAATAACTACTTATTCAGATACATATTTTAATGTTGTAAGTAACGATGTAAATCTGTTTTCTGTAAAAATAAAAGTAAAATAAAAATAGAATTTGCATTAAGATTTATATCGTTAATTAATACTTACCTCTTCTTGTTTATAAAAATCTAATTCGCTAAACCAGAAATACGTATAACTTTATGATATTATTACATCGATAAATTTGCTAACATCACTACGAACGAAGCGAAATATCTGTTAAAATACATGTTGAAATCGCCAGTGACGCTTTAAAGCGTCAACTAGTTACGCCAAATTCTTGATTCATAGTGTACACTCAAAAAGCAAAGGAGACCTTTCCAAATGGGCCCCCGTGGTACCGAGGTACACTTTATTTTAAAATATCCTCTACATTATGCAGAAACACCTTGTGATATAATTTTTTTATAAAACTTGCCGAAACTAGATTTTTTGGAAAATAAAAAAAATCGTCAAAATGGTCCCAGAAATCGTAAACATGAAACGAAACGTGCAAAATATGACTGACAGTGACATCTGTGTCAAAGTGGTTTGTGGTGTAAACATTGTGGTTTTTTTAAATCTCACAAAGAATATTATTAAAATAGGTCCAAAACATAGTTAATATTGTACGGTTATCTACAAACTCACATAAATAATAAAAATAGATCGTGCGTGCGTGTCCGTCTTATTTTTTGCTGTACCAAAGCCGCTTTTACGCAGCCATAGAAACTTGTTGATTTTGCTCTACAGATCCCAGATTCAAATCCGGATAGAAAACATGTTTGTGTGATGAAAATGAATGTTGATATCATAGAATCTAGTAGGTACTGAAATAATTATTTAGAAAGGTCCGCACTTACACAGAACCATAAATGCTAATAGAAACAAGAATGTAATTCATGTTTACTACAGTTGACCAACTTGAGCAGTCTTTCTAAACAAGACTTATTGTCAACCAACTGACACATCAGTAATGCTTCTGCAAAGTCCTTCCCAACAGCACAAGCAGTTGTGTAGTAATCTATCTTTTACATCGAACCTATACGTATTTCATGTCATAATAACCAATTGCATTGATTTTAAAAGCAACACAGTTCTACAATGACATAGAAATGGTTGAGCGCACCTTAGATGGCAATGTAAAACTTTAGGTTGTTTGTTGGAATAAAACAATAAGTATATTTTTTAATTTCTTTTATTATGTTTCTTCATTTTCTACATCTTCTCTGATTAATATATCATCAAGGAAGGATGCTGGAGCAGTTATATTTTGTTGGTATCAAGCCCACCCCATATACCACACAATGGTCATAAAATGAGCACAGCAACCCACTGTATGTTTTCCTATTATACATTTACAGTAATAACCGAGAATTCTGTGCTCCCAACTATTGTGCTGCATATTTAACAATATATATGTCTAATATGTTTGACCACTACGGTGCCTTGACAATAATCAACCTCTCAACAGATACATTTCATTTTCAGAATGTGGTATATGGAGAGGCTCAATATCACGGCATACTTCAAATCCAAATGTTCCATTTGGTCTAATGTGTTACCATAATATGAGCGTGCCTGCTTAATTTGATAAGTTCCCAGTGCAAATAATATAGTCCGATTCTGTCATCACTGGAAACTCATTCAATAGTAAAACTTCAGCATTTATACTGTCAAAAAGAACTCTCCTTCTATTAATATTATTTTCTTATTATTTTATATATTATATACTCTGCCAAAACATTTGGTTGATCTAATCTGCTTAGGGCCACTTAGGGCACGCTCTAATATTAAAGTGGCATCTGGTCTATCTGCGATGGGTAGATCATGGCCCCTGCTATACGAGAATCAGTTATTAGATGGGTAGCAGCATTATTATTAAAATAATTTCATTATTTCATTTCATTTCATGAGTAAAATAAGAAGATCTTTTGAATCGCAATCCAAAATAGTAGCGCAGGTTGTCGGGAATCGTCAATATATCAATAGCAGCCAAGATATCGCCAAGTCTTCAGATTCAGATAAACGAAAGTCCAAGGAGAATAGGCGAGTCAAATAATCAAAGCAATACAGATACACACGAAAAACACTCCAGCTAGAGCCAGTAAACACCGAAACGGAAGAAAAAAGGTTAAACTCAAGATGTCATGCTCAGAACAATAATGTCATGCATGACTGACAACTGACAAGTCACTCAGTCTTTTTAATTCGTTCGTTACAGCTCTGGCATATAGTATTTTTTAGCAATTTCTTTTGGGTGATAAAGAATCAAACGCACAAAATAATTCTAAATACACTGGCCTGCAAAATTAAGTATCACACTTTTAAAATTGCAATAACTTTTTAAGTACACAAGATATACTTTCGAAACAAAAAGGAAAATGTTACTAATGTATAATTTACTTTAGTTTTAAAGAAAGCTGATAAAAATTGCTGCAAAACGTTTTTTATTTAAAAATCTCTAACTTCTATAGTTTAGAAAATAAATAAATATTAAAAGTGTAGTACTTATTTTTGCAGGCCAGTGTAGTTAAAAACACTTATTTTTGTTATTATTTATCATGTACTTGCTAGAAATCCTTAGGCTTATGTAAAAATAATGTATTAAAAGACTTTTATCATAAAATTAATTGTGCCTGAGAGTAAGCTAACGAAACGCATCAGACAGCGAGAGAGTTGTGCTTGCCAGTTATATTAATTCAATGTTGCAGGTCATCAAACCTTTCTAATGATGTTTTTGGGTGGTTTAAATTGAATAAAAAATATGTTATATATATTTTTAGATTCTACGATGTTTTTCCTACATTTTGATACCTTTGAATCTTAGGTACATTCGGGGCCCTTGTTGTATGGGGCGAGGAAAGGTCTCCTTTAAAGATTATTTTTTATGGGCAGGTGTAATAACTTTTCTGTTAATGTATTCTTGCTTATTACATGATTAGTTTTTTTTTGTTAATCTTAGTATTTATGAAAACTTTGCCAAACTTAAGTTTTACTCAAGTTTAATTTAAAGTTTTGCACAGTGTGGCACATCACTACAGAATAGAGCGATAATTCGAGTAAAAAATACGCGTGGCGTTGGGGGAAAGAATGTTTATATTAAGCCTGGCGGTCAATGGGTTAAGTGTTCGTGAGTGCGCATGAGTGTTGGCAAATGAAACAAAACAGTGCAACGTCACTTTTCAAATTCTCCCACATCTTTACTGAGATACTCGAGGGGTTGGGGGGTATATCATTTCTCACTTTTCATTTATATTATCATCATGCATCATCATGTATACAAGAAGGAAATATTGTTTATATATTACTTGTAAGAAAAATTACTTTGACACTGGCTAAAGGTGCTAATCGCACGTAAGCACATAAGCCATCAACTAAAGGAAAAAAAATTAATTAGGTGAGTGACTCGTTCATCACTTCACACCAGTTCATTATACGTCCGCACTCCTAAGGCGCGAGCCTTCCCTATAAATGGATAGGGAGAACGGGCCATAAACTACAATGCGGGCCCAGTGCGGATTGGAGGTAGATAACGACTGCTAATTCAGCCGAAACCAACGGCTTAACGTGCCTTCCGTAACACGGAGTAGCTGGAAATAATAAGTTTTTGGTCACCCATCCGATGACCGGCTTAACTTCAGCAATCGCAGACCGGGCGCGTTAAACACTGCGCCATCGAACTTAGCCTAAGTTTACATATAAATAAACAATATTTAGTTTGTTAATAAATGATAATGAATGGCAATAGAAATGAGTAGTGATAAAAGATATTCTTTATTTTATTTGGTAACTATGAACCTTTCCTTGTGTACAACGATTGCGTGTATGCAGCGCCGTCGAGCGCCCCGCCGTCGGTGCCGCCGCCGCCGCCGCCGCCGCCCCCGCCGGCCGCGCCGCCGCCCCCGCCCGCGCCGCCCGCCCCGCCCGCCCCGCCCGCGCCCGCCCTGCCCGCCCTGCCGGACCCGAGGGCCGCGCTCATGGACAGCATCCGCAGCGGGAACAAGAACCTCAAGGTATGTCTCTTTTCTCTTTTAAAAGAGAGTCCACGTTAAGTAATATGTTATATTGCGTAAGCTGTATGAAATGTTACAAAACTAAAAGTATAAAATTGTCCTGTTGACACTTATCGTCCACGACATGCTACGTAACTGTGATATATGAAATGTTCTGTCATTCGGTCTGGACGCACCTTAACACACTTTAATAAGGTTGACTAGAACTTATTTATTTACTTCTTTGTATGATATTTATCTACACATTTTGAACGGCTAGGTAATTTGTCTGTTAAATGTTTTAAACTTTGCTGTATAAGGGCTCTTTCAATTTAGATGTTTGTTGTCGGACGGCTAACGCACGTTTGCACTGCGTTCCATATTAAAACAGTCGTGCGGTTGGCGTTTAATATGAAACCGCACGGCAGTGCAGCGGTCCGACACGAAACGTCTAAATTGAAAAAGCCCTTAGACTTCGGTATTACAACAATAAATATTTTTAACAGATAGATAAAATAAGTTAAAATACGGTGGTCTTTTTTCACTTTAACGTATATTCATTTTAGACATTTTGAACATAGCCATTTTAGGTGTATCAGTCCGTAAATAAATTGAAGAATGTTGTTCTCTTATTTTTATTAGTTTATTGTTTATTTATTTATTTATAAGGTTTGCCAACATTTTTACATCAATTACTTATTCTCTAAAATACATTTTTTCTTAAACTACAGTGCAAAAACAATAACAGGCAAACACAGCATTAGTAATATATAAACTGTATACAAACATATAAAATAAAAATGAAGATTTCAAGTAGTTAGTTGCATTATTAAATTAAACTATCTATGTTAAATTAAACAAATTAAGTATGCCATCTAAAATGGGTATGAAGTTAAAAAGGAGTAAAGTGAATTTTTGAAGAGTTTCAACGACGAAACCAACAAATCTGTTTCGTTTTCGGCTTTACAAAACTTATTATGTTCATCACATAGTCTGTTGACAATGCTCTGCGTGCCCAAATTTGTTCTGTAAAGCTTCAAAGAGAAAGGCTTAAAGTTCGCTATTCTAGAGTTTTGCCGAGGTACTTTAAAAATAAAAATATGGCTATGTGGAGAGATCAATTTTTTTGTAATATACAGTTTTATTAACGATTTCTCATGACCGTTTTTCACCCAGCACGTGGAGGTGGCGCCGAAGGTGGCAGCCGCCGAGGACAGCAGGAGCAACCTGCTCAGCGAGATCCGGCAGGGGGTCGAGCTGAGAGCCGTGAGCACTTTTTATATTTCCTTTATATATTTTTATTTTGTTATCGCAGATCGTAATAGATAGACTACATTTTGGAATTTTCGGAATTTCTGTTTTCGGTGTTCAAATCGATGGTATTACCAGCTCCATGTTGTGCCCCTCTATAAGTTTATTTAGGTCAGTACGGTCCGCCTATTTCGATCACTGATTATATTGTTAGCGAGCGATTGGAACCTAATTCATTAATAAAATGACACATCTTGTCGGGTTATAATCTGTGCCGTTTGCTTTTATATAATTTGAATTAAATATATAAATACATGCATAAATTGTGAGGTGGACTTCTCTAGCACACTAGACCATAGTCTCAGTTTTACAGGCTGCACATCTATCCAAAACTATAAAATTTATTTTATAAAAATTCAACCTTAAGTCATAGATCTAAAGTTACATTGAGGAAATTTACCAGTTCGTGTTAGTCTGATGTGCAGCCGTGGAGCGTTAACATGTGGACATAGTAATTCTTAATACAATGGAATAAGAGTCGGAACTTATTAAAAGTGTTATGTATACATTTCGGTCGAAAGAATATTGATGTTTTGTATGGAACAGCTGAATTTTATTTTCGAGTTTGGCAGTTGGTCCAATAGGAAGAGTTGTTCGTTTGTATCACGGGAGTCATCTCAGAAGGTTTGGACGGTGATAAAAAAGTGACCCTGTATGTGTCGATGATCGTGAGTGTACTACGTTGTGGACTGTCGCGGTACGCTTATAGCCTTGTGTGGCCGCAGGTGACCCGTTCGAGCAGCGACGCGACGCCGCCTGTCTCGGACGGGCCGGCGGACGGGCTCGCGGGCGCGCTGGCCCGGGCGCTCCACGAGCGGAACCGCGCGATACACTCCTCGGACTCCGACCACAGCGACACCACCAGCGACGGCGAGTGGGACGACTGACCGCCGAGACGGGGGGGAGGGGGGGCGGTACACAAGGGCCCGGTATACAGATAGCTGGTGGGGTCATTTCTGCAACGGGCTAGCATACCGGGTGGGGAGGTGGCCATTGCTGCAGAAACACGCCCTGTGTCTGGATGTGGGGGGGAGGCTCACTTCTGCTACGGGCAATCATACCGGGTGTGTTTACTATACGACTCCGAGTACAGCGACATCGCTAACGACGACATACCGCCGTGAGTGTGGGGAGGGGGGTTACAATAGAAACGGAACAGGTTTCCTGATACCGGGTGAGGTTACTTTACAATCGCAAAGGCAATTTATTATATTTATCAATTATTAATTATCCAACTGTTATTATCATGATAACTATCCTTTGAACCCTGTTTAGAATCAAGTGTAACGTAGATAGAGAATAGTTCAAAAATTTCATTTCTGTTCTAATCAATATAATGTTAGCAATCTACAGTTTCGTGGTCTTAGGGCGCGTCCACTAGGGCGTGTCAGTGGCAGGTTGCCATGGACACTTATCCCCATCCTGCAATACAATTTTTATTATTTATCAACTTATTTATCTAAAAACAATTATTTTTCGTGAGTGTCTTTCTCTCACTCTGTTTTATAACTATGATTATGCTCCTACAATCTTGAGCAATCAAAATTCGAAGTGCCATGAATAACTTTTTCTAAAACCCTATTAAGGCAAAACATGGTTGAATATTTTATTTGTTTTCAATCTATCTCAATCATATAAAGTTCAAAATATGGTGGGAATGTTCATCCCGCAACCACCCAACATAGATACAAATAGTATTAGATGAAAAACGTATCTTCATCAGCCCACCGCACAGGTAAGTCTCGATCAGGCTACGATACCATTGTTTTGGTGCCTGCTTCTAACCTACAATTTCTTAAGTTCCCTCCCCTAGGACAGGCTGAGAAATGTGCTCTTTGAAATAATCCATATCAAACTTAAACGTAAAATATAAACTTTAGAAAACACTCGCGTTCCATTCTAAATTATTTTTTTGGAGTTTAGCGCAAACAACTTAGGACACAGGGCGGTTTCTTAAATTTCACCAGTGATCTCGAAATTTATAGTGACAGAATACACATTTTTTGCATTATTTACAATTTGATTATTAAGATACCTACCGTTCGAGAATTTTTGGTGACAAAATTAAGTTACCAGTGACTTTGAATATAATAAAATCTTAAATTATATCAGAGCGTGAGAATTAGCCACTGGTTCAAATATTGATGCCCTGTATACTAAGAAGATTGCGTTAAATTCCGTCAAACAGTTAGCTAAGCACATAATTATTTTACCCGTCCGAATAATTTTACTGTTTATATTCCTTTTCGTTGTGTCAGAATAATATTAGGTTATTGTTCAGAATTAAGCTCAGATAGACTATTTGGATTTTTTACACATTTACATTTAGCTAGGCAATTTTTTCGATTTTCATGTGTTTATGGAAGTCTTAGCGTAAAACGCAAGGGCTTCGTTTATAGAGATAGGAATTAGCTCAATAGATCGTAATAAGAAGAAGGCGTTGGCACCATTTGGACCTTATTTACATGCAGTAAAGATGAAATTCGAACAATGGTAAAATGATGTTTCGTTTGATACATGTCACTGCACTGGGTTCCATGTTTCTATAAACGAAGATACATATAAAGAGCACAACACATTGCTCAATAATTAGCTCATAATAGTAACATTTCATTGAAAGGTGATTCATAATGGATTTTATTTAAATCTTGATTATTTTAATTCTAACTTCGCTATTTTTATTATTATATAAGTTAACATAAAGGCTACAATAATACATTACTGTAGACGTAAAACTTGTATGCATAATAAATAATATAGCTTGTCACTATTTTTTGTATTAAAACATTTTGTGTTTTTTAGTATATATGTTGGTAACTTTACACTTGTATCTTAGGTGGACCTTTCATGTTTAACATTGTTTAGACGTTATGTCTAGCTCAGTGTTCTGATTTGAAAGTTTTATATAATGTTAAATCAAAATGAAATTACGTCGATAAAACCAAGGGACTTTACTTAGGGATTTGTGAACGGCAAAGTAATGAATAATTCACGGCACTGACATTGTAGTGAGTTATCCGTTTGCACACGATACGACAAAGCGCAAATCATAGAAGTCTTAATACAGATATTATTCGCAAGTCTAGATTTGTGCTAAGTTTTCGTATGGTGTGTGGCCGTCATTACATGCGTGTTTAGCAATGTTAGATTGAGTGATGGGCGTGCCAATGTGTCAGTCGTTACGTTCAGTGCCTCCGTGTAAATGATGTGTACTAGTCAAGGTGCTGCGTGGCAAAGTCGTTATTATTACAACACTTCGAACGATTGACTATGGAAATCCGTAATTTGATATTTAATGTTTTATTTTTTAGTTTCGTAATGATTTGTTTAAATTTGGACAGAAATATTTAAAAAGAGATGTTGGTTCAACTTCTCTTGCTATTTAAAACTGCTGGGTAGGAAACACTCAGGTCATCTTTCGTGTGTCTATGATAGTAAGAAGATGTTAGATTTTGATGTCACGAAAGAAATTCACTAACTTCTGCAAAATTATAACCTTTTGTACTACCTACTTACCGTTAGTGGAATAATTTGTAATATAGTTTAGTCAATAACATTATTATATTAATTTATATTTTATGTGACATTGTTGAAAATATTTTCATTAAACGCTGTTACTTATGTATTTGTACATCATAAGATTGTCTTCTGTATATGTGTATATAGATAAAATGACTGAGGAAAACCATGGTGATTATAAAGCGGTGAATTGTAATCATATCTAGGTATAGAGTACGCATTAATAAATGTAGTTTAAGATATAAATTAAATTATGGCATATACAAATGTGTAAAGGCCACAATTAATGGAACGCAAACATTGGCAAATCCACGAATGCCGAAGTTCGGCATAATACATGTATTTTATATGTCACTTTTTAATTTATGTTAATAATTGTGATTTCTATAAGGGTAAAGCTATGTTATGTATTTTAATTATCACCGTACTCCACAGTCTTATGTTAATAAACATATAATGATGATAACATAACTCATTATAATAGTTTTATAGCAACGACATAATAACAGAATAATTTAAGTTGCAATAATCAGTGTGTCATATGCAATGTTATGCTAAACTCTTCTAAACGTAATTATAATTTTTTATTAAGCCTACATTTTACTATTATTTCTTATTAATTTAACTGAAAGACCTAACAGAAATCAAAGTAATACGCGTTGTAACCATTCCTTTTCTAATTATAATATCGTTCGGCCGCAATGGCGAGTCGCAAGACTGTTCTCTAAACATTTCTTACGTTATGTAATGTTAACAGATATAAGTTAGCACTTGTAATTAACTAGCACTTTGTATATTGTAAAAAGGCGCAAAGCTATTTTTATAATATTAAAATTTGTTTTCTATTTTACTTGTTAATGTCGTGATACGATGTGGACGAGGCGACTCAATAGTATCCGTAAAGCTAACACCAGCGTAACACTATGTTGAGAAAGTAATAAATTATATTCATTAAAAAGTGGTTTCATTCTAAGCAGCAGAATTACAAAATAGTAAGACATCACCGCCCTACGGCTTGATTTGTTTTAATCTTGTCGTTGAACAGAAAAATCACTAGTCTCCCTAAAGTGTGAATCATAGAATAATAGCTTTAGTTATTGTTCTGAGGTGTGAATCAAGCTTGACATAGAGTCCAAAAGATTTAGTGTTGAACGCCCGTTACGTCGCAAACCTGTAGGCTTAGCCAAAGTAACATTAAGAAAACGATAGCGAAGTTCGAAAAGAATAAAATGTATGGGATTGACATAAGCCGCGCTAAATCACGTGGTCAATCTTATGTCAATCCCATACATTTTATTCATCTCGAACTTCGCTATCGTTTTGTTAATGTTACTTTGGCTACCGCCACAGTAGGCTTAGCCAAAGTAACATTAAGAAAACGATAGCGAAATTAGAAAAAAATAAAATGTATGGGATTGACATAAGCCGCGCTAAATCACGTGGTCAATCTTATGTCAATCCCATACATTTTATTCATCTCGAACTTCGCTATCGTTTTGTTAATGTTACTTTGGCTACCGCCACAGTAAGCTTAGCCAAAGTAACATTAAGAAAACGATAGCGAAATTAGAAAAGAATAAAATGTATGGGATTGACATAAGCCGCGCTAAATCACGTGGTCAATCTTATGTCAATCCCATACATTTTTTTCTTTTTGAACTTCGCTATCGTTTGGCTTTTGCTTTGGCTACCGCCACCACTGGTGGCAGAGACAAATGTACCCGGTGCAAGTTTTATATACCATTTGATTACGTTGACAAAAATTTAGGGCAAAATTGCTACGCAAATACCAAAAAAAAATTGTTTTCTTGATCGAATGGTAAATAAAAAAACACTCAAGCACCCAATTATTATTCAACGCTGTATTCAAAATTACCCACAACTGTAACTTGACTGACTGAGCGTGGATTACGAACAAGCGTGTAAGTCGCCAGGCGTGGTCGTCAGTGGTACAAAAATACAACAACCAGTGGTGACAACTGTAACAAGCGAGGGCGGTCCAGCGTTTGCGAGTTTAATGTTCAGGCCAGTTTTGGAATTGAAACTGGCGATTGATTGATACGCCCACAGCTGTTGTTTCAGCAAAAATAGGGCAATATCCTCATCTTTTGCTTCTGCGCAATCGTTTGTTCTCTTTCACGTTATAAAGAAGCAAACGGGTTGACTTGCTTTTTCGTAAAACGATATTATATTGAAATAAAGCTGTGGAGTTTCTTGCGCCCATTCTTCTCCACAGCTAAAAAATAGACGTCCTGAATGGGTAGTAGGTAAAAAAATTATGGACAATTCAAAAGCACTTTTCTAAAGTTTATTTGAATAAAGAATTTTTGACTTTGACAGTTACATAACCCTAGAATGCCCATAGGCTACTTTGATTTTGTTAAATAAAATCTTTTCCGAGAGGCAAGCGAAAGATTTTAGTGAGACGTGTGCGTCAGCACAGCTGTGCCACAGTGGAAAACTGACTTTTAACAGAATTAGTCGGTCTCGCGTTTAAAAGTTCTAAGGGGTTTTTAGTGGCACAGCTGTACTGACGTCACGTCAGTACAACTGTGCCACATCTGTATTTCGAGAATGGAACCACGTAGCGAAGATCTGTTTGCATGGAGAATTAGTCGATAATTAGTCGCCAAATTTCAGAATTTGTCAGTGTCGCGTTTAAAAGTTATAAGCGGTTGTTTGTTGCACAGCTACGCTGACGCGTCAGCGCCACAATAAACCCCTTGATAACTTTTAAACGCGAGACCGACTAATTCTGTTACTTGGCGACTAATTTTGACTAATTATCTGCTAATTCCTGGCATAGTCAAAAAGTCAGTTTTCCACTGTGGCATAGCTGTGCTGACGCACATTAGTGAGACTGAATTTCACACGCAGACGCGGACGGAAAGTAAATCGCAATTGCCTTGCAGTAAGCCAGCTGGTGAAGGGAGGAACAGATTATAAAAACGCAAAATTATTCGTCAGAGAATCGTTTAATTAACAAATAGCGAAATAAAAATATTATTAAAAATAATGACGCAGCTAAAGACGTTTGTTACATTTTTATTAGTGAAAAAAAGAAAAAGAAAATAAACGATAACAAAATTATTTCAATTAAGTATTAAGATTCAATAAAAATAGGTACTAGGTACATAGTGAACCTACACATACTTACATAAAACATTTATAGAGGATTGACCATTATTGACTACAATACTCCTTAATTTATTTATTACATTCAACTAGTAAAACTATCTACTTTCCTTCGAAATATTTCTCCTTTGGCAATGTTAAATCAAGCCCAATTTTTATGACTCCGAGCTAAGATCTCGCCGGAATGATGCACTCAAAAGGTAATCGTCCAAGCATTTACATTAAATGTCAAGTCAACAGGAGGTATCCTGACAATACGAATGTACAAACAGTAAATTAAAAAAATACTACTTTACATAATTTAAATTTATTTCCCTACAAACCCTTTAAATAAAAACTAAACTTAAGCAGCATTAGCGAGACACTTAATCATTACCTAGTATATCTGTTCTCACTAAGTAATTTTTCATTTACGCATAACCTAACTAAGCTATACATCTAGTTATACGGCTTATCAGGGTGTCTAGTGTGCGTTCCATTCGCTATTTGATCACGTTAACCAAAACGAAAACTTGTAGTAGTTTTTTTTTTGTAAAAAATTTACCATACAAATTTACGTTTTCTATAATCCGATCGAATGGCGAAAAAACCGCGCACTAAGCAGCTAGGTGTCAAGTAATTATTTACGAAGAACGTGTGCATACACATTACCTATACATACATACTAGCAGTAGGTATCATGTGTATATTCCTAATCCTTCTGATTTCTGTTAACTGTATGGACATTAATAATAATAACAAAGATTTACAATGTTGGATAAACATGCAAAACTTATAATTATTTCTTACCATGTAAACTTAATTTATGAGACTTGTTTGTGAAAAAAATCTAAATGCATAGCATTCTAATGTAGCACGGTATAAAAATGTATATTATAAAGTGGCAATATAATACAATCACACAATATTACAAACATGGCAGCTCGCAGCTGGTGAAGATTCATCGTTACCCTACGTCATATTTTCATAACAACTAAAGAATGCGTCCAGGCCTTTACCGCCCGTCGAATCCAAACTGGCTTATACTCAATCCCCCGTATTAATAAACGAAGTGTAAGCTTGGAGTAGTAACTCCGTGATTTGTTCCCGTCATGTAAACTTAGTTTCATATTAGAGTAAAAGAGACAAAACACGGAGTAACTATTCGGAGCTTATTCTCTGTTAATTTGTAAGGAGGAATATCTACATTATTTTTAACAATAGATTTAGAACCAAAGAGACCTAATCAGCTTTAGATTCATAAGCTATAAATATTTTTAGGGTCACAAACAACGACTTAAAAAACCTTTTTCGATACCTATTCTAATCCAAAATATTTTTCAATTATTACTATGTGCTATACAAACCACAACATACAAAATATGGTGTGAAAAATGTCAAGTTCTGTAAACCTGTAATATTTGTGCTAGGTTGCGCCTTATTGCTTCTACTGAAATCACATGATGTTATCTTACACAATGTTTTCTAGAGTCCATCCATCTATAAAATTGAAAACTCAGAACAGTTATAAATTCGGATTTGGCTAACAATAGTGTCTGTCATAAAACAATACTACAAAAAAACCTTAATCTTATAGGAAAAATAAGTTTTTCATCAATAATTTGTGACTTTTTCAGTAAAAGCTGAATAAAAATTTACAGCTAATAGTGCAAAATTATATTTAACAAATTAATTAAATTGATTGAATCTACTAATTTTGTATCTTCCTATTATATTACTCTTAATTTTTTTATATAATGTTTATAACAACATCAGCTTGTATTTCTCAATTTAAAACTTCTAAGATAGTGAATATATTTAAAGGAGGAAAAGTGTAATTTAAGTTGTAATGCCAGTAGCTAATTTACTCTTAATAGTAGCATAGTAATTTTAACACATATGAGTAATGTATTTAACTACATACAACATTTTTACATTCAAAAAGGTACCAGAACTCAATTATCAACTCCACATAACAAACATCAAACACTTCTTAGTCAATCGTTATGACCGGTATGCTTATATCCATATCCATAGAATCATCATCTGCCAAATTCACAATATCATCATCATCCACTGTTTTTTTAGAATCTTCTTTCTTCTGATAAAGAGATAGCACGTCAGATATAATCGGAGATAACACCATGGAATGCAGGTTTTTCTCGTCCTGGGTGAGTTCGGCGGCGGGCTTGGCGGGCTTGGCGGGCGTTAACTTACTCACTGAGCCGCCGTTCTTGAGCCTCGCCGCCGGCTTGGGCGCGTCCACCACTTCCTCCTCATCCTCGTCGCCGCTGTGCCCATAGTACTTCTCGTCGTCCTTTAAGTCCTTCGGCACGTAAGCATTGATGAGGGCAGGCAGGTTCTCGTCGCACACGAACACCTTAGCCGGGTCCGAGTCCGGCTGCCCGCACTGGTGCTGGCTGAACACCTTGGCGGAAGTGAAGTACTTGTCGCACAGCTGGCACTGATTCAGCAGATGCGCGCGATAGTGGTTGTGCAGGTTGGGGAACTCGTCGCCGCACACCACGCAACGCTCGGGCCGCACCACGGCGCGATAGTGCACCTTCTTCGCGGACTTGTGCACGTACTTCATGTGCTTTATGAACGGGCCGTACTTGACGAACTTCTCGCCGCACTTGCGACACTTTATTGGCCGCTTGTTGTACTTCCTGCTCCTGTGCGAGAACGCGTGGATGTTGAACGCGTCCATTGTCTTGAATTTGAGATCGCAGAACCGGCACGATATCGCCCCAGAGGTCTTGTGGATGTTGTCATGCAGCCTCTTCGACTTGGACCGCGTGACCGGCTTGAAGCAGAACCGGCACTCCTCGTACGCCGGCGTGCAGCTGTTGCCGTTGGCTTGCAGGGTCTCGTCGTCGCTCTCTATGGAACAAAGGTGGTTGTCCATATCGGATCTCGAGAAGAAGTACTCCGCGCACTTCTTGCATCTGTTCGCCTCGTGGTAATCCATATGTCGGTGGAGGTTGAAGAAACTCTTGTTGCAAATGGGGCAGGTCTCCTCGATGGAGTCTTTCGGAAAAACTATCCACTCCTTGTCGTCGCCGTGCACGTCTCGCATGTGGTAGATCATCTCCCTGAAGGCAACAAACGTTTCGTCGCAATGTTCGCACTTGGTCGGATTGTCGACGTTCAACTGTGCGAAATGATGATTCTTGTGCTTCCTATACAATGTCAGGGTGTTAAACTTTCTCTTGCAATATATGCAGCCGTAATAACCGATTGTACGGTGGTAGATCTTATGGGTGGTCAGAGAGTCCTCGTTTTCGAATACTCTGAAGCAGTAATCGCACACAGTTTCTTTCTTGTTGGAAGACCTTTCTTTGAACACTTTGATGTCGTGTTTGGTTCGCAAATGACAATCTAACCTCACTTGCAAATGGAAAGCCTTGTAGCATATGTGACACTTAATTCTTTTGGGATATATTTCAGTATCTCCTATTAATTTCTTTTTATCGCAGCTGAAGGCTAGATGGCCTTCCAGGAACCTTAAAGTGCTGAAGTATACGAAGCAGTAGTTACATCTTAGCGTGTTGTGGTAGTCGATGTGTCTCTCATAGTTGCCTTTGCTGGCTAGGACTTTCAGACAGATGCCACATTGCAGCTCCTTCAGCGGACCTTCTGTGGTTAGTTCCGTCCGCTCCGCTATCCAACTCTCTTTGGTGTTATGTACGTCGCGCAAGTGGTGGTGCAAATCGTATCCTTTAACAAATGTCTCCTCGCATTGTGTACATTTCAATGGATTGTCAGAGTAGTTCCTCGTCAAATGTGATTTAATGTGAATATTGTGGTTCTTTAACGACATACTGTTCCTTCCACAGAATTTACACTTAAAGAACTGAGGCTTTCGCAAATGCGCCTCTTCGTGATTCTGAAGCCTCCGCTCGTCCATGAATACTTTGGCGCACAGCTTACACGAGTAGTAGATGGGCGGGGGGGCGTCGGGGTCGGTTTTGATCATCTTACTCTCGGGATGAGTCCTCCTCAAGTGGCGGATCAGTCGCACCAAGTCGGGGTAGAAGCGGGAGCATATGGGGCATTTGACTTTATCCTTTCTCAGCTTTTCAATTCTGTCCTTGTGCGACTGATGGTCGAAATTGTGTCCCTTCACGTGTCTCCGGAAATACTGTTCGTCGATGAAGCCCTTGCCGCAAACGGTGCACTTGAACGGTCCGTTTTCGTCCTCGTAGTGCGCCCTCGTGTGCAGCTCCAGCCGCCTCTTGTTGGTGAACACGAGGCCGCAGATGAAGCAGTCGTGGCGCGCGCCGTACAGCGAGGACTTGGAGTTGTGCCAGCGCACGTGGCACTTGAGCGAGTTGTCGGAATCGCAGCGTTTGCCGCACAGGTGGCAGGCGTGCTCGCCGTCCAGGGCCGCACGCTCGCCGCTGGCGGGCTGCGCGTCGCCCACGATCGTGTTCGCCACGCTCTCGCCGCGCTTGAAGTGGATCGCCATGTGCGACAGGTACACCTTGCGGAACTGGAACACGCGCTTGCATATCGAGCACTGGTAGTCCTTGGATTTGAAGCGCGTCTGCTTGTGGAAGTTCATGTGCGCCTGCGCGGCGCGGAGGTGCTTGCTCTTGCGGTTGCAGATGGCGCACGTGAGATGCTTCGGGTCAAGGTTCGTGTCGTGGTAGTGCTCGCGCATGTGCATTTTGTAGTGGCATTGGAATCGGAACGACTGCAACAAAAATTGTACTGTTACATTTTTATCATAATTAAAAAGGGTGATGAGTGAAAAAATAATGATCTGTTAAAGATTACCTCCTTGCACACGAAGCATTCGATCTTTTTCTCTATGTTGTTCCCCACGTTAGCATGCCAATTGACATGCCTCTTAAGGGATATGAGAGTGGGCATCTTCTTTTGGCAAATTGGGCACGTGAACCCCATCAGGTCCACGACCGGCGCGCCGGCGGCGCCCGGAACCTCTCCGAAGTCGTTGTGACTCTGGAGCTCGTCCAGGGGTTCCGCCTTCGTCACAACGACTTCACAAAAATCCGCCAGCTCGTTCCCGCCCTCCAGCATCTTCGGCCGCTTCGGCGTCGGCGCCTGCTTTAGCCGGTGCACGAACTTGATGTGGTTGGCCAGCGCGCTGCAGCTTTTGACCTTCTCCCCGCATTCGGCACAGCTGTACACGTTCCTCGGCCTGATGTTCACCGATATGTGTTGCTGGTTGTGCTCGTTAATGGCACTCACTTTCATCTCGACGTCGCATATCAGACAGCGCACGGAGCAGTCTTTCAGGTTGATTTTAGCGCGCTTCGTGCCGGAGCACTGGTTGTGTTTGGTGCGCTTGTGCTGGATAAGCAAGCGTTTGTACGAGAACTGCTTTTCGCAAATGTCGCACGTGTTGTCGTCCCCCTCCTCTTGACTAGACTCGGTCTCCACGTCCGGCCGATTCGTTTCGCACAACAGACTCTTGTCGGGAGGTTCCGTTTTAATATCTAACTCGGAGTGTTTGAGTTCATGAGTTTCTAAAGCCTTCTTATATTTGAATCTTTTCTCACACATACTACACTGCAGGGGGCCGTTCGAAACATATTTTGAGCTGCTATGCACCGAGGCGACAGACACTGAATCGTCTATCGTGCTCGCTCTGAAATGACAAAACATATTTGTTTGTATATGACATTTTAAGGCTGCATTCAAGTCGGCAACTTTAACAAATAATAAGCCTTCGCAGACACCTATTGACGTCAAAACTATAAAAACCAACAAAAAATTTTTTTATACTAAACTACTACTGCCACTAGTTCAAATTTTGGAAGAGCCTTCGACCGAGAAAAGCTAGCAAGACAATAAGGAGGCTTATTTTTCTCTATTCTTTAAACCAAATTACAATCTTTTCATTTATACAAATTTAGTACAATTTTGTACTCATTAATAATAATATTAGAGTTTTTTTACATTAAGTACTAAGTTACTAACCGAAAACCATTGAGATACTCTCCTAAGTGTTTCGTTATTTTTTTTAATATCGAATAGATATTAAAAAAGTGTTATCAGTGAAAAATGCTATTTCCAACATTTCTATAAACAAGATACAGAAACGGTACTAGAATACATCCCTGAAGCACCCCCATCTTTAAAATCAAACCTTCTATAACCATATCTTTTTGATTTCTATTGGACAGATAAGATTTGATTAAATCCAGTGCAGTGCCATATTGTAAAAAATACCAATTAAAGTGAGATGATCAACACAATCAAAGGGTTTAGAGGATCAAAGAAAATACCTACTGTATCATATGAAGTCTCCCACACGATACAGTAGGTAAATAAATTCAATCATATTAATGACCTTTTTGCGTGCGAAAAGCACTTTTCTTTTTTTCTTGTGTTAAAAGCACCATAATTTTAACACAAGAAATAAAAACAAACTTGCTGTTCCAAAACTTAGACTAAATAAAGTTGGTAATTCATTTGTTGGGAAATGTATAAAAATATACAATAAAGTGCCTTTCACTCTAACAGAATTGCCACTACACAAGTTTAAGACAGAAATAAAACAAGGTCTAATGAAAAAAGGTTACTATAAAATTGATGATTATTTTAATGATAAGAATGTGTGGTCATCTTAGTCTGCTCGCCTGCACATGTTATTTCACATTGTAAGTAGTTACACTTTTTTATAAAAGGTTATTATTAAAGTCAAAGAATAATTAGATGATAAAACAGCCTGGTTGTAATAAAAAACACATTATACTCTATTTGTATCAATATACATAATAAAATTAATTTATATAATTTTTATACTGATATGATAGTTTTGAACAGTGTCCTACAGAAAACAAACAGCGTTGCGTTAAATAGATCATTAAGTTTTTATTTAAAGTATCTTGAGGGTGTCATGCTCTCTTTATTGTCTCTGCGGTGGTGGCGTGTGCGTCGGGTCGTTACGTTCCCTAAAATATGGTTGAGCGAAGCGATGGCTGATTCATATGTCATACTCGTGAACGGGTGCCGCCTGTGGAGGCTGGTCTGCTCTTGCATACTTATCTTATTGTTAGTATTAATTACTATAGTTTGACTTTGTTTTTCTTAAACAATTTTTGACTTTTATTAGAGTACTGCAGTGGTACTGTATGACATTGTGGAAATTGAAACTTATACCAGATGTAAATTTGATATATTAATTTGTTTATTTTTTTTGTTTTTTTTACATGTTGTGGTTGTCTTCTATATTTTTTGTGTTTATTTGTAATGGAAAGTGTCCTGCTATGATAGGGCATTTATCAATTTTTATTTTTTTTGACGCTGTAAGGGAGAAAAGAGCTGGACACTTGCTGAGTTTCTTGCCGGTTCTTCTCAGTGCAAGATCTCCCGCCCAGAGTAGACTTACGAACCGATGGCATAGCGACATTCATAAGAGCTACTTGTAGCCTAAACTGAATAAATGATTTTTGAATTTGAATTTGAATTTGAATTTGCACGGTGTCGGTCGTAATCGAAAGAAAAGTTGGTGGAAATAAAATTTTCCTGGGTTCCCTCTGTATAGACTTGCAGCAGACTAAATATCACGTTTTCGATACAAAGCCCTAAGATCGATGAATAGGTCTGACCGAGCAATACGTATGACCAGAAGCCTGCACATCAACCTATCCAAAACTGAC
Source organism: Eudonia lacustrata (assembly GCA_947562085.1). Lineage (NCBI taxonomy): Eukaryota > Metazoa > Arthropoda > Insecta > Lepidoptera > Crambidae > Eudonia > Eudonia lacustrata. Next base: position 23,108,223 of record OX387341.1, read on the forward strand.
AAATTTCTTCCATAAATCTATATCTATATTAATATTATAAAGCTGAAGAGTTTGTTTGTATGAACGCGCTAATCTCAGGAACTACTGGTTCGAATTCAAAAATTATTTTTGTGTTGGATAGTCCATTTATCGAGAAAGACTTTAGGCTATATAACATCACGCTGCGACCAATAGGAGCGAAGCATCAGTGAAAAATGTTGCAAAAACGGGAACAAGAGCCTAAAAAATTAAAAATGCTGACGAAAGTCACTATTCCACGCGGACGAAGTCGCGAGCACAGCTAGTCTTTAATCATTTGCCTTATACATAAAGTTCAAAGTCTATTAAGGACATTTGACAGGTTTGTAGTCTGAAGTGCAGGCGTGTGCACCTATATCGTAGTAATTACCTGTCGTCGTCGGCGCCGGTGTCGCCGACGTCATCGAGCTCGACGGGCTCGTCGGCGTTGTCCATGCGGGACATGTGCGCGGCGAGGTGCGTGATGAGCTGCTCCTGCGACGCCAGCCGCGCGCTGCACATGCGGCACACGAACGTCTCCGACACGGACTCCGCCGTCGCCTTGCGGTCGCCGGCGTACGCCCGCGCGTCGAAGTGCAAGCTCTTCAGGTGCATGAAATAAGCGCACTTCTTGTACGTCACCTTCTTGCAAATAGGACATTCGAAAATCGAAGTTTCCTCCTTCTCCGGGCACACGTTGAAGTGCGAACTGTGTTCATAGTAATCTTCGAACGGCTGCCGACAGTACAGGCAGGGCACGGTCGCGTACCCGTTCTGCACGATCGGCTCCGACTTGCGCTTCTTGAGAACGGCGGCGTGCACCACCCTCATGTGCTTTTCGAGATTGTCGATAGTCTTAAATTTCGTTGTGCACATTTCGCAGTCTATTTTGTTAGTCGTCGACTTCGCGTCGATCGGCTCCAGGGTCACAAGAAGCTCCTTTCGCGGAGACACTTGAGGCGACTTCCCGCAAACGTCGTGATGCCTCTTCAGCATTATTTTCAGTTTGAACGTTTTCCCGCATTTTTCACAATTCAACTTGTCGTCGTCGTCGGTCGCGTCTCGCGTCGTATTCTTCGGGATGCTGACTACTTCGTTTTCGCCCAACTTCTCCTTTTTGGCCGAATGGACTCGCATATGTATGGCGCGGCTCTTGAGGCTGTGAAAGACTTTGTCGCAATCCGTGCACTTGTATTCATTTTTGAGGAGCGGCTCATCCGAGTCTGTTTCCGGCGGCGAGAACTGCGAGCCGTCGTCATAGTCGGAGTCCGCGTAGGAGTGGTTTACGCGCTGCGTGCGGCGCCGCTTGTCTGGCGCGCGCAGCTCGGACACGCGCTTGGTGGTGGGCGCGTAGTCGTGCGAGCGGCTGCTCACCGACGTGTTGTCGAGGCTCTCGTGGCTGCGCTTCCGACCCCGCGCGGCGGGCGTGGCGTTGCCTTCAGTGGACGACGACGGTTTGTTCTGACTCGACAAGTCGGTATGAGTGGAGAATGCAGAGTCGCTGCTTTGTCTGTTAGGAGGTGGTGAAGTGACAAAACCTAAAAAAGATCTTATTTGTTAGAGGGTTGTGTGTTGTTGTTGTTGGGTGAAAACAAATAAGGAGTTAAATTTTGAGAGGTCTCAGACTGTCTATATTTATTTTTTAGGTTAAGAGCGTTTACGCCGCACAAATTACTAGATATGTTTTTTTTTCATTAGTGTCGCTAGTGTGCGGCGTAAACGCTCTTAAGTTAGAGGCATATTTTTGTTTGGCCATTTGATTCTCATTATATTGAACAAAAAATTTCCATGTTAATGTATCTATAGTTCAAAAACATGATTAGTTCTTATTATCACAACATGCAAAATTTTCATATTAGATATAGGCATTTGAGTATACTTTTAAAAATACACATTATTGTTCTTTACCTGGCGGAGGTACATAGTTGCGCCGTAATTCCTGATCGGATCTTTCGCACTGCTGTTTAAATATATAAGCGCCACTGAGCTTTTGTATACACTCAGAGCAGATTTTGTCGGGCAGCCCATCTCCCTCATACACCTACAAAATTTGCAAGATGTACCCAAGGCAATAACACATGCAGCTTCTATGTGGTACATGATGAAGGTACAATTCAAAACATACTACACATTAGTTACATTTTAGTATTAGTAAGTATTTCAGTCTCCAAAAAAGACAAGAAACCAAATAAGTATTGGAAATCAAAAAGTCGAATTAAGAACCTATATTCCAATTTAACCAAATTTAAGCTTTCTTACAGGTATAATAAAATACATCATTGATCGTTGAATTCAGACAAAATATAACAATAATAATAAATTTATTGTTCACATAACAAACTTATTAATAGTTAAGGAAACCAATACTTATATAACCTTTAAACTATATATTATTTATATATTCTTATATAACTTATATACTATTATAACCAATCCTTTTGTGAATGATTGGTGACTGAAATTGGTTTTTTGAGCAAAAAATGCACCACATGTTACATTGATACAATTTGATTATGGTTCTCTGTAGCTACAGTACAGCCCAGGGACTTATAAAACTTACAAATTCTCCAAAAGTAAAGAAATAAACTAATGATTTGATCATTCATGAAATAACAGCAATATCAATGATTAGTATATTCTTACTACTGGAGTCAGTCAAAAGACTCAAAGTGTTTATTACTGATAATATAAGTACTAAACAAAAGTAAGATTTTTATTATGAAGTATTCATATTTAGGCATAGTTTCAATCAGGCCTTAAAAATCTTTTTTCCTCTTCCAACTACCTACGCCTCAAATTACAAATCCGTGGCTGTAAATTTTTCCCACAAAAACTTTGAACTAATTTACAAAAACTAGTAATAACTAGTGGAAACATACTAATTTATCAAGTTGTTATTTAGTTTTGTTAAAGTAGTTCGTAAATTGTTAAACTAAACAACTTTCCAAAAGAATAGAAACAAAAACCACATCATATGTAACACAGATTTATTATCTTGCATTTCTACACCTCGAAAGTTTCTTCTTTCATTTCGTGAAGAAGTAATAGCCGTAGATCAATTTCCGAGATGAAGAAGAGATACTATTATACTTACTTTCACTCGGGCACATTCCATAACCATCTCGGCCAGTTGCAAGGCATTGTCCACCGTGAAGATGGAATAAAAGTCGCCTAGCTTCAAACAAAGTCTGCATTTTCCCAGTTTGAGTGCCATATTGATTTGTTCTCAAAGACTTCATTGAACTCGTAACTTCAATCATATCTGCGTGGCAAAGTACCCCACATTACGTTTAGCAAACAAAATTGTATATTAAATGATAAAAACCTAATTTAGAATAAGAAAACAAAGTGAATTATACCTTGATTTACCGGCGTACACCATCTTCATTCACGTTCACGAATACGATCACCATCCCAGAACAAGCACGACCTAAACGACATTTGTTTGGGCTGCTGCGCGGCAGTGTTGCCATTTGCTAGTAGTTTCGTAACTTTATAAAACTACAATAATTAATAAAATCATTCCAATTTTACTTAGTTGATGATTTAGTGTAGTTAGTATAATTTATTAGCCAGAATCAAAGTATTCAAACTATCTCGCACATCTCATCCGGAATATTTAAACTAGTGTCTCAAGCGAATTGCCCCGTAGACACGTATACTCTTAGTCCATCTTTAAACCAGAGGTTACCATAGCTGTAAGCTCGCTCACTTCTCGTTGCACTAAGAATACAACCTCGCAATTGCCACTGCTTGGGTCGTCAACTCTAAAGTTGGCTACTAAATGTCCTCTTTGGTGGCGGAGTTGAACTCACTTCTTTGTCAAACGTACCCACCCATCCATTACCTCCACAATTCTACACAGCTAGCTTAGCTGGAGATATTGCATCTTGAATCTAGTGGGCGTCTCTACTAGTTCTTTAGACTAGTGCCGTGATTTTGAGTTGTTGATTTAGTTATGGATCCCAAGTCTATGAAGAAAGCGTAACAAGACGTGCCGCCGCGCCGCCCCGCCCCACCCAGCGCCGGATTAAGAGAACGAAGGAACAAAGAGTAAGAAACATTTATATTATGTCTAGCTATATTGCAGGTATAAAAATCACAAAAATAGTATTCTACTAAGAAATTGGTGGCTCGATACAGCTCAGCTCAGCTCGCCAGCCTGAACAAACCTTTAACATTTTTGTCGTTTCGTTTCACGCATTTCTTTAGCGATGTCGGTTGATGCCGGCCCTTAGAGCATTAATAATAATATCTGGTGAGGCCTGTTAGTTGAAGCAAGCAAGTATTAAAGCTATCTCACTCTTCTGGTGAGGTCGGACTTACTTTAGTTATTATTCTGAGGGTCGGACGGACCTACCTTTCTATAGGGTAACCCTTACTAATTTATAAAAATCAGGACTTTGAATAAACAAGAAAACTAATAATGTCCTAGAAAACAGAAAACTAACTTTAAATAAATATTATTTTGAATAGAGTTATAGATCTCATTAATGCAATACCAATTGATTTTATGAAACTTCGATATTTTTCACCTACTACGTGATAAAACTACTATACTACTACTATAGTTTTATCACGTAGCACGTCAATGCTTACATTCGGGTGACAAACGAGGAGAGCTAAAATTTTGCCATACAAATTCTTGTTTCATCAACGTGATCAAATTCTGAATAGTAATTTAAACTCGAATAAGGCACTCTGATCAGTGAGCCAAGCACTTATTTCTTTTTATCGTTGCGTAAAAGAGAAACATTGTATGGAAATAATCTTTGTACGTGCTTTGTACACAGTATTGGCAATAAATTAGCAAAACAATGGCTGCAACCTTATCATACACAGCTCAGTTTTGTGAGTATATTACCTCAAACTTTGCTTTACAAATCAAGCGAATTTGGGACTCGGGAGTTCTACTCATTCATTTCTTTTGATTAATTCTACCAAATGGAGACATAAAATGTGGACGACCGTTTTTGGGGGCAAAATAGATACAGTGGGATGGCCGCGTCGGAGACTTGGCGCTAGCATCGCTTAGAAACGACAAGTGTAGTCTATACTTAAGTGTGGTCGGTGTGGTCTGCGCAGCCTATGCTCTATGGTGCGCGAAACGTCAACGTCAGTTGGCTTGGCGCGTCAACGAACTGACTGGACCCTACGTTAGTATCTCTACCTAGTTTGTGCTGGTTGGACACACAAACTAGGTAGAGATACTAACGTATGCTGGACACATTTGAACGGGAGCGGTTGGAGAGTACGCACGCAGCACGCACGCGCAGAACTCACTTCGTTTCTAAAATCCATTTGCATCGGGCAACTGTTACTAAATATTGTAATTGTGATATTAAAATACCATTAAAGTGACTGTAAGGAATACGTGTGCGTTTTTATTTTGAAGATCCAAGATGAACTGTGTTATCGACTAATCCGAGTTTGCTCGACCGTCCTACTACAAACCAGCCTCTCCGCCGACATATATATATTTTTTATATTATAATATAAATTCGTTATTCGTTAACAATAATAATAACTATAAGTAATTGATAAAATAATATGCTAACAGAATGTTAATTTTTAGCTCAGTATGCTGATAGGAACAAAGTAAGCCCAACACTGAAGAATACTGCAGAAATGGTATAATTTTTCGACGATCTCTTGTCAAAAGAGGTTGTAATCGTGATTCGTAGCTGGCAGTCAGTATGTGTGACTGACGGATGTTTGAATATTATGATTGACGGGAAAAATAGAAGAGAATGAATGTCTCTTGATATTTTTCCACCTACGGTCTTGTTGTGATTTTTATGTAAATTTTAATTTTATTCTCAATATATTTTATCCACAATTTAACTTTGCGTATTATTACTCTTCTAGTGTAGGTAGAAGACAGTGATTACACCTGTAATCACAGGTTATGGGCAACAGCAGCTGATCAGCAAAGCAGTGCGATAGACATGTGAGAGGTGAGAGTGAAAAGTCACAACCCTGTCGGAAGCTTCAACTTCGGGATGTGGATTTCACGCAGAAAAGCTAGAAGATTTACGTAATTATAAAAGCTGGAAGTTTGACATGATATGCACATTAATGCATGACGACCTATGGAAATACGTAGAGAGCACGCCTATTGAGAGTGATACAGCAGGCCAAAGAGGAGTCCAGAAGGCATTCCGTAAAATATGTCTGTCGATAAGCAAGGACTGCAAGGTCCATGTAAGGTCATGCGAAACGGCGAAGGAGGCTTGGGAGGCCCTCCAAAAGGCATTTGAAGACAAAGGTCTAAACAATCGTTGCCGACTTTTAACAAAACTAGTAAGTCTCAAGCTTAATCAGTTTAACAGTATGGGAGCGTATGTAAACGAGCTATTGAACATTGCTCAGCAATTTCCTAGTTGCTTCCAAGATCTCCTGATCTTGGCAAGTTCATTGATGACGAGCTTTTAGCTGCAATTATGCTAGCATGACTCCCTGAGCAGTATATACCGATGAGACTAGCCTTAGAGAATACCAATATTACCTTGAGCACTGATTACATCAAAACCAAACTCTTACTAATGACTGACTATGAGGAGAGCAGTTCTAGTGCTGAGACAGCGCTGACAGCTAAGAAAAAGCACTTCAAAAAGAAACCACAAGAAAAAGCTACCAATAAGCATTGCAAATGTTTCATCTGTGAAGGCCCACATAAAATGATAGACTGTCCTGACAATCCTCGCAACAAGAAGCAGCAACGTGCACATGTTGCCACCGCTCTGGCTTCCAAAGAAGAAACGAAATGGGATCCTTAGGCAAAGGAAGCAATATTCGTTGGGTACAGCGAGACCACGAAAGGATACAGGTTGTTCGATTCTGAGAAGAACCACATCTACATCTCAAGAGATGTGAAGTTTTTTGAAAACCAAATGTATAAGAAAACTGAGAATCAAAGAGTTTGTGTATCTGAGGTTTGAATCTGAACCCTCAGACGATGATGGAGAAGGTGCAGGTGAAGAAGATAATCAAGCTGACACACAAAATTTTGAGCTACATGAACTTCAAGATGACGTTCACGAGCAAGAGCAAGATAGTGAGCCTGATTTTCCATCGGAACTTGAGGAGTCTAATAATAGAGTACCTGATCATGTAGATGTACAGCAAGTTGAGGATAGAGCTGCTACATCTAACGAGGAACCTGCAAACGAAGTTCAAGAGAGAAGGTATTCTGTTAGAGAAAGAAGGCCGCTTGCAAGATTTGACGACGATGTCTTGTACAATGTAGAAGTGTCTGACCCACTCACAGTGGATGAGGCATTGGTAAGACCAGATGCCAAACTATGGAAGGAAGCAATCCAGGAGGAGTTGGATGCCCTGAAAAGAAACGGAACGTGGACTCTAGTGAAGCCTAACCAGTCAAGCAACTTGATTGATTCCAAATGGTTCTTTAAAATCAAAAAGGAGGCGGGGAATAAGATCCGGTACAAGGCTCGCCTGGTCGCAAGAGGCTTCAGTCAGCGGAATAGACTACACGGAGACGTTTTCACCAGTTGTACGACACAGCACACTGAGGATGCTGATGGCACTAGCTGTGCAAAAAGGACTCAAGTGTGATCACATGGATGTCCAGACGGCATTTTCGAACGGTCACCTAACGGAGAAAGTTTATATGAGACAACCGCCTGGATTTGAGGAGGAAGGGAAAGAGAATCACATATGTCTCCTGAAGCGTTCACTTTATGGCTTAAAGCAAGCGCCGCGTTCATGGAATCAAAGACTACACAAGGAGTTGATTGATTTAAAGTTCAAACAGTCTGAATGAACCGTGTGTGTACACACGAACAAATGGCAAGTCTATTATAATACTTGCAGTATATGTGGATGATATACTGATTTTTTGGAATGATTTACAAGAAGTGAAGATGGTGAAGAGATACCAAGATGATGAGATGTCCAAATTTAAAATGAAGGATTTTGGTAAAGCTGAACTAGTGTTGGGTATCAGAGTGACTCAAGAGAACATAATTTCCGTGGAGTATCGAAGATTGAATGTAGGTCAGAAATATCTTCGTTATGCAATGAGTTTGGCGAATCCGATCTCGTACAAGTGTAGCTGGTAGATTTCATTGCAGCCTAAAACAGAAAAACTATTATTGAAGACGCAGTCGAGTCAAAGTCAAAGTACAGTATAACCTATCCTCATCCGGTTTCCCATTCAAGTAAAATTCAAATCACCGTAAATAATTAAGACATTCGTACACCTAACATTTAATTTTAAAGTTAAATAAGTTAATACTTGAAAATAAGGTACAGCTCCTTTTGTTATTTTCGATAATCCTTTGTTGGTCCTATATAAATCTCCTGGTTTAAAATGTATTGAACATACTCTACTATGTTTTATAGGTATTCAGTAATTTTCACGCCTTTGATTTCGAACCACCACAAGCCATTTATGCTTCCACAATTTGTCTTGAGGAAAGCTGTAAAATAATTTCTACAATTATCTAAGATATTTTTTTTGTAACTATACTAGACCATACGGATTTAACTTTAATATACACCTTTAATAATTAAACACTCTTGCCCTCATATTTTATTTCTTATGAATATTATTATGCTGAACTTACATCATTGACAACGTATTATTGTAGACATGCAGTCTATAATGTCCCTCCCGCACATGTTATGTACTCTATAACTCTATCTCAATCACTCAAAAATGTCCGGAATGCACAACAAAATCACAAGAATTTTCTTTAAAAATATACTTTTGGTGTACTTACGCATGAAAAGTATCCCATGTGTCTTGTTTTTACGCCTTGAGTGATTCGTGCACTGAAGAAATGCACAGGAAGGAATTTTTTGCGTTGGACTCGATTTAGCAGGACCGCGCGCAGCTAGCGAGTAACGTATCTTCCTCTTTTTTGTTTTAATCTAAGAGGAAAACCACTGAGACAAGTTGTATCTGAAAAATCGCCACATCACAATTTCTGGGATGAAGCTGTACAAAAGCTTAAGAATATATATTTTGTTGATAATGAAGGCAAAGATAAATGTATACCTTCATTGAAAAATTGCATAACCACGATAAAAAGTTATCAAATGTTGTGGCAATTATTTTTGTGTAAAAGTATAAAACTTCTACGCGTTCGTGCTTATAATTTTAGAAATAATGATCCGAATTGCCACACTTTTAAAAGGTGCCATTCGCTCTTTAATAATTACCCAGATTTATCAAATTCCATTCCGAATCATACAATTTAATTGTGAAGAGGATTCAGCTGAAAAGCTGTTGAAATTAAAGCTTTATTTGCTGCAAACAAAAATGACAATTATTTAGAAAATATTAGTTCACCTGAATCCTCTGAACAACATAGAACAACATTGCCGGCAACCGCAATCCGGAGAGGTTAATGATTCATTCGCGTGCTTACACGACACCCGATCCGACCCGAACCCTTCGGAGAATCTATTAGGGCACGGGGAAACGCACTTATAAGTGTGTGATGCCGTTCCCTCTAGAAAACCTCCGAAGGTTATTCGTTTCACACGGCTTTTTCAACCTGCACCCTTCTGACATACCGGGTGGTGCTCTCCCAATTGAGCTATCGTGGTTTTAATCAGCCCGCCGAAAATATTCAACACTATTTACTTTTTTACTTTGAAAGCCAAAGGCGCCCATTCAATGTCAACAATTACCGTCATTAACATCCGATCATTATATATAAGAAGGCAAGCTATTTATAAAATGTTTTTGTTTTGTTTATGAAACAAAAACACAAATCCTGCTCGTGGAATTTATTTCAACATTTACCTATGTTTTTGTAATTTGTATGCAACAAAATTTGCGATAAAAATTATATTAACGAAACAAAAACATTTTACGTAGTTTTATTGAAATTCCATTGCGTACCTACTATTATTTTTCATGAATTCTTGGCAAAATACTCTTTTTTAGTCTATCTATGGTACGATCCTCTAAAAAATAAAGTTGGCAACACCGTTTTGTATATTTATTAACTCTGTTCCTGTGTTTTGAATCCTAAAGAAAATTGTATGTCTATGAACGTTATTATCTCTACTTATTCGTAGTGTTAAATTCTCTTTGAGTTTGTGTAAATGCGACCATGCGTTAGCATCCTATAATAAGTTGTTTTAGCACCTACAAAATAAGGAGACTCCATATTGCCTTGATCGATAATTGTGTTGAGTGTTGTGCTCTAAAATCCATAAACTAGGTACCCTTTGTATATAATCAAAGGTACCATGTACCTACATTATTTTCTTCCTATCACAAATCACCCTGAAAAATGACAGACTTGAAGTAATTTTAAGAAAAAAATTGTAAGAACCAAAATATTGTTGAGCAAGTGTTTTCATTCGTCGTAATCATTATGTACAGAGCATCGGGCTCCAATTTATTCGGACAGTGGTTACAGGACGATCGAATTATATCAGACTTTCGTTTGATAACACAATGTAGTAACAGTATCATTCCTTTAAATTCCGCTACATTGATCCACTTAAGCTGGTCTTACAATATATTTAGATTTGATAAGGCTTTTTATCTCTCGGGAAATTGTAATGGTAAAGATAACCAAATCGTAAAAGTAGATTTACCAGAAGAATGCAACACAGCTGAATTTGACACAAATCTTACTATGATCGGTAATGACTACAATCTTATATTAGCTGATAAGAAGTCCAGCACCTTGTGGATAATGGATTTGCAAAAAGAAAGTTTTACAAAAAAAGTGAAACTAAATATAGAATCATCATTAGAAAACAGTTCAAAAAGAGTACGGCGAGAAACCCACATTTTCAAATTAGCTCTAACAAATAACTCCTGTCTCTGCTTGACTACTGATGGAAGGGTGTACAGTGGTCTCCTTCCAAGTCTGCTGGACACAAACCATTGTGTCGGCAAAGCCTGTGATATAAGATGTGGTTATGAACACTATATGTTGCTTACTGATGCTGGCAGAGTTTATACTTGGGGAAATGGAAGGTGGGTATTTACTGCATTTTTATTGTTTTACGTAATGAAATGAAATTGTGCTTAATATAATTGTTTCAATTTCAGGAGATTACAGTTAGGTCATGGCACTTTAGACAATTTAGATACTCCTACAGAAGTAGAGGCATTGGCTGGTATTAAAATAACAAGAATAAGAGCAGGTGGTTGGCACTGCTTGGCTCTCAGTGAGTTCGGAGACTTGTACACGTGGGGGTGGAATGACACTGGCCAGCTAGGAGTGCACTACCCTGATACTAAAGGAGTTTTGAACAGGGAAGGGCTTAAAAGTTATCCCCTACCTACATTAGTAGACATTTTAGATGAAAATGAAGAGGAAGTCAATATGAATGTGAAGGATATTGACTGTGGTTCGAAGCATACAGCAATAATGCTCGAAGATAATTCAATATGGACTACGGGCTATAACAAATATGGACAATTGGGCTTTTCACCAGACCTTAATCCAACAATAAACTACTTTAAACAAGCATTTTTATGTAAAAATGATTCCACTATTAGGTGTGGACACTGGTCTACTGTTTTGATCAGTGATAATCCTGAGAAGTTTTCATAAAAACATGTCTTTTTTTATGTATAGTAGTGCAATATTGTAGTAGAATTGTGCAATATTAAATGAATAGTCTAAAGAGCTTTCTTATTTCATTATTGTTTATTATTTTCTCTACCTTATTATACATTTTAGCAGAAACAGGTATTAGTCTTATTAAAAATTTAATATTAGTTAAATTTCCCATCTGTTCACTATTTGCCATCAAACCAATTTTAGAGACAGTGTATCCCAGTAGTCCCCTCTAGCCTTTCCCCCTTGGGGGACAATTGAATCAATAAAACCGAAAAGGCTTCATAAACCCCGATCTCTATTAGACTTGGGTAGTTCCTGAATGAGTGATAAAAAGGAAGTTTCCATTTTTAAATTTTATTTTTTTAAAATTGTACTAAACTTGTAATAAAGTCCATTGAATTTTTTTTTAATTACTTTTCCTGTCCGCTTTAAAACTTCTTTTCGCGCGGCCGCGCTACAACCTCGTGACGTCACAAGTCTCGCGCGCGACTCGAGTCGAGTGTAGTCGTCGATGCGCGGTCAGCCGGTCGGTTATTACTTTTTGTTTAGATCAAGACGGAACGGATATTATCTTTGTGGAATGATTATGGAAACCGTGCAAACTGATGCTAAAGTACATTATAAATATTGATGGTATGCCGAGTTTAAGAGAGGAAGAACTTCAACTAAAGACGACTCGTGCTCGGGACGCCCTACGACGGCAATTACCGAAGAAATGATAAAAAAAACTTGAAAAAATTGTTTTGGCAGATCGTCATGTTACTGTTCGTTTTGTAGCTGAAGAACTAAAGATTTCGATAGGAAGTGTCCATAGTATAATACACTAGCGACCCGCCCCGGCTTCGCACGGGTGGGATGCTGATACACGCAACCGCTATGTCCCTGCATTTTAAATCTGTAATATCTTCGAAAATTTTCATTTAAATGACATGCTGTAAAAGGCCATATTGATCTATATTTAACGCACAATGTACTTAAGGTGCTTAATTGGATAAGGATTAATGCTGTATTGCTTAAAATCGCTTCGTAAATAAGCCATTATTTCTCGAAAAAGTAAAGGATAAAAAATGATTATTTTGGGTTATCCCTAAGAGCTATCTCTTAGACATATACCATCGCGGACCTTTTTGTAGACCTTTTCAAGGTATACAATACTGTAGTACATTATTTTGATCTATCTCATAGGGTTCAGCCAGCGTTTGCAATGTAAGCTCAAAAAAATGTGAAACCTCTAAAATTATCAGTGTTCTCTACTATATTATGCATGTATTTATACATATAAACATACCTCTTGAATCACTCTATCTATTTAAAAAAACCGCATCAAAATCCGTTGCGTAGTTTTAATACATACATGTATAAATACATAGGGACAGCGGGAAGCGACTTTGTTTTATACTATGTAGTGATGAACATTTGGACATGAAAAAAGTTGTGTTGTTTCACCAATATGCGATGACTGCTATCCAAGATGCTGAATTTGAATTGATGGAACATCCTCCATACTCACCTGTCCTTGCGCCTAGTGATTTCTACCTGTTCGCGGTTAAAATAACAACTAAGAGGTCACAAATTTGGCAATGATGATGAGGAAGTGATTGCCGCCGTACATGATTTTTTAAGCGATCAAGATGAAGATTTTTTTCAAGAAGGGAATCTTAGGATTAGAAAAACGATATACCAAGTGTATAAACCTCAAAGGTGATTATGTCAAGAAATAAAATAACAATAAATAATATATATAGCTGCTTCGTATTCATTATCACTTTTTATTGAACACCCCTAGTATATCTAAATAATATATGTTAATGTAGAAATATCGATATCGATATTTTTGTTTATTCATTTTTTACCACCTAGTTCCAGAGACTTGAAATCACTGGGCCATAAAATATAAATAAAACAAATCCCTGGAGGCAGCGAGATTTTGCCGGCTCGTTCTATACATATACTTACCTACCTATAAGTGTTTCGTTAATAAAGAACAATGGCAAATATCCATACTAAAAATTGTCTGATATAAAATATGAGCACATAAACAAAAAATATGTCTTAAGATTTAGCGTTACTTGTAGATTCTATAAGTAAAGTTATTTTCATCTGAGAAAGCCGGAAAAAAAGATATTGTGGTTTGATTTTTGGTTAGGCTAGGTTAGTTTTTTTTTTTTAATTATGACATCCAACAAGACTGATACGAATTTGTCAGTTTCAGTTCAGTGTCAAAAGTAACTTAGTCTAAAGTGTGGGTCATATAGAAATTTGTAGGTATATACGCTCCGTATATACCTACATACAGCACTTAGACTCTCCAGTCTAAGTGCTGTCTCAATTTTAAGTTTATGCAGTTGTGGACTTAAAAATTAAATATGTGTCGCATAGCGGTAAAGAATAATATTAACAAAAACCGAAAAAAAACAAAACAACCAACTGAGAAAGAGTGCGGAGCAATCTGTCCGTTTGTTATCTCTGTCAAAGTGATAGGTAGATAGGGCAGGACTTCACTACAACTTGATTCTATAGTTATAGTATCGATACATCACAGTAATTGGTTATTTTAACTCATTACAAATACGGTAGATGCTTGAATGGCATTAAAGCGGCTTCTACAGACACCAATCACCATTAATATGGTTGGAACAAGAAACTTACTTACTGCTTTGAGGGTGGAAATCAACTTTCCATTGATCAATAACGTTCAATTGAATATTAAAGTCGATATAAAATAATTGTATTCACATCCCGATTTTTAACATGTCTGATGGATTAAAAAAAAACACATCTTTGATATTCTTTTAAAAAACTCGATTTTATTTACTCGATATTTGTAAAAACGTGCGAAAAACAATAAATTCGTTTGGTGTAAATAACATTATTGGGCGCTTTCAAAAAGTCAGACAATTTTTTGCCATTGTTCTTTAAGGAACAATATGTTTTATTTATGTTTATATTATCAATGGTGAATGAAACTAAACTAGGCGGGAGTACCTACACCGATTTACCTAAAACGAATAAAAGCTGCAGCAAACTGATGAGATTATTTCTTGTGATGATTGTTACGCGGTTGATTAAAATCATTATGTAGGACTTAGTAGGTAGGTAAATTACGTTGAAAGTTTTACTCCTCTGACCTCTCTGCACTTGTGTACAGTGGTTGCATTGTTTGCCAGAAAATCCAAAACCATAACCATGTTGACTATTGGTAAATTATTAAACTGTCCAAACACAAATCCACTCTCCATCTTCTAAATTTTACTTTTATCACGTTATTACTTACCTAAAAGATGTTTAATATAAAAAATATATTTTAACACAGACACACACGCCGCGTTCCATGTACTTACTTTGACCAACAAACAACGAACGAAACACTCAAAACAGCCGCTAAGCGCTTTCCGCCCTACCCGTACCGTTGACTCGACGAGACTTGTGACGTCACAGAGCAAATGCTCCGAGCGCATTTCAAAATTCGTTAGGGATTCAGTAAAAGTTGATTCATTTTGTCATTTTTCAAGTTATTGAAATAACTCTCATCATATTTATAATTTCATTGCCTTTCAATTTATATTAGTATTTTTTATTTTTGTAAAAATGGAAACTTCCCTATTGAAGTAGTTTACATAGCTAGTCCGTAGTATGTATCACTCACTCACTCTAGTGCAAAGCAGGAGGTCAATTCTATTAGAAAACTGCAACTGCACGTTTACGCCTGTCATTTGTGGCGTGTAGGAGTAGTGCCGTGGAAATAGACGTATTCTATTAAAATTCTCTGCACCACAACTACACTACAACTGCGCGTCTACTACACTACAGCTGCACGAATCCTGCAATAAAACTAAAAGAACTAATGTCACAATTCGCTAAATACGTAAAATGCTTATAATACGCTGTGCAAAAGTTGCTCACGATCTACTTCAATAAACCTGCACAAAAACTGCACCAATACTGCTGTCATTACTACACAAATGTCAAAATATTTTAATGGAATACGATTATTTTGCAGTAAACGTGCAGGTGTAGTGCAGTTTTGTTAATGGAATACCTATTTGCGTTACTTCTCCGTCCCTGCAACACTACGGCAGCAGCGCTGCTGATATACCCTCCAACCCCTCGAGTATCTCAGTAAAGGTGTGGGGCTTTACTAAGTCCTAGGGCTGAATTCTTGAGAGAATTTGAAAAGTGAAGTTGCACTGTTTTATTTCATTTGCCAACACTCATGCGCACTTACGAACACTTAACGGTTAATAATCCACCATTATTTCTCATTAATATTCGACTTAACACAAATTTTACAAAGTAAAACAAAACCGCAGACATGACACTTCACTTTCCCGCCAAGAACCGATTCTACTACGGGTACGTATAGCTTGTAGATATCCTACTAGCCTCCAGAAAAAATGATAGACTAGTGTTGTAAACTATATATCGTCAGCCCCACTTGCATTATTATTAGCTCATCCATCGTCGGCTATATTGTCTGTGGTCGACGGTAAAGATTGATTTAAAATCACAAAATAACAATATATATCCCTCTTACAAATAAACAAAGTTTAAGCTTGGAATAGTTTAACTTTTTAAACTATCATGATTCATGGTCACTTACATTAGAATAATAGTAGGTACATTATTGCAGGTCGAGTATGAGTTTGAAGGCTGAGCCGTAGGCGAGGACTTCACTAATACGATACAGGCAATTGCCATTTTTGCCGAGGCATATATAGTGCTTTTCTCAAAAGAATGCAGAAAAGTAAAACATACTCTTTATATTATAAATTTAATTTAATTAATATTAAAACTTACATTAGTCATATTGGTGCAATTACTAAAAGAAAATGTTATTGATTTCCCCGGTACATTTATGTTTGTTTGTTGAACTTCTGATGAGGTTTGCAGGTGGGCATTGGATGTAGTGGTAGATGGCTGAATATGCTGTTTTGAGGTGGATGGCTGTGGACTTAGATGTTGGCAAGTGGCCAGAGATTATGTTTCCGAATTAGGTTGCAATGTGATGTTTTGATTTATTTTATTATTTACTAGCGGCCGCTCGCGGTTTCACCCGCGTGGTTCCCATTCCCGTTTCGGGATTAAAAGTATCCTATGTTCTAATCCAGGTTATAAACTATCTGTATGCCGAATTTCATCCAAATCCATCCATCCGTTGCAGCGTGAAGAAGCAACAAATATACACACATACATACACACAAACTTTCGCATTTATATTACTAGTGTGATAGTCTGACTAATGAAAGGTGGCACTAGAAAAGAGCGGCAATTTCAAAAATCTTTTAGGTGTAAACATTGAATTTCATGGAAAAATCCATCTTGATACTTTTATTTTTTTACAGAAACAATGTAAACAATTATAAGTTATGTTTTAGTATGTAAGCTATTGTTGACAGCCATACAGCCCGTTGACAGACGAACGGACGGACGGCAGGACAGACGGACGGACGGACGGACGGACGGACAGCGGAGTCTTAGTAATAGGGTCCCGTTGGCTCCCTTTGGGTACGGAATCCTAAAAAATATATTACATACCTACACTCAGACTCACAGATAATAATATAAACGAAACCCTTACATTCTTAAAACGTATCCTTTCTCATTTTGGCGATAGACATCATGCTTTTATATGACTCTAGTTGTAAATTTTTCTAGATTAAAATATAACAAATAAAAGAAAATAATATTATTGTATATTTTTTATTCCTTTTAGGAAATATTTTTTGTCGCCTTAAAAGCATTATATCATAATTATTGTATCTTAACATCATTCAAGAGGATTCATAATCAATCCAGCAAGATATAATGGAATCCGAATCGTCATGTTCGTCACTGCTGTCTTCCCCAACATTAATTATAAACCTTTGTTGCTTTATTGTCATTAATAAAATAAAATAAATAATACACTGGGCCGCAAAAATTCCGGGTCGCTTATAAAAAGTGTGATAGTTTCTTAACTACACAACACAAACTAGTGAAACTGTAGTATGTTATAGATGACTGACTTATACATAAAAAAAATACATAACACGTTTGTAAACTGTATAATTTTATTTAAATACTAAAAAATACAAAAAAAAACACTTTTAACTTTTGACAACAAAAATATACAACACAGTTAATCTGCAAAATGAAAGCTTTTCTGTAAATTTAATATCTTGTATTTCCTCCACGAGCCAGTATCGATTCATTAAGACGATGTGGCATGCTGTAAATCGAATTTCTAATACGGTTTTGGTCTATGTTTGACCATTCTTCTACTAGCGCACTTCTTAACTCACGTAAGTTAGCTGCAGCTGGAGAGCGTTGTTTAACGCATCTCCCGAGCTCGTCCCATAAATGCTCTATGGGATTTAAGTCTGGGCTGCGAGCTGGCCACTCCATGCGGGTGATACCGACGTCTTGAATATACGCGTTGACCAAATGTGTTGTATGTGGTCGCGCATTATCGTCCATAAAAATGGAATTTGCGCCCATATTCACCAAGAAAGGACCAGCATGCTCATTTAAAATCTCCTCTACATATCTGGGAGCTGTCAGAGAACCGTTTTCTATAATTACGAACTCCGTACGATCCTCTGAAGATATCCCAGCCCAAACCATTATTGATCCTCCACCGAATGGCACCTTTTCCTCAAAACACGTTTGACAATAACGTTCATTGGGTCGCCTATATACTCTTCGTCTCCCATCGTGTGCGAATAAACAAATCTTGACTCATCGGAAAACATAACCCTGGACCAATCTTCATCTGTCCATCCGACGTGTTCTCGAGCAAACCGCAACCTGGCAACTCGATGTTCTCTGAGCAATTTAGGGCCATTTGCTGGCCTATAAGGCTTTATATCAGCTTCCCGAAGTCGCCGCCGGATCGTGTCAGAGCTTACATTGTTGTGGTGAATTTCTTGAAGGCTATTTCGGACCTGAACAGCCGTGAGATGTCGATTTCTTAACATAGTACTCACGATGAATCGGTCTTCTCGTGTAGTTGTACACCTTGGCCTGCCATTCCCTGGTCTCCTGATGTTCATGCCGGTCTCTTGAAATCGCTGGAGTACTCTTTGGACCGTGGATAAAGATACACCTACTGTTCTAGCAGTACTCCGCTGACTGCTTCCTTCTTGTACCATGGTGATAATTCGTGTACATTCTTCAGTAGATAACGACATGTTGGTGCATGGTTGATGCACAAAATACTGTGACCAGCCAAAAAAACTGTTTATGACGACAGCTCGGTTTGAAAAATAAGCGAGAAAATTTTCTATTCCAAAAATTTTAACTTTGATATTTTTCAAAAATCGGAATTTCTTTTTTTGAAGCTGTAACTTGTTCAAATGCAACCTCTTTTGATATGTATAATAAGCGTCAGAAATCTGCCTATAATATATTATTTATACGAGGGATCTATGTAAATAACTTTGGGAGATATCGCGGTTTTTCTAAATGACCCGTTATTTTTGCTGTCCAGTGTATAAAAATAAATAAATAAATAATAATATAATAAAATCACAATCAATCTTATCAACAGATAAAAATAAAGTATCAAAGATTGTTGATCCAAACACAAAAACTAACCTTAAGCGTGGCAATTTCATTTAATTGTTGTATTTTCAACTCACAATTCGAGTTTAAATCGCTCTTCACATCTTTGTATTTATTTATCATAGTGAAAAGTAGTTTTCTTGTGGTACTTTTAATTGGTTTCGCCATTATTTTTCGCAATTTATTGAAAAACGCTATGCACCAGACTCGTAATTCGTAACTTCAAAGTGATAGTTGTAATGTTGTCATACTTATACTTCAAAAAATAGCGAGGGACTCGATTCATTAGACAGACTCTATCAGTTTTGTTTTCGATTGATCCTCAATGTAGCCTAGAATGATAAAAGAGATCCAATCAAAGAGTATTTAATAACCCCAGCACGCCGTTTCATACAACATTACTGGAGCATTGTAATGTTCCAAATTCAAAAAACGCTCCTGCAATGGATTTGATTTTCTTTGTCCGTAAATTCCTCAGAATAATAAGGTAAATTCCTCAGAATAAAACTATAAATTCGATACTTCGCGTGTTCTTTTTTTGAAATAATGACAATATTTCCATGCATGTTTGAGAAAATATTATTAACGGGATGTTATTAACATGTTTTTTGTTGTGTTTGAGTATCCAATATCTCGGCACAGTTGCATGCGCTATGATCACGGATGTACTGAAGTTATTGCGGGTGGGTGATTATGAGCAGACAAAACGATCTACCCTCTTCCTTAGTCGTTTTTTGCGCTCGATACTCGTACCACTGTCTCCTAAGTCACTATTCACTCGAACTTGTTCTCGACACACTACACTGACCGTATCAGATCGCAAAACGGCACTTTTGTTCTTTTTGCGGTCTTTACATAGGCTAATCACTGGATTCCAGATACGCGACAGTTTAAACCCATCTTCGCTATTGAAATTTTTGTATTTTGTAATTTCAATCGCTTCTCTAACCAATCTAGGTATGTAGTGACGTTCTGTTGAAATTATCTGGGGGTTATAAAACTCAATCCAGTGATTAGGTTAGGATTAGGACCCGATTGGATCAAATGTACAGCAATGGCCGATTTTTGCGTAGGTATCGTTATACGTTACGTTACGGCTACTGTACGTTTTGTTTGGCCAATGTAGGAGCTACCACAGCTGCAATCGATCTTATACACACAGCGGGCTTTTCTAGGAAAAAGCTGTCTTTTGGTGACCGTAGACATTGAGACCCATTTCTAAAAGGAGTGAAGATGGTGTTAATTGAGTACTTATTGAATACATTTGAGACCTTGTCTGTCACTTCTTTCATATACGGCATAAAAAGCGACTGCCTTTCTACCCTGAAACTATCGTGTTTGGCTTTGTGTCTAGATGGTAACAACTTTCCCTTGTATCCGTTCTTCTGCAGAACATGCCGGACATGGGATAACTCCTCGTGCAGTGTTTCATCATCGCACAAGTTGTAAGTCCGGTTGGTCAGCGATGACACTACAGAGTTTAGATGTTTTGGGTGGTGATGAGAGGTTGCATTGAGATAGCGATCTGTGTGTGTAGCTTTCCTATATACAGAGTGACCAAGTGAATCGTCATCTCGTACTCGCATCTTGGTGTCAAGGAAAGCCAAACTCCTATCTTCTTCCATTTTGTAGGTGAATTTTATTTTAGGATGGATACCATTTAGAAACGCCTAATAGACATCGTGCCGACCACCAACTAATATACAAAAAAATGTCATCGACATACCTTTTCCACAACCTAATGGATACGGGTGCAACGGCGATGGCCCGTTCTTCGAAATGATCCATCCAAATATTTGCAACCACTGGAGAATTCATTCATTCAATTTAACTAATTCGGAAGAGGTGATGTTGGGTATCGGCAATTTTGCATATCGTAATGCCACGGCAATATCTTACCTTAAAACGTCTGCCTCCTTAGATGGTATGTTGATACGACGGATGCTTTCTTCGACCGATCCAATCACCTCTTCATAAAGAATGCGTCTAGGTAATGTAATAGGTGTAATGGCTGTATAAGATCGATTGCAACTGCGGTAGCTCCTATATGCTCCAAATAAAACGTACAGTAGCCTGCCGAATTAAGGAGCATATCAAAGCTGTAAAGAATAACGATACGCAAAAATCGGCCATTGCTGTACATTGATCCAATCGGGTCCTAATCACTGGACCCCAAGATAATTTTAACAGTGCCGTTTCGCGATCTGATACGGTCAGCGTAGTGTGTCAAGAACAAGTTCGAGTGAATAGTGGCTTAGGAGACAGTGGTACGAGTATCGAGCGCAAAAAACGACTAAGGAAGAAAGGGTAGATCGTTTTGTCTGCTCTTAATCACCCACCCGCAATAACTTCAGTATATCCGTGATCATGGCACAAGCAACTGTGACGAAATATCGGATACTCAAACACAACAAAAAACATGGTAATAATCCCGTTAATAATATTTAAGTTATTCAGTGTTTCATTTATGTATCAAAATTTTGAACCGTATGATGTGAAGAGTGAAATTATTTGTAAGAGGGACTACAAATAATTTCCCTCAATAATCAAATAAATCAAAGTCGACTTGACGAAATGCCAATTGCGGCCTACAGTACGTAAACAATCAATAGATACGTTAACCCGTGACCAAGTGCTATTTAACGCCATTACTTTGCTGTTTCCTATAAGTAATTATTCCAATGACGAAACAGAAGTCGCTCTGTTTCTAATGCTAATTTAGCTATTATTGATAATCACAAAATTACTTACTTTATCTAAAATTAGATGTTGTTTATTTTATTTTAATTAATAAGACAACCAACAAGATTAACACAAATACAAACAAAATTCACAATAATTCAAAATAATTGTTTTCGTACAAAATTGGACTTAAGCTAAATGTCTCTTTGTTGAGTAGAAAATTATTGAAATCTTTTATCATGTGTTATTGAGTATTGCTACCGTTACCGGATTCCGGATACCGTGGCATGACTCACAGTTTGGTTTCAGGGAGGGCCTGTCAACCGAGTGTGCCATTTTATCACTTAAATATACTGTTGATTACTATACCAAGAGAGAAACACCGGTGTATGCTTGTTTCTTAGACCTGTCGAAGGCCTTTGATCGGGTGTCATACAATGTTCTCTGGTCAAAATTAAAGGAGGTAGGCATATCTCCTGAAGTAATTGGTATATTTTCACATTGGTATAGTAAGCAGCAGAATGTGGTAAAATGGGCGAACTACCAATCTGATGAATATGTTCTAATCTGTGGGGTGAGACAAGGTGGACTGACTTCACCCAGATTATTTAACCTTTAAGTAAATAAATTGATTGAAGAGCTGCGAGATTGATGTGTGCTGTGATTGAGAGATGCTACTCAGCATGAATGTAGGATGTCGCATTGATAACATAAGTGTTAATAATATTAGTTATGCAGATGACATGGTGCTGATGAGCCCTTCGATCAACGGTTTGAGAAAACTATTGGACCACTGTAAGGACTATGCTGAGCGACATGGCTTGAGGTACAACGAAAAGAGAGTTTCTGTTATTTAAACGTAATAAGGAGCCTGCCTATATACCACCAATCTTTCTAAACGATGTACCTACCTCTGAGGCGCGTTGCTCAATTACGGTACCTTGGTCATATTGTTACTGAGAATTTAAAAGATGTGGATGACATTGAAAGGGAACGCAGGGCGTTGTCGATAAGGGGTAAATGTTGGCTCGTAGATTCATGAGGTGTACCGTGTAAGGCGTCAGTAAAGATAACACTTTTCAGAGCATACTCTCAGAGTTTCTACACCTGTGGTTTATGGACTAGCTTTACCCGGAAATCGTATAGTGCCCTACGAGTCCAGTATAATAATACCTTCAGGGCCTTGTTGCGGCTTCCTCGTTTTTGTAGTGCGTCGGGTATGTTCGCGGATGCACATGTCGATGATTTTTTTGCCATCATGCGCAGGAAGTCATCGTCATTAGTGGGCAAGATAAGAGGAAGTAGCAACACGATCCTGAAGATGATAGCTGACAGGATGGATGCAGCTGTCTTCCGGAGGTTCACTGAATTGCATGTTTTACATGTAAGCCAGTGAGTCTTCGGGATGTTTTTGCGTTGTGTTTGTTATTTTTAGTTACTAACATTTAACATTTTTTAAGTCTTTTTGTTACTAACATACTCTACTTTACTCTACTTTATTATATTTTTATTTATGTAATGGATTTTAATTATAATGTAATTTTAATAATCTAATGTAATTTTTAATTTTATTGTTTTTGAATTTTGTCAATTGTGAATATGGACCATGGTCTGAAATAAAAGTATTTTTATTTTATTGAGTTTTCCAGAATAGTCTCCATTGCAGATTGCATTCTTTTTTTTTCAACTTTTACCGACATCGATCGATAGCACATCCATCCAAGATCCAACACTACCTAGGGCTGGTTGCTGGCTGTGTGGCTGTCTGTCGTTCGTCTGTCAGACTGTCAGTCCAGTCCAAGTAGGTACCGTATTGTTGTTGTTTGGCTATAGGTAGGTATTAGTAAACCGATTATTGATTTTCTTCAATTTCTATTTTCTGGTACCGGGATCTACGTCATAAGTCAAAGATGAGTTGTATTAATTTTGCTGTACCCGTTTAAAGGAGTCAGTCTGTTTACTTCATTCACATTGTGCGAGTAAAGTTGTCGGTGCATCGGGTGTACTCCACTGCAAGATTCTTTGTGTTAGCCTGAAAAAGCCTGTTTACAACAATCTGGTCTATCTTTACAAGAAAATTAAGTAACTTAATTTTGATAAAATGGGAGAAGAAGCTGAGCATTACTTGAATTTAGCGAGGCAGCTGACGTCTAGTGGCAGCTACAGTAAGGCATTTGATTTTTACTTATTGGCCTTCGATAAGAATCCAGATATTAGAGAAGTACTAGAATTAGAGTTTCGGGATGCTTTAATGCGGTTCAACGAAGTTCAGGTACGCGCCGGTAAGATGGAAGATATTTTTGCCAATTTCGGTAAAGCAATTAGTGTTTACCCAAGCAGTTATAACTTGATGAATGACATTGGCAAGTACCTATACAAGTTCAGCTTCTACACAGAAGCTTGGGCTCATTTCGAGAAGGCTTTGAAATTAGATGCTCGCTTTGTCAATGCTGAAAAAAATATAAACTCAATTAAAAATCTTTTACTTGAGAGATGGCATTTTCGTATGTTGAATGATAATATCCGTAATGAAGCCTACTATAATGCTATAAGCGAGTGTGTTATTCGTTTCAAAGACAGTGTCCTAGACATTGGCACAGGTACAGGTATATTGGCTATATTTGCGAATGATTGCTCAGCGACTGCAGTGACTGGTATTGAGTCTTCTGAACATATGGCTTGGATAGCAGAGTGTGTCACCCAAGGAAATAAGAAACATGATATAGTCATTGTGAACAAGATGTCCACTACAATGAATTATAGGGATATAGGTGGGAAGAGATCTATTGTGGTGACGGAAATGTTTGATGCTGGCCTATTTGGAGAACACATTCTCCAGACTTTGGCTCATGCATGGGAATATTTTACTATTCCTACTTCCCGTATTATACCTCATAAAGCTGAATTTTTTGTTGTGGCAGCTAAATCTGAACATCTTGACAGAAAATATCACTTAAGTCCAGTAATCAAAAAATGCTTGCACATCCCTGATCTGACTGTTCATGTTTTAACACAAGATGAGTCATATGATAGTGAGGATGTTCATTTGTTAAAAGATCTCAAGTACATAACTGAACCTCAATCCCTACTGAAAATAGATTTCAATGACTATCGTGATATTCAAGAGGTACTTAGCTCCTCTGAACCATATTCTTTAGAATTCACTGCCAAGGAAGATGCTGAAATTCAGTTTTTTATTGGCTGGTTCAATTTATATTTAACCAAACATATAACCCTTACTACAGACCCCAGATCCGATACAAGAGCCAATGCATGGCAGCAAGCTGTATTCTATGACAACTTTCCAAAAACTGTTAAGGAAAACGCTGTTTTTAATGCCGAATTCTTGATCAATGGCGGCAAGCTGACTATGGTGAATGATTTGAACTCACCAATAGTAAGAATTTCTTCAGAAACATTGAGATTTTTAAATGACAATGAATACATCAAATTGATTGCTGGAAATGTTGGTATGGCTTGTGTTTACTTGGGACAGCTTGTAGATATATCAAACATGAATATTGTTGACTTATCTCCTTTTCCTGTATTTGGACTGTTGATGATGAGACGCGGCGCACGTTCACTTGTTTGTAATGCAAAAACAGCTAGTGACAAGAAGTTCTTTAGAAAAGTATTCAAAGCAAATAAAATATCTTGGGCGATGGTTACTGTTCTGCTTGGAGATGAATGGGTAATTGATGTTTTCCGTCACCAAAAGTTTCATGCAATATTTAGCAACATATTTGAAATATGTGGAGAGATAGATATTCGCCAAAAAGAAATCGCAAATGATTTAAGGAACAATCATCTTTTCGAAGGTGGTTTATTTATGCCGGCTAAAGTCAATCTACATGTCCAAGTTGTAAACAGCCCTTGGCTAGATATTAATAATAGAGTATATGATAAAAATATTAAAAACTATAGTGTGGGGGAATACATAAATAAATATGAAGTGACTCAAAATTTCTGCATAGACTTCACACTTCTGGATTACACTTCAGTCACAGATGCAATAAATCTAGGTTCCATACTCAGTGAGAGTAAGCTAGAAGTTGTTACATTACCTGTAACAAATGGTGGACCTGCCAACGCTATAATGTGCTGGTACAGCATAGAAGTTATGGAGGACTTGGAAACAATATCAACGAAGAGACCTGAGTGCTTCATGGATGGAACGTTGTATTTGATTCAACCAAATTCCCCTTTGACGCCGGGCGACACGATGCGAATATTACGCTGCACTGATCCTGATGGATCATTCAAGTTCATGCTTCAAAATGAGCCTACTCCTCCTTAAGTCATATTGTACCCCATGTGTTTATTTGAATCAATCATTAAAATGAAAGTTGATTCTTAATTTGGTCATGATGGTAACAAAAGAAATGAATTTTAAAAGCTGTTACTTCTCTATTATGAAGAACACTGAGCACTGGGCACTCTGTAAGTTTATACAAAATGTTCAAGGCACACAAGAAAAATAATGAAGAAAAGGAAGGGATTTCTGGAGCCTTACCTCAAAGCTCATAAAGCAGTGTTACTGCAGTGTTGCATTTGTGAAAACGAGACATGTGTATAGGATACACTGCTACACATTTTGTTTTCACAACCAACCCCACCTTTCGACAGAAAAATTAGAGACAAAACCAATTTTATTTTAATGTTTAAAATGTCTAAAGTAAAATTCACGATCATGGTTCCATTATCTTATCTTATTGGGACCTGCTGAGGCTTCCCTCTGGCAGTAGCACTTTGACCAATCGTCAGGATCTGTTATCCAGTTTCCTTAACTTTGACCAATTTGTTGTATGTTATAAATTGTTAATCATTCTTTATCTACATTGAAACATCTTATACAAAATCAAACCTATATCAAAATAAGTATCACTTCTTCTTTATAGATACATGCAGATTTAAAAAGTTTAAATCCGGCAAGGGAATGAGTGTATTAGAATTAACAGTTATATAAAACAGGGTGAATATATTGAACACCACCTGAAAAGGAACTTATAAGTTGGTCAGAGGATCAAGGTGTTTTAATTAGGGTTCTTAATAGGTATTTCCTAATTTAAATAAATGCCCAAGTGTATCCATGACGGTCTAACTTTCACTTATTTATTAAGTATATAATATGGAGACAAGTAGATGTATTTATGTGCCACTGTAGTTAGGTACTTAGATTAAAGTAAACTTCTCAAACACAAGAAACTCATTTTCCTATGGTAAGTAATATTGTACAGCCTAGTTTGTATAAGTTTTGTAGTAAAAAGAAAGTTACCTTAAAACTTACCAGTTTTCCATAGAAATCACAAGAATATGCTATGTACGCAATTGGGGAATATTTTTAATTATAACACTTACCTTCACTATACACTATAATATATTTGACTTTATACATGATAGATAAATAATGTACACATTTTTATATGAATCAGAATGTAACTATGAAATGCAAACAGTTAATTGTAAATTATTTTTTTTTGGAGCATACTTGAAATTAATTCATATTTTATTAAGAGCAATTTTATAAAATGTAAACTTTGTGTAACTTTTGACGTAACTAACAGATTCCGCTGAGAGACTGGCCAAAATTCGTATTTCTATGAAGTAATGTCGCCTCATGTGTAAATAAATGGTTTGATAAAATAGGTACAAGAAAGGACACCTGCTATATCAAGCTTAATTGTTGGTGACTCACAATAACTGATGATCTCAGGCCCAAAGGTTCTGGGTTCAATTCCTAACAGTAAACCTCCATTATTGTACTAGATTTGGTTAGTGTAGTGTTTGTCCAGTCTGGCTAGCTGATCTGATACCAGCCACCCTTTATAAATCTGTCGCCAAAACATCTTAAGTACAGACGCCTGCACATCAACCTAAAATTGTCAAATTGAGGAAATTTGACAATTTGTGGCATTGAGTTAAACCACAGTAGGTACTGTGGTTAAATTATATTAATATGTCAATGGTTTGTGGTAGGTTTATGTGCAGGCGTGTGTAGGTACCTAGTTCTAATAGAGTCTAGGTAGTAGGTACAAAGGTAATAATACCTTTCTACCTTAGTTGTGTCACAAAGTAACGTTTCTTTACTTTGTGGTTGTGTTCCGAGAGTGGATAATACCTACAAGCGCTTTACCTTTTATGAGGAACGATGTTTCGTTCAATCTCAGAAGATCCATTGGCCAGATCCATAATGGATCTAGTGAGATTATTCTTTCTCATTGGAACCTACGGTCACGATTTAAGATACAAATGGTGCCAGCCCAGACGGATCGATACCTCACTAGTAGGGTAGCTTATCTTTGGGTTCAGGGACTATTATGATGCGGTGTTTTAGCAAGACAGAATTTTAGATCTATCTATAGTAGGTATTGTGTATATGTATAGTATTATGCAGTACAATTTTAGTATGTCAATCCACGTATATACCTAATAATATGACAAATAAATTGTAATCGATAGAATTAAAAATAGATTTCAGTTGTAATGAATTATCTTAAATATTTTAAATGTGGACAAATATATTAAAGTAGTGGAATTTTATGTGATATTTTTAATGTTTAAATTATTGTGAATCAAATAAAGAATTGTAAATGTCGTAAATTGTAATATTTTCTTTTAGGGCCCCCGCGCACTAGGCAGCCATGGCTGCGCAGCCAGGCTGCGGCAGCCAGTCAAAAATATGACGTTGTATGGGAGCCCGCGCACTAGGTAGCCACGAAATCTCGGCTGCGGCAGCCAATGAAACGCGCCTGTTTGTACGGCAGCCAACTGGCTGCGCGTAGCCAGAACGTGTGTAGGCGAATGTATGTGGCTGCAGTCAGTCTCCGCGCACTAGTTGTAGCAGCCAGACGGATTTTGCGTTCCGAACTTTGATAAGATGACTTTCGATACAGAGAAATTTATTCGGGAAATTGAAAGCCGTAAAGCAATTTGGGATATAACATCGGAAGAATACAGTGGGAAGAAATAACGAACAAAATGTGCTCGGAAAGTTTATCAGAATATGAAAAAAAAGAATTTGGTAAGCATGTATTTTTATTATCTGGATACAGGGTGATTCTGCAACACCAATCAATATTTTTGTAAAGTATCGCAGAATAACTATGTATTCGTTATTGTTCTTTTTTGGTACTTAACTAGGTGTTTTCACTTCAATGTTTTATTTAGATAAATAGGTAGGCACGTAGGCACTATTCTAATGCATATCTGTTTTGCCATTCTAACGGATTTGCATTAATTAAATAATCCGCAAATAAATCCCTATAGGATGCTGATGATCGGCTTCCTCTATTTGTGGGTCCACCGGTTATTTCCAGTTCTGGTGGAACGTACAGTGTGTCTTGAAACCTATACCCGTCTCTTTCGCGTACGTAGTTATGTAAGACACAGCAAGCTTGTACTATGGCTATTGCAAGTTCCTGTCGGACATCTAGTGGGCGGTGAAAAATTCTCCATTTGTTGGCTAATATCCCAAACGTGCATTCTATGTACCGCCTTGCCCGAGACAGTCTATAGTTGAAGATTCTTTTCTCCGCTGTTAAACTCTTACCTCCATAAGGTCTCATTAAATTTTCACATAAGCCAAATGCCTCATCCCCCACTATGACGTATGGCATCGGTACTCCGTTATTTGATATGGGGCGCTTCTCCGGAATTTGTATATCTTTGTTGACAAGTTTTT
This sequence comes from Eudonia lacustrata, assembly GCA_947562085.1. Taxonomy (NCBI): domain Eukaryota; kingdom Metazoa; phylum Arthropoda; class Insecta; order Lepidoptera; family Crambidae; genus Eudonia; species Eudonia lacustrata. Next base: position 23,137,689 of record OX387341.1, read on the forward strand.
GATACAAAATGGAATTTTTATATATCGATGAGTCACTACATTTTCCATAAGCCCCAACATCTATATATGTGAACTTGTAATCTGCATCGCATACAGCAAGTAAAACGGTGGAAAAATAATTTTTATAATTATAGTACAGTGACCCTGAATCGCTGGGTTTTATCACTCTTATATGCTTGCCATCGATGGCACCAACGCAATTGGGATAGTTTGCATTTTCATTGAAACCTTTTGCTATTTCAAGCCACCTCTCTTCATTTAATTCTGGAAACGATGACTGTCTCATATTCTCCCAAATCGCCATGCAAACTTCATGTATGATATCTCGGACAGTTGTATGTCCAATCCGATAATTATGACTCAATTTCATTAAAGAACATCCTGTAGCAAGATATCTGTAACAAAGAACAAATATAATTTTCAGGTAAATCTCTACAGAGCAAGTGGAAGAACATCAGGACTAGTTA